>BSBK01001019.1:3270000-3637299 GCA_027943335.1 Chamaecyparis obtusa | reverse complement strand
ATATTATATATACATATATATATACATATATATATACATATATATACATATATATATATATATATATATATATATATATATAATATATATATATATATATATATATATATATATATATATATATATATCTATATGTATGTATATATATATATATCTATATGTATGTATATATATATATCTATATGTATGTATATATATATATATATATATATATGTATATATATATATATATATATATATATATATATATATATATATGAGAAGTGATGTGCAAGATATGGTTGAATGAATGGATGCATTGTGATGGTGGAATCAAACAGAAGGTGATGCAAGCTAAAAATTGGAACTACTTAATTATAACAGATGCTTGTATTAGTTCATTTTGATAAATCATAGTAATTAGAGAACATAATTTGATTGTAACAACAATATGCTCATTGTACACCCCTAACAGGGTTCTTGCATTCCTTTAACATGGAGATGTGCTAATATGATGATTAGATCCTAATAGAGCTAGGTCTCCTAATAGGGACATAATAATTTTATAACACATTTGTGGGTACCATCCCCACCAAGGGTTTTCCCTTAATAGGGTTTCCTTGAGAACAAAATCATGGTGTTTATGAGTTGTGTATTTTTTTTTTATGTTCTTTTCATTTCAGTAATTATTTGGTTAAGTTGGAAGTTACTAAGTTCAAATTTAAAGTGTTGTAATATTGATTCACCCCCTTCTCAGTATTAATTAATCCTAATAATTGGTATCAGAGCATCAAGCCCTTGGAGAGATAGCCTAACAACTTAAGGGAGATTAAGATGGATTCTAAAAGTTTGAAAGAGAACTTTGAAGCAGCACTTGAAGACTTAGATAGAGAGAAAACTGAAAAATGGAGATTTGAAATTTAAATTAAGAAGAGTAGAGGGTTTCATCAAGAAACTAAAAGAACAACTTGAACTTTCTAGGAACCAAAGGCAAGATCTTATGGAAAAGATAAAAGAGGATTCAGATAATGATTCATCAGATCAAATCAAGAAGCTTGAACTAGAGAATGAATCATTAAATAAGGATCATGAAAATACTTCTAATCAGATGGCTAAAGAAATTCAATAAGAGAAAGATGAAATAATCAGAATTGAAGAGAGCTTAAGGAGCACTAATGTTCAGATGGAAAAATGCAACTTGAACTTGATGATTACAAGAAAAAATATTAGGAATTGGAGAAATAAAATCACATCATCAAAGGAGAAATTTTTGAGGCTAATAAACACATTGAAAAAATTCATATGAGAAGAGATAAGATTGATGATCAGAGAAAAAGATAGAAACCTAAGGGAGACATGACATGAGGTGGCTTTGATGAAGCTAAATGTTCTAAAGCTCAAGAAAATAGATTTGAAGAAAAGATATAAATACCTACTCACGAAGAACCTAGAGAGAAGATTATACCTTTCAAAGGTAGATATTTTGGATGCAATAAAATAGGGCACATGAAAATAAATTACATAGGTAAATAATATTACAAAACCTTTACTGGTTATTGTTTTAATTTCTATGCATATGGACACAAGAAGGCTGAATATAGAAAGCCTAATCAATCTAGAACCAAGCAAGATTATATTAGTGAAGAAAGAGAAACTGAGATGACTCATCATAAATTTAATAACTTTGGACACATAGAAAAGTATTGTAAGTTGTAGGTAAATGAGAATAGATCACCTCCTACATTTTACAAATGCAATAATTCAGGACACATAGAGAACTTTTGTAGGTATAATAGAACTAAGAAAAAGATGTGGACCACCTCCTATTTTTCTAAAGAAAAATGTTGGTGATACTGATAAGAGTCTTGCACAATACATGGATGAATTCAATAGTCATTTCAAGAAAGAAGATATTGATAATGATAAGGTATGGAAAGTGAAGGAACCAAGTGAGGAAAAGATTTAGGGAGAGTTAGTAGATGCTATTGAGTCTTCACCTAATGATTACTTTATCACATCGACCTAGATGGCCAAGAATGGCCTTAGGGGAAGCATAGGAAAGATACATCATAAGACTATCCAGCCCCTGATTATGAAAATTAAGCTCTTACAAGATTAGGGAGAGTATGTATGAATGTTATGGAATATATATATGTGATTGCATAGCTTTACAATCCATATCTTGTGATCGCTAGATTGACAGTCGACCAGATCATTTGCAAAGATGAGTTCATTAGGAAATGTGTCATTTCTTTATGCAACAAAGTATAAGGACAATCAAAAGGACCTATCTAATCACTATTCAAAGAAGCAAAGTTGAAGAAAAGCAATTATTTGTGCAAGAAGATTAAAGAAGCTATAGAATTGAGTGATTGGACAAGTAGTAATTCATAGATTCAACAAACAAAAGGTATTTAGATCACTTGTGAGATTTGAATATGGATACACCAATGATATTTGATTTTAATGAGAGACCTAGATACAAGTTTAAGAAACATCATTTCAAATCTACTAAGGATGACCTTGAAGGTGCATTTTCTCAAACGCCCTACAGAGTTCTACACATAGAAGACATTAGGGTATATATCCACTACAAGTATGACTCTCTAGGAGACATCGAGATATATAAGGAAATGAAGGATATGATTAAAGAGAATGGAAAGTGGAAGGATGAGTTTGTTCATCTTGAGAATCTGACTATGATGAAAATGACCAAATTATATGAGTTTGATGAAGAAGAATGGTTTAAGATTATGTTGAGTGGAGTGCATGAACAATTCATCTAGATTGGTGAGCAGCATGTGAATATTTTCAGTAAGTTGATCCATGACATTACTAGTCTGGATAACTCTAGATTCATCCCTATTGCAAATAATAATACCAAGAAGCAAGTAGAAACCCTAACCCATTGTAAATGGGATAAACGAGTGAAGATAGTAGTTGACATCTTCCAGCAAGATATGAGACTAATGGAAATGATATTAGGTTAAACAAAATTCATTATAGAAGCTGACCAAACTCAATTTATTCTAGTGTTATAATGATAGCATACAAAATGGTGAAGGAAAAAATTCAATTATAACCTATGAAAAGTCATTGCACAATAGTTCATGGAGAATGTCAAGAAAATTAAGAGAGATATGACAAAGGAATTCAAATTTGGATCATTGTTGATACACATGTATATTTACATTGTGCATAAATTACTTGGTATTCACCCTAGTTCTTGGAAAGACAATGAGCCTATTGGTCTACAAGTATTAGACAGTTACAAAAGGTGGGATAGCATATGGGTAGATGGAGAACTATTTGTGATGATCAAAATCTTGCAGAGAGAGATGAAATAAAGATTTAGGATACCAGAGGAGATGTTAGAGACGTAAAAGGAGACAATCTATTTCATGGTTGAAACTAATTGTGTATGTTTTGAAGAAATTGAACCAAGGATAAAGTAGTGTTACCCTACGGGGAATAAAGTTAGCAAAGAAGTTTTGACTATGCAGGTTGAGAAAGTACTATCTTCCATGATTGATCCATGAGAAGAAAGATGAGGTACCTATGAGGAGAAATCCTCTAAGATCAGAGAGGAGAAGACTAAAGCTACTAGAAAGAGGACATTTGAGAAATTTTTTGATGATCTAGAAGAGAAGGCTAGGATAACAAGACATAATATGAAGGGGATAAGAAAGAAAATGATAGAGAGTGCATGTGGGTTGGCAAACTCTATCCCTGGAGATCTTCCACCTTCAAAAGCTCAGAAGACTAATAGAAAATCTCTTACAGTGGTAGAAGTACCTGATGTTACACTAGAGAAAACCTCACAGAGTGAATAGATTGAGAAGGCATCAAAGATCCCTACAAAGAGGACAAAATCCTCCAAACAAGACTCACCACCCAAGAAATAGAGAACAAAAGTATAAAAGAACAAAGAAGAGGAGAAGAAAAAGAAAGAAGAAGAGAACAAGAGGAAAAAAGAAAATAAGAAAAAGAAAGAAGAAGAGGGGAAGAAGAAAGAGGAGGAGAAGAAGAAGAAAGAAGCATAAGTAAAGAAAACACAAGATAAGCTTGTGAATAGATGTCTATGGAAGCTTGATTTAAGAGTATTAGAGAAAAGGATTATTGACTAAGGTAAAATCAATCATCTACAGAGATTCTATGATAGGTATGATGATAATGACAAAGTTCTTATTGAAGATATTGTGATTAAACACATGCTTTTGTTCAAGAAGAATTTGATTGAGATGGGTGGAAAAATTCCTAAAGATCTATATTATAAAATAGTTAGCACTAAAAGAAGAAGAAAAATTTAGAATAAAATATATTGAGACTATGTTACCTATGATAACATGTGATGAGCATGAAATAATCATTAATAAACTAAAACCCTTGTGAAGAATAAAGTCTAGATTCATCAAAATAATGTAGAGTAAATATGATGAGGTAATTGAATACAGACATAATGCCATTGATAAAGTGTTAATGGAAGTTCAATCAGAGAAATCTACCCCTCTGAAATCTAAGACTACTAAGTGTACAATAATTTTGATGGAAGAGTCATCAAAAGAAGCTGAGGAAAATATTGATACATCTACGGATGATGAAGATGATAGTCATTTTATCAGTACTATAAAGAAACCAAATTTCTTTGTTGCTAGTGAGGCTATGACTATGGAAACCTTGATAGAAATTAATGACCCTTTTGAAGGGAATACTGACATTGCACTTGATATTAATGATAGTGATGGAAAGTATACATAGAAACCTACTAACGAAGAGCCACCCAAGAGAAAAGAACAAGTAAGCGTTGCTGGGGATGAAAATGAACCTAAAAATAAGGTTAAAATGAAGCAAGAAATAATTATACCTATTTCTTTAGCCTTATTGTTGGAAAGTGGAGAGAAATCATTGAGCAAAAATTTTGAGAGTATGGATGAAGATGAGATGATGAAGCTATCTTACATCACATTTTCTAAAGAAAAGGAGAGGTCAGACCAGAAAATTGAGAAGTCAGGGGTATTGGATAGGGTAGTTGATACCATCAATAAACACCTACCTATACCTTTCTCTTTCCAAGGAAAGGACATTGCAGAGAACTTGGAAAAGGCATTAGATGACTTTGATAGTCACTACAAGTCTCTAAAGAAGATCGCTAAGGTGAAAGATGAGAAGAATTACTTGGTGAAGAAGCTAGAGGAAATGTGCAAGTCTATTTTATGGGACTTGGATATAATCAACATGACTATCTTTGATACAAGGGGTTGTGTGGAACATGAAAGAAGGTTATAGATTTATTTTATAAACCCCATCATACACTTTAAAAACATTGAAAATATCATTTCATAGGATATGAAGACACTTGACAAGTTGGTGCATAGTTGTGAGACCTCCTCACACACTATTTTGGAGCTAGACAAGGAAGTTTCTAGATTTCTTGATAAGATAAGTGTGTAATACCCCTCTAACCCTAATATAAGTTTTGTGTTTTTGAAAGAATTAAGATCTTTCAATGTTTTCTTACAGCTTAAGTTGTACATGATACTTGTTTGATCTATTCCTATAGTTTGTTTATAATAATTTCATAAGCTAGTACTCAATTATTCTAATATTAGACATACTATCTAAAGGTATCATTTTTATTTATCTCCGTGTATGTATTGAGTACCTTCAAGACCTTTATGAACATAGTTAGGATGTTATATGATATGTACTTGATAGATATATATAAGTGGTTATTTATATTTTCTTATATTAAGGTTACTTTGGATGAATCTTGTATCTCACTTGATGATTTGATTATGTTGATTTATTATTAGTATTGATAAGAGACTAACACAATGCTTGAGATTCTAACCTTCGTTATGATGATGCTACATGCTTTGAGTGTATATATATACATGATGTTTTTTCATGATTCAGGACGAAGTCGTAGTTACTCACATAGCTGAGGTCCACACGATGTATCGATCCCGGTCATCTGTTTGCAATGTTTTCTTTTATATGTATATCTGTGCATATGTATTTCTTTTTTGTGATGCAGGCTTGCAGGTACTAGGCATCGACTTCACCTGGCTTCACAGGTCTAGGCATGCTCTCAAATCCTTGATGGTTGTTGTTATGGAGATAGTACTAAGGACCCTACATGAGTCTTCCTTTTTCATTATTCCAATTTGGGAATATTAGGGTTCCTTCTTTGTCAGTCAACCTTTGGGTCAAAAACCCAGATCCAACGCACCTGGTTGGGCATGGTTGTAGTTAGTGCCTTATGGCCACTTGAATTCATTTGGTTGTATGATTTGTTTACTCATTTTATTTATTTCTCCTTCTTGGTATGATTCTTAGTTAATCTTTCTATGTTGTGTTTCAGGAGTTTGGCTTGACCTTCCTTGTTGACTTTGGTTGACCTTGTTTGATCTTATGGTTTTCTCGATATGTTTCATAGATGATTTGTATGGCCTCTTTGGATGATTAGATTTATTTTGAGGCATGTGATTTTATTCTACCTCAGTGATTATATCCTATAGTAATTATAAATAGGTAATAATATTGTGATCTATTACTTCATAATCTTATAGATTATAGTGTTTGGTATTTGGCATGTATATATATATATATATATATATATATATATATATATATATATATATATATGTGGGTGCACACATATATGTATTTATATGTGATTATATGTTAATTATTGTAGATATTGTTGATGGTGTATATTTTTGGATTAATGTAAAGTATAATATTATTAATAATTAAATATTAAATAATGCGAGCTATATTATTCTCAATTGTTAATTATTAATAATGAGGATAGGTTATATATATAGATATTGATGTAATTAATGATGGCATATGCATATATGTTAGGATAATATTACATATGTGTATGAATGAATACAAATAATCTTTTATTGTATATTTGAGTAATATAGTTGTATGATATTAAGTTATTTTATAATACCCTTTAGTTAAGAGTTAGTTGGGAGTTGGTTACTTTTCCTCTCAACCTTTGGAAATCTATTTATATGCACTAATTTCTCATTTGAAGAGAGGAGATTTTGGGGCTGAAGCATTGAGGAGAGGATGGCCTTACTTTTCATGGATATTTTGGAGAGAAAACTTGGAGATGTGAGGGAGAGTTTGTAAGCATATGTCTTTAAGAATTTTTGGTTATCTTTGCTTTTGGGAGAGAGACATTTTTGTGAGAATTTCAGTAGTTGAGAGAGGGATTCTTTTCTGTGGAATTATTTCTTTCTTTCATGGAGATTTCTGAAAGTGGATAGGGTTTGAAGGATGCATCTCAAGTTTGGATTTGTCTTCTCTTTTGTTTCCTTCCTTCTTCGATTCAACCTTCGTAGGACATGAGGTATGGATTGAATATTTTAGTTACTTTATGTCTCTAATAGATTATGGATATATTTATATATTATCATTATTTATTATATCTTTACTTTTCATTTCTATGGTTATTTTAAAATTTTGAGTTTTTGTTTGTAAGAATTGGCATGTGTTTTCCTAGGGTTTTTAGCAACCCATTTTTGGAGATCTATTATTAGAATAATTTAAATTGCATCTAGGGTTTTACTAAATTTATTTTCTAGAAGTAAAATTCACAGATCTCAAATGGGTATCTCTCTGATTTTATTTTTAGGATCGAATTAATGCCTTATTTTTGACATTTTGGCAGACTATGCCTGTCCATTCTTGATTCTGAATTTTCTGTCAAATGTATTCGTATGCTACAGGATGATATGATCATATAAAAGTCTTAACTTGATGTCAGAGATTATCCTAAGTCTTATATTTCATTTACAATTGGTTTGGTTAATTTTAATTATGTTTTGTGAAAATTACAACTGTTTTAGTGAAGGCAGGTCTGAACCCTAACCAGAATTTTCTGTTTTAAACCAGAAGTCATAACTTTCTTCCCCACCATTGGATCTTCCTAAAAATCAAATTTAGAGTCCATAATTATGTTATATAAATCTCCATCAAAGAGATTTCCTTTATTATTATTTTTGTGGAAGATATGGATGACTGTTCTATGATGACTATTCTTTGCATTTAATCCTTGCTTGAAATAATTCAGTTTAAGAACATCATTAAGTTTTAAGGTTTCGTATGGTTACCAGAGGCTATTAGAATATTTTTTTGGTTAATTGGATCTATTTATACTCTGAATATATTTATAATATCACTTGGATGTCTTCTTATATGTTTGGAACAGTCTGAATGCCATATTGGGTTTAGGGTTGTCAAGTGGACTAGGGACAACATATGTTTTCCTAAACTCAATCAAATGTTGTTATGGAATTGATATGAATTCTTGATGGTGAATATATTATGTTCTTATGATTTTTATATGTATGTTAGGGAACCTAAGTACACTAGGTGAGTGGCTCATATTGAGGGGCCGAGGCCCTAAGTGGCTAGTACTAGGATAACCTAATATGAGTTATTTAATCAAGTGATAACCTAAATAAATGAATTGGGAATGGGAGATTATTGGAATGGGAAATTACACACTAATCAAGATTAATTGTGCCTCGCCCATGCCTTTAGTGCTAGTAAAGACTAAGGATGGAAGTGGGAAAAGGTACCTATGCATAGGTACGACTGAATGACCTTATCTGTACGAGAGGCATTCAGTTCTGCATGTGCCTACTTGGGGGCCGGGGCCAAGAGTGGCTAGTACCAGGACAACCCAAGGGGTGAGGGCTATGTGATGACACTCACCTAGCTTGTAGCTTAGAGTCTACCAAATTTGATCATGCCTCTGGTAGTCCTTGTGGTCTTCTTGTCTTTTCTTTTGTGTTGTGACTTTGGGGAAATTTTATCACCACCTTAGGAATTTCCTAGTTGTTACCTCTTGTATGGGCCTTTGGTTCTATCTCCTAGCTCGGGGGAGTGGGCCTATTGGTTCCACGTGGTTGGGTGGTTAATATTTATATCGAGGTATTGATCATGATTCTTTGGATGATCCTAGCACATATTCCTTTCTAGATCAGCAATTGAAGATTTCTTATTGGATATTTTAATATGTTGAGATGTACTTATGTATTTGTATTCATGTAATTTTTAATCTCCTAAAAGGAGTCTTGTAGTATTGATGTAATCTCAATTCAAAGCAATGCATAAGGGAATGGGTAGTTCTAGGTAAAAGAAAGGGAAAAGAATGTGGAATATTGGACATGTTACTAGCATTAAAAGAAAGTGTTTATGTTATTTCTCCTATCCTCTTATGTTGTCCACGTGTAAAGAAAATAATCTTAAATATAGTTATATATAATGATGTATCACAACAATAATTTATTCTCTCTTGATGAAAGAATCCAAGGAAATTATTGAGAAATGATAGATTAGTGATTGGAATTATTAACAATGAATGGTTATGAAACAATGCAATAAAATAGTAATTTGATTTTAATGTTAATACTTGGTTCATGTTAATGAAGTACCTAGGATGATGCCTACCTTAATGAATATTAATCTCTTACCTAAATTATTAGAGAAAAGTGATATAAAGGATAGTAGATGTAGATGAAATCAATATGAATTTATGGAATGAGTTGATAAAAGGAATAATGATGTTGGATGATTAACTTATGTTTAATAAAAGAAATAAGTTAGGGAAATTTAACTTGATGCATTAAAATGAACGTAGATCTTTTAAGCTCATGATTCCATAAATATCTTATGCATGTAAATGGTTTATATGATGTTGCTTTATTAGCGACGTGAGGGGACCTGTGAGGACTTAAGTTGTATAAATATTACATTCAAGTAGTAGAAAATTATTTCTTCTTTTAGAAATATGAAGTGTAATGATGAATATTATTCTAGTTAAAATTAAAAAAAGAAATTTACTACTTGCATTTTATAGAGGTTTATGTCTTGTCCTCTTGGGTTTCTTGGTGGGGCGTTACAAAGTGTGCTGGAGATAGAGAAAGAGAGATTTTTAGGGAGATTTGATATGCTAAAGAGTTTAATCACTCCCAAGATATCAATTCTTGAGACACACCTATCAGACATGGAGAAACAAACAAAGTCTCTTACTAACATAATGCCTAATGAGTTAAAAAGAGTTGAGATAACATTTTTTCAGCTAAAAGGATAGAGCCATGTGGGTTAGATTTGGTAAAGACCTAGACAAGAGAGGGAAAGATCTTGGAAAACTCTTTCCAAGATATCATTAATTTGGTGTAAATTTTTTAAAGAAAGTCAGATTTGGTAAAGCTACTAGAAAGAGAACATTTGAGAAATTTTTTGATGATCTAGAAGAGAAGGCTAGGATAACAAGACATAATATGAAGGAGATAAGAAAGAAAATGATAGAGAGTGCATGTGGGTTGGCAAACTCTGTCCCTGGAGATCTTCCACCTTCAAAAGCTCAAAAGACTAATAGAAAATCTCTTACAGTGGTAGAAGTACCTGATGTTACACTAGAGAAAACCTCACAGAGTGAATAGATTGAGAAGGCATCAAATATCCCTACAAAGAGGACAAAATCCTCCAAACAAGACTCACCACCCAAGAAATAGAGAACAAAAGTATAAAAGAACAAAGAAGAGGAGAAGAAAAAGAAAGAAGAAGAGAATAAGAGGAAAAAAGAAAATAAGAAAAAGAAAGAAGAAGAGGGGAAGAAGAAAGAGGAGGAGAAGAAGAAGAAAGAAGCATAAGTAAAGAAAAAACAAGATAAGCCTATGAATAGATGTCTATGGAAGCTTGATTTAAGAGTATTAGAGAAAAGGATTATTGACTAAGGTAAAATCAATCATCTACCGAGATTCTATGATAGGTATGATGATAATGACAAAGTTCTTATTGAAGATATTGTGATTAAACATGCTTTGTTCAAGAAGAATTTGATTGAGATGGGTGGAAAAATTCCTAAAGATCTATATTATAAAATAGTTAGCACTAAAAGAAGAAGAAAAATTTAGAATAAAATATATTGAGACTATGTTACCTATGATAACATGTGATGAGCATGAAATAATCATTAATAAACTAAAACCCTTGTTAAGAATAAAGTCTAGATTCATCAAAATAATGTGGAGTAAATATGATGAGGTAATTGAATACACACATAAGGCCATTGATAAAGTGTTAATGGAAGTTCAATCAGAGAAATCTACCCCTCTGAAATCTAAGACTACTAAGCGTACAATAATTTTGATGGAAGAGTCATCAAAAGAAGCTGAGGAAAATATTGATACATCTAAGGATGATGAAGATGATAGTCATTTTATCAGTGCTGTAAAGAAACCAAATTTCTTTGTTGCTAGTGAGGCTGTGACTATGGAAACCTTCCTAGAAATTAATGACCCTTTTGAAGGGAATACTGACATTGCACTTGATATTAATGATAGTGATGGAAAGTATACATAGAAACCTACTAACGAAGAGCCACCCAAGAGAAAAGAACAAGTAAGCGTTGCTGGGGATGAAAATGAACCTAAAAATAAGGTTAAAATGAAGCAAGAAATAATTATACCTATTTCTTTAGCCTTATTGTTGGAAAGTGGAGAGAAATCATTGAGCAAAAATTTTGAGAGTATGGATGAAGATGAGATGATGAAGCTATCTTACATCACATTTTCTAAAGAAAAGGAGAGGTCAGACCAGAAAATTGAGAAGAAGTCAGCGGTATTGGATAGGGTAGTTGATACCATCAATAAACACCTACCTATACCTTTCTCTTTCCAAGGAAAGGACATTGCAGAGAACTTGAAAAAGGCATTAGATGACTTTGATAGTCACTACAAGTCTCTAAAGAAGATCGCTAAGGTGAAAGATGAGAAGAATTACTTGGAGAAGAAGCTAGAGGAAATGTGCAAGTCTATTTTATGGGACTTGGATATAATCAACATGACTATCTCTAATACAAGGGGTTGTGTGGAACATGAAAGAAGGTTATAGATTTATTTTATAAACCCTATCATACACTTTAAAAACATTGAAAATATCATTTCATAGGATATGAAGACACTTGACAAGTTGGTGCATAGTTGTGAGACCTCCTCACACACTATTTTGGAGCTAGACAAGGAAGTTTCTAGATTTCTTGATAAGATAAGTGTGCTGGAGATAGAGAAAGAGAGATTTTTAGGGAGATTTGATATGCTAAAGAGTTTAATCACTCCCAAGATATCAATTCTTGAGACACATATCAAACATGGAGAAAAAAATAGAGTCTCTTACTAACATAATGCCTAATGAGTTAAAAAGAGTTGAGATAACATATTTTCAGCTAAAAGGATAGATCCATGTGGGTCAGATTTGGTAAAGACCTAGACAAGAGAGGGAAAGATCTTGGAAAACTCTTTCCAAGATATCCTTAATTTGGTGTAAACTTTTTAAAGAAAGTATACAATACTGTTATATGTATATAGACTCTACATTTTTGTACACCTTTTCCATTGATGTCAAAGGGGGAGTAATAGTATGAAAAATATATAAAATGAGATATAGAGAAGAATGTATAGAAGATATGTAAAGGAGGAGATATATAGATAAGGACTTAGTACTTTGGTATTGGGCACTTAGTCATTTTTCACTAAGTGTTGCCATCAATGCCAAAGGGGGAGATTGTTGGAAAGTGAGCCATTTAGGATTGTCATTTATGGAAACACTACTTAAATGAATGGTCACTTTGAGTGGAACATAATTTTGGTATTAAGGTCTTGTAAAAATGACTAAGTCCAGGAAGTAGTTTACTGGGTACAAGAGTACAGTTTTGGGTAGAGAACACTGTAGAGGATGAATTATGTCAGGCGAGCTTAGAGGAAGGAATTTTTGGATGTGATAGACCTTCTTCTAAGATCTATTGATTTTTGGATGTTAGCGATGAGAGTTATAGTTGATTAAAGTCATGCGAAGACTGAAGAGTAGTGAGATAAAATAGTTGAATGGTCGCGATGATTGAGCAAGTGTAACGTGGAATCCAAATGTGCTAAGTTGGATTTGGATTGGGTATTATTCCTATTTTGGTAATGTATGATCACCAACTTAGTATTTACTTTTTGGATAAGTGTTGGTCTCATTTTTGATGTATTTGGGAGTTGACTAGGTATATAATAAAGTATATATATGGAAATCTTTTTGAGAAGTGATGTGTGAGATATGGTTGAATGAATAGATACATTGTGATGTCTAAATTAGAAATAAGGTGATATGATCTACAACAAGAAATACTTAAGCATAAAAGATGCTTGTATTAGTTCACTTTGATAAATAATTGTAATCAGAGAGAAAAAATTTAAATTATAAGAGAAGTATTCTCATTGTACACCCCTAACAGGGTTCTTGCATTCCTTTAACAAGGAAATGTGCTAATGTAATGATCATATCCTAATAGGGCTAGGTCTCCTAATAGGGACATGATACTTTTAGTACATATTTGTGAGTACCATCCCCACTGGGGTTTTTCCCTTAACATGGTTTCCTCAAGAACAAAATCATGGTGCTGTGAGTTGTGTATTTTTTGTTTATGTTCTTTTCATTTTAGTAATTATTTGGTTAAGTTGGAAGTTTCTAAGTTCAAATTGAAAGTGTTGTAATATTGATTCATCGCCCCTCTCAATATTACTTAATCCTAACACAATCTACATGTAACACAAGTCCTTGTCAACCATGAAAGTGATTATAAAATTTTTGTAGCACTCCAAAACTTCACTATATATCCTATATCTACTACCCAACTTATCTTGATTGTTTAATATAAAATTCATATAGGTAGACTAACAATCCTTGAAATTTTCAAAACCATCCACATGGCTTTTAATTTTTGAAAGAAAGAAATAATATAAATGAAAAGTGATCAATATAGGAAAGGATAATGAGTCTCCTTGATCTTATTCATATTCTCAAATAGTTTTTATCTCATAACTTTGCATAGGTCAAAGACCTTTCCTTCTCTAACTATTGAGTAGGTCCTATGAATTTCAATAGTAATAGTTGTTCCTTCTCTATTTGTATTTATAATTTTGGTGTAGGAGCGCCCACTCTTAACCAAAATCGATGAAGGAATGTATGAAGGATAGGAGGGAGGAGTTAGGATTATGTTTAGGTTCTATTTTTTATGTTTGTAATATAGATGTTCCCCAATATGTAACTCAATGTCCTGGAATGGTATCTTATGAGACACCATGGACATATGAGCCAAGGGGCAGTAGTGATTGTTAGGAATGGGAACACTGAGAGGGGGGGGGGGGGGGGTGAATCAGTGTTCACTTAATTTTATCTTTTTACTTAATCTTTAATTGAACTTAAATGCTTAAGCTCTAAAATAAACATCCACATAAACATGAAACATGAAATCAATACATAACACCAATATGGTTATGGGGAAACCCAAATAGGTAAAAACCCCGGTGGGAATTGACACCCACTAATATTCTATACTAGTGTTTTATGATCCTTGTTAGAAGATCCTTAACCCTGTTAGGAGTTGCTTTACAATGTATTAAGTACAATATACCTTGTCAAGGTTCGGACCCTATTAGGATTCTTTTACAATAAACCTTGTTAGGGGTGTGGACACACTGTCCTAGAGCTCATTGCTCAAGTGGTGAAGACTGCAACCTTCTGATCTCAGATACACAGTATATTTGCTAGATGAACTGTTGCTATGACACTACTTATCTAATTAGTTCCTTTGATGCACTAATGCTTTGACCTCTTGCAAATATCTAATACATCTTATAGAATCTTCACACACTTCTTCTCTTCTTTTCTCAACTCTATAAACACTCTCATACCAATTACAATGGGTGCATCTCATATTTATATGCGCATACAAAATAAATAACTAGGTCAGCCCTTTAATTGATTACATACAACACTCCCAATTGAATTGGCTCAAGCGTGTTTACAAAAAAAAAATATTTACATGTCAAAAACCTAATTACAATAGGTGCATGGCCTTTACATCATAAGAATATAACCACAAATCAAAATGCCAATAGTCGGCTGCTTACACTGTTCTTCTTTGGCACACACTGGCTGTGTAACTTCATCTATCTGTAACTTTGTCATACTTGCATATCTGATCATGCACTCATAGACTAAGCATGAATATAGTCTAACCAACTTATCTTCCAAGGAACATACCATAACTCAGTCATACGCATGTGTGCTGATGCTCTAAGACTCAGGTACTCTGTATACTGTCCAGTCTTCAACACTTAGCCAGTTTCTGATCTTCTCATTAAGTGAGCTGACCCCAAACTACTATATGACTTTTTTTCCATAATGACAACAATATACTAAGTCATATACACTAGTATAGCCAACTTTCCAACAATCTCCCCCTTTTTCATTGATGGAAATAAAGGAATATGGCCAAGTTGCTAACTGTTCTTTAATACAAAAACTTTTGTCATATATCTCCCTTATTCATAACTTTCTATCTTATATCTCCTTATACATATCTATAACCATATTCTATACATACCCCCCCTTTGAAATTAATGATAAAGGTGCTTCAAAACTATATATACAACTAGTTACTATGAGAGAACACTCGGATATGCTATCTGTAGGTTTTGGATCTCCTTCTTCCAAAATGTGATCAATGAATTAACAATCTAGAGATGAGTGCATAGTGTATACTGTAGCTTATCCATCTTCACAAAATTTGTGCTAGGACCTTGATCATATGTCACCATGGTGGCATCTATCTCCTTGATATTCTGATTGAGTATATCTAGTGAGGGCGCAAGAGCATTCCTGAGCTATGTTTGCCTAGCCCTTATCTTGGACATCTCCTTTTCTACCTTCTCAATCTTATCTATCTATCCTTGGTAGAGATTATTACACATATTCACATCAATGGATGGATCTTCCACTGATTTCCTTATCCTTTCTATCATAGCTTCAACCTCTTGTATCTTCTTGTATATATCACTAGTCAATTTGTCCTAGTTCATACAGTCTGCAATGATCTTTCTGCCCTTTGCTACAAACTCCTTCAAGGATGCTTGACCAATCTTTAGTGAACTCAAGTCAAGTGTAAAGTTGCTAACCAATTCACTTAGTTTTATCTTTAAGTACTTCTCCTCTGCAACTAGAGATACAAATTCTTCCAAGCTAGAGAAATTGATCTTGAATTGTGAAATAATTGTACTCACATCATCAACGAAGTATACCTTGGACATCTTCTTGTCTGCTGGTAACAATTTGTTTAAGATGTTTACTAATTCTACAAGGAGGGGATTCCGCATTACCTGTTTCTCCTTGGATTTCTCCATAGCTAAGACACCGAACTTGATCAGGTCTTCTTCTCCCCATGAATCCAAATTGGTTGAGTCAGGTGTCAAAATTGACAACAATGTTGCTGAGGGAGTGATAGGAGTGCTATCCATCACTTCTTGTTTTACCTTGATCATTTCAACTAATGGTTCATCTTTTTGTTGACTTCCTTTTACCTCTTCTTCTCCCTTTTGTTTTTTAGCTTCTTTTTCTTCTTCTTTTGTTATGTCCTCAATCAATATTTCTTGTTAATTAGGAGTGTTACTACATAAGTTCTCAGCCTCTTGAGTGCTTACAAAGGCTTCTTCAAACTTATCCAAATCCATTTATGTGGCCACCAAAGTGACTTTCACATTACCAATAAAAATTGAGTCATCTTTGAATGTCTCTGATATGGGTGTTGACTTATCTTCCTCTTATATTGTTTCAATTGTAGGTGCTGAGTCCTAGGGACCTGTCATAGGAACATTAGTAGTCTTTGACTCTTTTGCAACCATTGTGGGAACTTGAACTTTGGGAACAGTAGCTGGATACATGTGCCTACTCATGAAGACCTTATCGAATGCCTTCTCTTTTTCCTTAGCCACCAGTTCATAGTTTTTGTCCATTATATGCAGGGTCCTTGACTTGGTTATGAGATTTGGCTTTACTAGATCTAACAATAGAGATTTCTCCTCTAGAGAACATACAAGAAGGGTTTCATCTAGAATATTTTCTCTTATCCTTAGATCCTCTTCAATAGCCTATCTCTTTTGGAACTCCAAGATGTTCCATACATTATCAAGGATCATGGTCTTTAGTTCTAAGACTGTCTTCTTAAATTTCAACATATGTTTGACAATCATTCTATGTATCTTTGATTTGTCAATCTCACTATATTTATCATAGAACTTTCCTACTTGATCAATTCTACCTTCATCAGCAATCCTTGTATCTAACACACTGATACTGGGTTTGAAACTTACTTCAAGAGGAGCTTGAGTGTTCCTTCTAATCCTTGTTACTCACAAGGATGGATGACCAGTGCTAATCTCTTTCTTCCTCTTAGGAATTGCCTTATACTCAGGAGGAGCAGTAAGGTCAATGGTTTCCTTGGGTGTAGAAGGAGTAACATCAATTTTACACTTTTGAACATCAGATTTTTCAATTTTCACCTTCTTTAGCTTAGGATCCTCTGATTCTAACTTTGTTGTTGCTGCGCTCTCAATTTCCAAAGCAATCTTCTCTTCCCTTGCCTTGTATAGGTTTTCTTGAGACACTCCATGAATTCTCAAGATCTTTAAGGTAACTTTGGCAACCTTCCTTTTTGTTGCTGAATTGTTCAAGACTGTATCAACTTCTCTTGTTTTCTGTTCATAGGTTCCCCCTCTTGGCTGATTAGTGTCTTTAGGGGCTGAAAGCAATACTTGTGCATATGCTTCTAGGACTTGTTCATCAACCTCATATCCAAGTGGATGGATCCACTTTGTCCTTGGCTCAACTACCTCCATGCATGTTGTGTCTGTATCAACCATGAAGCAAATAGTTTCCTTGTACTTTTCAACTATTTTCTCTGGAATTCTATATCTCATCTACATCTTGACTCTAAATGTCTTCAACTCCAGTATCATGTAGTCTCTTAGAGTGCACTCAGTAGATGCCTTGAAAGATATCTAAGGCATAGTAGGAATAGTCTTTTCAAGGTATATATCTGACTCCTTTCCAACAATATGGAAGTACATATATATGATCAAACACCCAAATCTGAATATCTTGGTCTTATCATGTTTGATTGCTTTAATGTTATCAATTAACTGTGTGCACAAGATCTCACACAAGTTGATTTCTCCATTCTCTTTCACAAGTCTTATAGCTACAAGAATTGTGGCCACAGACACATTGTTCACCCTGTTGGTGTGTTGGAACCTGTAATGTAGTATCATGGACATCAGTTTGATGTCATCTTGCTCAATAGTTTCTATGGTCATTCCACACCTATCACGTCTTGAATTGCAGGTTTGTTCACCAAGTTTCCTCACATATTTTCTGGCTGGAAGAATGACACCTATCTTTTAGAGGCCTATTATCTCATGAATTAGGTCACCATTAATTCTGACCAGCACTTCACCTATCCAAAATAGGTCATCATGAATCCTACTTAGTAGAATCTTGATCCATTATGATTCGTAGAACTCATATGCCATAGCATAATCCACTATAGAGTGATTATTCTATTGTGCATACTCGTCCATCAAGGTTTTGTCTAGTTTCAACATATTTTCCATGTGTGCTCTTAATCTGTCCAATCCTATTGGTTCTTTCTTACAGTCTATGTATGCCCTAATGTCTTTGACATGCATAACACCCATAGGCTTGTGGGAGAACACCCCTTCTAGGTCATCCAAAGTGGATTTGAATGGGTGCCTCTTAAATACATATCTTTTCTTCTCTACAACATCAAATACTATAGGAGCAGCCATCACTTACTTGTATAACACTTTCTTAATGGTTTCCAAGAGATTCTGAATCAGCATAACAAACTAGGGTTTTCGCAACTAATCAAATGCATAGAAAATCACTTGATGAATCAATCTGCAATCCTTCACAATCAAATGCTATGGCTCTTTTTCTCTCCAATCACTCTCAATTCAAATGCAATGAGAGATCTACAAACTTCGGTATAATTTAAAGTAGAAATTCTACCATTAATGCTTGTTGCATAAACTAGGCTGTCACTTTAAATTTTTTAACTTCCATTCTGCAAACAATCAGCTAGTGCGCTCTTGCACATAGGTTCTACTAGCCTCCAAAAGCTTAAGTCCAAAGGCACATACTCTGAAGGTGAGTATACCATCCACGCAAGGGTCTAGAGCTAAATTAGCTCCCCCTATGACCCTAAGGGCCATTCATCCAGAAGTAGAGGGTGCATCCACTGTGGATGCACCCAATACATTCTCATCAACCTTATCCTTCTTCATCTCTAACCAAATCAAGATTGCATCCTCTTAAGCTTTTACAAACTTGACTTCTCCTTCAGTATCCAATACTGGTTCTTCGGGCTTTTTAGGGATTTCCTGACCTTGCATCCTTGATTTGCAAAACTTTGAGATGTGTCTAGCTTTGTTACAAGAGTGACAAATGACTGGAGGCCTTATATTCCTCGGCGCATTGACATGGGTCACCATTTTACATTATCTTGCAGAGCGACTATTATAGTTACATATCTAACATGTAACATTCTGAGAACTTCTTACATTTGGCTGATTCTGATTTCTCTGATTATGCTGAGTCTTGGTCTTCTGACTTGTCTTATAATTCATAGCTCTATGACCAAATTTATTGCATGAATAACATTAGACATTGAAAGGTCTTACCTCTGTACAGTTCCTCGCTATGTGTCCATTCTTGTTACATGCATAACAAGTGCGGTCTAATGGCTTGCGCTCATTCTTAGGTGGTTCAATATGATCCTTAGTCTGACTTCTAGTCTCCTTAGTATCTGAGGTGTTTTTTGGTACTTTCATTATTTCTTGCATGTTATCAATCTGATCTTGTGCTTCATTGTATCCAATGTAGCTAGTATCTCCTTTAACTCTTCTTGCATACAATTGAGATTCTATCAAATCAGAACTAGTGTGCAACTTATCAATGTGATTCTTTACATCTTTCAATTTAGATTCCAAGCTTTCTTTGTTGTTCCTTAGCTCCAAGATTTCCATGTTTTCTTGCCTCAAATCTTCATTCAGTTGAAGGTTCTCTTTGATCTATTCATCATAGACTTCCTGATTGTTAGTCAACTTATCATCTAGTTCTTCAATCTGTTCTTTTAGAGATGAATTTTCTTCACTGAGCTTTTTGACCATAATCCATAAATCATTGGTAGAGCATTCTTTCAAATATTTTCTTAGCCTTTTGATGACTACTTGAGCATCAATGACTTTTTCTTTAAGTTCTTCAATTTCCTTTTCAAATTTGTCCAGATCTTCAAGAGAAGCTTCAAGATTTCTTTTTAGATGTTTCATTTCTTCTTTTTCCATGATCTCCTCAAGTGGTTAAACTTCTTTGCTGAGGACCAGAGCTCTGATACCAATTGTTAGGAATGGGAACACTGAGAGCGGGGGGGGGGGGGGGGGGTGAATTAGTGTTCACTGAATTTTATCTTTTTACTTAATCTTAAATTGAACTTAAATGCTTAAGTACTAAAATGAACATCCACATAAACATGAAACATGAAACATGAAATCAACACATAACACCAATATGCTTACGGGGAAACCCAAATAGGTAAAAACCCCGGTGGGAATTAACACCCACTAATATTCTGTACTAGTGTTTTATGATCCTTGTTAGAAGATCCTTAACCCTATTAGGAGTTTCTTTACAATGTATTAAGTACAGTAGACCTTGTCAAGTGTTAGACCCTATTAGGATTCTTTTACAATAAACCCTATTAGGGGTGTGGAGGCATTTTCCTAGAGCTCACTGCTCAAGTGGTGAAGGTTACAACATTCTAATCTTAGATACACACTATATCTACTGGATGAACTGTTGTTGTGACACTGTTTGTTTGATCAGTTCCTTTGATGCACTAATGCTTTGACCTCTTGCAAAGCTCTAATACATCTTATAGACTCTTCGTACACTTCTCTTCTTTTCTTAACTCTATAACCACTCTCATACTAATTACAATGGGCACATCTCATATTTATATGTGCATACAAAAAAAATAACTAGGTCGGCTCTTAAACCGATTACATACAATGCTTCCAATTGAATTGGCTCAAGTGTGTTTACAAAAAAACATATTTACATGTTAAAAACCTAATTACAATAGGCAGATGGCCTTTACATCATAAGAATATAACCACAAATCAAAATGCCAATAGTTGGTTGCTTACTCTGTTCTTCTCTGGCACATAGTGCTTGTGTAACTTCAACTATCTGTAACTTTGTCATACTTGCATATCTGATCATGCGCTCATAGACTAAGCATAAATATAGTCTAACCAACCTATCTTCTAGGGTGCATACCATAAATCAATCGTACGCACATGCGTTGATGCTTTGAGCTTTAGGTACTCTATATACTATCCAATCTTCAACACTTAGCCGATTTCTGATCTTCTCATTAAGTGTGTTGACTCCAAACTACTATATGACTTTGTTGCCATAATGAAAACACTATACTAAGTCATATACACCAGTATAGGCAACTTGCCAATAGTGATGTTCGCTTGCCTCAATTCTTCATGTAGTTGAAGGTTCTCTTTGATCTGTTCATCATAGACTTCCTGATTGTTAATGAGCTTATCATCAAATTCTTCAAGCTGTTCTTTCAAGGATGCATTTTCTTCATTCAACTTCTTGACTATTGGTGTAATTAAGTATTTACTAATTACACTTTACTTAAGTTTACTTAGGATAATGCATTTGCATATTAGTTGTCTTTGAGACACTTAGGAGTTTGCATTTCTTTTTAGCACATGGTTTGGAGAATCTCCACTTTAGGTGTGATAGTTGTCATCACATACCTCTTTGTGTGTGAGATCCACCTTTAGTGCTCTTATCACATTATCATCCTCTCATTGTTGCACATACTTTCATGTACAATGGAGGATGATCCACCTTTGGTGGACATGTGATTCCACCTTGTGTGGGTGATATCTTATCATCTCCTTATCATGTAGTCTTATTGCATTGCCTATATATTTAGGCACTCCTACATTGTATGTAATCAATCAATCATTCAATCTATTATCTTTATTTGATCATTTGATCATATCACATTTGTCTATCTTGTGCTATCTCTTGAGCTTGTAGATCTTGGTTTCTACTCTTTGCCTTAGGCAAATTCTTACATGGTAACAAAGCCAAAAAAGTCTTCACTGCATAGCCATTGGAGAGTGATTGATTGCTTCAACTTTTGGAGGGCCACGAACCAAATCTAGGATCAACATTTTGTGGGAGCATTTTGAGCAAGATCGGACCTCACCATTGCATCCGGGTGGCTATTTCCATAAATTTTGACTATAAATTTGCCTATATTGGGCAAAAGTCAAATCTGAGGCAAATTTTTTTTGCAAATCGGACCTCTAAGGCCCGATCAGCAAAATTGGGTAATTATTTCACCAATTTCTATTCAGATCTGAATTTTTATTTCCATTTCCATCATTTTCAAATTTGCAGTATTTTTATTATTTTCGAATCTGAAAAATTTTCCATTTTTGGAAAATATTTTGTTGCAAAAATTTTACCATTTTTGGCTTATGCATTGTACACAGGGTAGATCCGAATCAGTTAAGGAGACTAGTAGAGCATGCCACCTGAGCTCCACCATCTGATTGAGCTCTTTGTTTAAATGATTGGGCATTGAGGATTATTAAGGTAAAAAAGTTTATTTGGGTGTGAATGTGGGACTAAAGTCCCACATCTGCACCCCACCTTCTCCACCTCATGGCACCTCCATGTGGCTCCCAACAACCGCTGCCACTTGGACAAACCCTCCATAGGCACATCTTTGTGGGCTTCCAAATGCCCCCACACCACCCTCAATGCGGTCCCCTCCCACCACTGTGCCGCCCTCGACATGGCCACATGCAGATGCCGCTGTCATTGCCAACGCGGTCTCACAGTGCCGCTGCCAAACACAACACTCTGTGGATCTCTGCCTCTGCCCAGCCTCTAAACATTACTGCTCCCAATGTGGGCTCCTTCAGTGCCAGACCACCACCGCAGGTCAAACCTCCTCCGCTGCCGCGGCCTCTCCAAACTCCCGCCACCTTCGCCGGTCCCCAGCACTACTCCTCTGTGTGCGGGCAGACTCCAGTCATGGGAAGCTCCCCCGCCAGCTACCAGCTCTGCCTCCAATGGTGTTGCTAAGCCCTCCACCAGTGACTAGCATCTCTGCTGCACCACCAACCCCACGCTAAATGCCACTAGGGTAGACATGACAGTGGACCCAAACATGTCATCCCTACTGACCAGTGAGCGTATAACACGTGGCGGCCAATAAAACCTGATATTTTTAAAATTTTTTTTTTATAATTTCACAATTTTTTAGTGGGTTAAAATTGATGCTTGTTTGGACGTCAAACTAGGTGTATTTTTCTCTTTCGGTGACGGTCTTCAAGATGTCAATTTTAAGATCATGGTAGCATTAGCATTTCTCTATGTTAAATTTGACGACCGATTAACTGTCAAACCTAGGCAACTTTGCACTACAATGATGGTCATTTGAACATCAAATTTAACACTATAAAGTAGGTGACATCAATAGTTTTCAAAAATTTGCAGCCCTCACCAATTGCATTTTGGATTTGGCAGTCCGACTTTGGAAGGCCATAACTTGGTCATCCAGACTCCAAATTGAGTGCAATTTTTTTTGATTTTGGCTAAAAAATTTTGAACTTTTTAGTGGTGGTGTTCTTTTTTGGTTTTGGATCATGGATTTTGTAGAAATTGCAGTTTTTGGTGACTGTACCTATTTGATCCTTGTTTTTGCAACTTCAGAGGCTTTGTATGGGCTCATACGGACACATTTTTAGGTGCAATTTTTTTTGAAAGTGCATAATTTTTCATCTACTTTCCAGATCTGGTATCAGTTTGGTGAAATATTAAGTAGACATAGTACTTTCTAAATATGGTCTATTTTGGCCTATTGTGGTACTTGTAATTGATCAGATCCTTAAGGGATCTTCTATCTTATCTTCTTAAGTCTGTTGTAGCTTCATATTTTCAGTTGTAAACATCAAAATCAGAAGTCCACTTTGATCCATTTTTTCAAGTGGCAATTGCACACGCACTAGCTATAAAGTGCCTAAATCAACATTTTGGGGGGGGTGCTTTGATTGAGTGAATTGGGGGGGTGTCTTGTGTGTTGGTGTCTCTCTCTTTATTGTGCTCTTTTCATTTTGCATCATGGGTTCTCTTGCAAAATTAACTCCACATAACTATGCTACATGGAAAGATAATGTATGGAGCAAGTTAATGGTTCAAGGTTTAAATCCTTACGTGGATGGTACAATTAAAAAACTTGCTGATGATGATACTACTGCAATAACTAAATGGTCATCGAAAAATTACAAATATTTAGGAGTCTTGAGAGAGAATATTTCTCAAGCTGTCATGTATCACATCAAAACCATAAATGATGCTAGAGATGCTTGGAATAAACTTGTAGAATTGTTTAGTAAAGTGGATGAGGAAATGGGATTCACAATTGAGACTGATCTCCTCAAACTAGAGCCCAGGAACTTTGACACAATCCAAGATTATCTCAGCAAAGTCAATGACTATAGAGCACAACTTGATGATTGTGGTAATCCCATAAAGGATGCGAAGTTGGTTTGTCACTTGTTGAAACATCTTCCACCTGAATATGGAGCTTTTGTTTCAAGTTACAATACTCACAAGTTGACCATGGGTAGTGCCTTCATTAAGCCTTCATTTGAGTCATTTTCAGAAATGTTGGCCTTAGAACAAGAAAAGTTGATAAGTATGGGGATTCTCAAGTCTTCAACTTCCAAGGCATTGGTGGCTAATCATGAGAGTCAAGGCAATCAAAGTCAAAAGAAGAAGAAGAATTGGAAGTCTAAGTCTCAACAAGAAGGCACAACATCAACTTCTACACAACATGACACTTCTACATCACCTCAAAAGGGTGAATCTTCAAAGAAGGAAAAGAGGTTTTGTGCATATTGCAAAAAGGATGGACATGAAGAACACTTTTGTTATAAGAAGGACATTGATGAATTGAAGAATCTTCTTGCCAAGAACAACATCAAATTGCCTTCCAGGATGTCTACCTCAACCTCTTCTTCACCAAATTTAGAAAAAGATAAAGGAAAGGGTCACGCATTTGTCACTCAAAAAGGACAAGCTTTATATGCTTCTTCAAGTCTCGATTCAGGTAAATGGCTTCTAGATTTAGGGGCTTCTCATCATATGGCTTCTTCACAGTCCATGTTTTCATCATTTGAGCCTTGTAAAGGTCCACCTATTTTGATGGGCAATCACACTTACATGAATGTGATTGGGAAAGGAAGTATTGATGTTAGGGAGGGACACTTCAATGATGTGTTGTGTGTTCCACATTTGACCAATAACCTTCTTTCTATCAATCAAATCACAAATGGTGCTACAAAGAAGACTATGGAATTTACACCTGATTTAGTTTTCATTAAGGACTTGGAGAGTGGAGTAGTTATTGCTACTAGGATAGTGGATCACTCTTCTTAGTTGTACTCCTTTGCAAATTTTGTTCCTCTTGATGACAATGATTCTTCAAACAGTGAGTCTTCAGCCTATGATGATTATAGTGATGATTCAGATTTTGAGGAGAGTTTTGGCTACTTGAACTTGGGTATTCTCATTCATGATCAAGTTCTTGAGCCTTCCATTTCATCTCCTCCTATTGAGACTACTACTCTTGCTCCTGATGATGCTTGCATTCACATAGCCATGGGCTCAAGTGCTTCAGTGCAACAGGATATTCATTGTCTTCTAGGCTTGGTTACATGGGATGACTACTTGATAGACATTGTAGGTTTGTTTGTGGAATCCTACACTTCAAATTTGGAAGACTTCATTGATGACATTCATCTTCTCTTTGTTGAAGATGATCCTTCTTCAGTTGTTGCAAGGGAACATGCTGACCCTCATATTCATTCTCTACTTGATCATTCTTTCGAGGGTGACATGATTGTGGATACTTTGATACAACAGTTGGAGAAGGTCAGTTTCTCTTCAGAGGAGATACTTGGGTCTTTGGTACATGTTCTACATTCATCCTCAGTTGATCCTGATTTGTCTTTTTCAGTAGAGTGGGTTAGTACACTTGAGCAGGTTTCAGAGATTCCATTTTTTTTGAGGTTTCTTCCTATAGATTAGGGAGGAGGCTTCATATATTCACCTTTGTTATTGTTTCTTCCTAAGGGGAGGAATGTTGTTCTACACTCATGGAGCAGTTTCTACATCAAGCCTGGAGCATCTACCATTGGTGTTCATTCTACATTGAGGGGGGGCTATTTGGTCTCTCTTCCAATTCTATCTTATGGGGGGGATATTTTCCTCATATGAGGTCTTCTCTCTCATATTCTATTATTGTACTCATCTCTCTTTTTGGGGGAGGGTTTTTCCCATGAGGTTTTCCCTCTTTCTCCGCTTTATGAGAGATTGCATTGTTCTTGCATTTTGTACATGGGTACCTAACATGGCCTAGTAGCCGGGACCCATCTTGCATTGTGAGCTTAAGTGCATTCCCCTAAGTTGCACTTAAGGGGGGGTGTTGGTGTAATTAAGTATTTACTAATTACACTTTACTTAAGTTTACATAGGATAATGCATTTGCATATTAGTTGTCTTTGAGAAACCTAGGAGTTTGCATTTCTTTTTAGCACATGGTTAGGAGAATCTCCACTTTAGGTGTGATAGTTGTCATCACATACCTCTTTGTGTGTGAGATCCACGTTTAGTGCTCTTATCACATTATCATCCTCTCATTATTGCACATACTTTCATGTACAATGGAGGATGATCCACCTTTGGTGGACATGTGATTCCACCTTGTGTGGGTGATATCTTATCATCTCCTTATCATGTAGTCTTATTGCATTGCCTATATATTTAGGCACTCCTACATTGTATGTAATCAATCAATCATTCAATCTATTATCTTTATTTGATCATTTGATCATATCATATTTGTCTCTCTTGTGCTATCTCTTGAGCTTGTAGATCTTGGTTTCTACTCTTTACCTTAGCAAATTCTTACATTGACTATTGTCCCTAGATCACTAGTAGAGCATTCTTCCAAGTCCTTTCTTAGCCTTTTGATGACTAATTGAGAATCACTAAATTTTTCCTTTAGCTCTTCAATTTCTCTTTCAGATTTGTCCAAGTCTTCAAGAGCATCTTCAAGATTTCTTTTCAGATGTTTCATTTTTGCTTTGTCCATGATCTCCTCAAGTGGTTAAAGTTCTTTGCTGAGGACCAGAGCTCTGATACCAATTGTTAGGAATGGGAACACTGAGAGGGGGAGGGGGTTGAATCAGTGTTCACTATATTTTATCTTTTCACTTGATCTTTAAATTAAACTTAAATGCTTAAGTACTGAAATGAACATCCACATAAACATGAAGCATGAAATCAACACATAACACCAATATGCTTATGGGGAAACCCAAATAGGTAAAAACCCCAGTGGGAATCAACACCCACTAATATTCTATACTAGTATTTTATGATCCTTGTTAGAAGATCCTTAACTCTTTTTAGAGTTGCTTTACAATGCATTAAGTACAGTAGACCTTGTCAAGGGTCAGACTCTATTAGGAGTCTTTTACAAAAAAACCTGTTAGGGGTGTGGATGCACTATCCTAGAGCTCACTGCTCAAGTGGTGAAGGCTACAACCTTCTGATCTTAGATACCGACTATATCTGCTGGATGAACTATCGTTGTGACACTACTTGTCAGATCAGTTCCTTTGATGCGCTAATGCTTTGACCTCTTGCAAAGCTCTAATACATATTATAATCTCTTTTCACACTTCTCCTCTTCTTATCACAACTCTATTTCAACTTCCTTTCCTATTACAATGGGTGCATCTCATATTTATATGCACATACAAAACAAACAACTAGGTCGACTCTTTAATCGATTACATACAACACTTCCAATTGAATTGGCTCAAGCATGTTTACAAACAAACATATTTACATGTTAAAAACCTAATTAAAATAGGCACATGGCCTTTACATCATAAGAATATAACCACAAATCAAAATGCCAATAGTCAATTTCTTACTCTGTTCTTCTTTGGCACACAGTGGCTATGTAACTTCAACTGTCTGTAACTTTGTCATACTTGCATATCTGATCATGCGCTCATAGACTAAGCATGAATATAGTCTAACCAACCTATCTAACAGGGTGTATACCATAACTTAGTTGTACGTATGTGCGTTGATGCTCTGAGCTTCAGGTACTCTATAAACTGTCCAGTCTTCAACACTTAGCCAATTTTTGATCTTCTCATTAAGTGCGCTAACTCCAAACTAATATATGACTTTGTTGCCATAATGACAACACTATACTAAGTCATATACCCCAGTATAGGCAACTTGCCAACAATGATGTTTCTAGGCATTTTGTAGTCATTATAGGATTATTTCTATGTTTTTAATAAATGGGTTGAGACCCATGTCTTGAGGGGTCTATTTTCTAGGAAAATGCAACTTTGTGAGAAAAATTGTAAAAGTTGTCAACAATGCAACTTTGCATTTTGAAAACATTTCTTGTCAAAATTGGGAAGTTTGATCTCAATAGCTTCCAACCTTTGAATCAAAGTTAGGAACCATTTAGGAGGGATTATCTATATCCCAAAACTTCATGTTTTAAGGGAGAGGTGATTGTATGGAGTTTGGGAAGTTTTCAAACAAATATAATTATTCAAATTTCTCGTAAAATGTGTTCTTTACTCATGGTATAGACATGTATGAATTGATTGGGATCTCAAATTGATTTTGTTAGGAATGAATGCTAGATGTTGGCAGTCATTCTATAGCAGTTGTTGTTGCATTCATGACTATGATTGTCATTGATGTCAACATAGTGATCTTCTGGAGACTAGCAGAGAAGCAGACAATGTTTTGATTAGCGCACGTGGGATATTGTAGTTGGAACTATGTGATGTTGATGTTATACTCTTTGATATGTCATTTTTCTATGGTTAAGAGCATAGATAGTAATTAATTGATTCATGAAAGTTATGAGTATTTTGGTAGAAGCAATATTCAAGCAGTGTTCCTAAGTAGGGCTTTGTGGAAATCAGATGATATCTCCTAACCAGGATGGAATCTAGTTTTGCGTAGTTAAAGGAAAGTTTGAGACTCATTGATGATGATTTGGTTCATAGTACAAATTTCGAGGTTGCATGAGTGAAGAGTTATTGCATCTGGAAGCTGACAGTTTTGTGTAATTTTGATGTAGCGTATGGAAACTTTTATTTTGTAATTGTGTGCCGACTCATTTGTAATTATTTGAGTGTGGTATAAAGGAAGGAATGTTTTTCCTTATTGTATAGAGTTGTAATATGAAAGAAGTATGAGCATGGTTTTGGTTGCATGCGAATGTAAGCATGAAGTGAAGAAAAGAGTCTAAGAGGTTGTGAAAGTGATATTGTGAAGGAAGACATGCGAAGTACATAGATCTAGAATTGAGATCTGGTGTAGTAGTGAGTGTGGTTTAGCATAGTAAGGAGGTAACATATTTCATATTATTCTACTAAATAATATTAAGGTTATGTGGACAGTGAGTTCAGTGATCTTACCCTGAAGCTGTTTGGGCAGTGGGTCCTTCTATCTTCCATAACTCTTAATAGGGTTAGAATCTTTTAACAGGGATTCAAAATCTCCTAACATGGATTTATATGTACTGAATGTATTTCATAAGACTCCTAACAGATTCCATCCTCTCACAAGGAATATTCATATTAGTGCATCTTTTGTGGGCATCATTCCCATTAGGGTTTACTCTTTGATCAAGAGGTTCCCTAGTCAACATATCTTATGTTATTGTGTCATTGTGTATGAATATCTTTGTATGGTTAGTAATTGCATTGCTTACATGGTTAAATGCTATTGAAAATGATAAAAGTTATAATTATCTAATAACTGATTCACCTGCCCCTCTCAGTTATCTTGGTGGACTTTACTTTCTAACGATTGGTATCAGAGCAGCAAGTCCTTGAAAGGAAAGTTTAACAGCTTAAGGAGATCCATGGTGAATTTCAGGAAAGAAAGTCCTAAGTTTGATGGAGTAAATTTTTACAGCTGGAAAGAAAAGATGAAGACACATCTATTGTGTTTAGGACTAGGCTATTGGTTGATTACAAAGAATGAAAGGACTATAATTGAAGAAGACAATCTTGAAACAAGTACTAAAGATGAGGTAGATCTATTCATGTGTAACATACTTGCAAGAGAAGCAATCTTGACAGCACTTCCGGAGATTGAATATAGTCAGGTAAAATGTTTTAAGAAATCTAATGAAATTTGGAAAGCTTTACACTCTACTTTTGAAGGTGATGAACATGCAAAAAGAGCTAGATTACATAATTGGATATGTGCATTTGAAGATATTAGAATGATGGAAGATGAATCTATTAGAAGCTATATTGGTAGAATGTCAGAAATTGTTGCAGGGATAAAATCTTGTGGAGGATCAAAGATAGAGAATGAAGTGATATGGAAAATTCTAAGGACATTGACTCCTGTATTAAAGCAAACAACACAAATGATTGAACAAGTTATACCTTGCACTACAAACTTTACAAGAGAGACTCTTCTTGGAAGATTGGAAGCAACAAAGATGAACCTGAGGTTATCAGGAGACTTACCTAGAATGGAGACAACATTTAGTGCTCTTAGTATTCACCCTACTTTGTCAAGAAGTACCAGTATGAGTGGAGATTATGCAAGCAATAGCAAATCTAAAAATGAAGAAGATAAGAAGATTGAAGAAGGTATTGCCTTGCTTGTGAAAAGAGAACTAGATGGTAAGAAAATTTTTAAATGTTGGACTTGTTAAGAATATGGTCATTTTGCATCTAAATGTCCTAAGAGAGTTAAGAACTACAAAAATAATGTTATTTCAAGCCTAGAAGATATAAGGAATGTTATTATGCTAATGATGAAGATCTTGAAGCTAGTATAGAAAGAACTTTGAGTGAAAGTGATACTGAGAATAATGATGAAATAGGATTTGTAGCAATTAAAGAAGAAAATTCTGAATATCATGTTAAAGAAGAAAAGGCATTAGTTTCCCAAGTTGAAAAGAAAGCTGATTGGATTATAGATAGTGGCTGTTCACATCATATGAATGGTGATATGATGAAGTTCATAAAGTTTAACAATTATGATAGAGGAGTTGTTAGAGTTGGTAACAATGCACCTTGTTTGATTAAAGGTATAGGATCTATTACTCTTGATGGAAAGACTAATACTGATCATGTTTACTTTGTTGATGGATTAAAACATAATCTTTTGAGTGTTGGACAGTTAGTGGATAAGGGATATCAAGTTTGGTTTACTGAGAAAACTTGTGTGATAAAGGATAAAGATGAAAATTTAATTGGAACTAGATTTAGAACTAGAGGTAATGTATTTTAGTTGAATCCTACTGAGATGACATGCTTGATTACTAAAATTGATGACAGTTGGTTATGGCATAGAAGGTTTTGTCATATAAACTTTGATAATATTGTGAAATTGAGTACTACACTTGCAGTAAGGGATTTGCCAAAAATTATGAAGCCTACTAACATGATTTGCAAAGAATGTGTGATGGCTAAGCAGAAGAGAAGTTCATTCCCTAGTAAGAAGTTCACATCGGTAGAGAGGTTGGAGATTGTTCATATAGACTTGAGTGGTCCTACCAGGACTAGAGGATTCTATGGACAAAGGTATTTTATGATTCTTGTTGATGATTTTACAAGAATGATGTGGATTGCATTTCTGAAAGAAAAATCTGAAGCATTTGATAAGTTTAAGATCATTAAGAATAAAGTTGAGAATGAATCTGGAATGAAGATTAAATGTTTGAGATTTGATAGAGGTGGAGAATTTAATTCTAGAGAGTTTAACACTTTTTGTGAAGTGAATGGTATTAAGAGACATTTTTCAGCCCCTAGAACACCTAAACAAAATGGTATTGCAGAAAGAAGAAACAGGTCAGTAACTAAAGTAGCAAGAGCTATGTTATTTGAGAATGATTTGGTGAAGACATTTTGGAGAGAAGCACTGAATACAATAGTATATACAATGAACAGAGTACAAATCAGAGCAAACACAAATAAGACACCTTATGAATTATGGTTTCGATATGCACCCTTAGTTAAGTATTTTAGAATTTTTGGAAGCAAATGTTATATAAAGAGAGATGATGATATTGGAAAGTTTGACCCTATAAGTGATGAAGGTACTTTTCTTGGATATTCTTTGAAGAGAAAAGCATATAGATGTTACAATAAGAGAACTAAAACTATTGTTGAGAGTGTGAATGTTAAAGTTGATGAGAATTTTAAAATTCAGGAAAGAATGTTTGATTATGAATCTGATGAAGAAGCTAATCCTCAGCCTAAAATTGAAACTACTAAATTATTCTATGAGACTGACAGTGAATTGTTGAATGAGAATCATACTACAGAAGAAACCAAAGAGGAAACCAGAGAAGAATCTAGAGAATAATCTACAGTTGAAGCAAGATCAGTGACTATGACACCGAATAGGTATCTATCTAGACATCATCCTGTTGAACAAGTTATTGGAAGTTTGGATAGAGGAGTTATGACTAGAAATAAGGTACATTTATGTTTGATTTCTCAAATTGAACCTAAATCTACTAATGAAGCTTGTGAAGATGAACATTGGATTAATGCTATGAAAGAAGAACTAGATCAAATTGAAAAGAACAAGACATGGGAATTGGTTCCTAGACCTAAAGACAAGAATGTGATAGGAACTAAATGGGCATTCAGAAACAAGATCAATGAACAAGGAGAAGTAGTAAGAAACAAAGCAAGACTAGTATGTAAGGGATACTCGTAGCAAGAAGGAATTGACTATGAAGAAACCTTTGCACCAGTAGCAAGACTTAAAGTAGTGAGAATGTTTTTGGCTCATGCAGCTTTTAAGAAATTTAAAGTGTATCAGATGGATGTGAAATCCACATTTCTAAATGGTGAATTGGGAGAAGTCTACATTGAGCAGCCTAAAGGTTTTCCTTTGACTCAAGAAGGAGATATGGTATGCAAACTGAATAAAGCATTATATGGACTAAAGCAAGCACCTAGAACTTGGTATGCTAGATTGGATAAGTATTTGTTGAAACTGGGATTTACTAAAGGAACAATAGATAGTAATCTATACACAAAAGAAATTGAAAATGGAATGTTAGTTATAGTTATTTTTGTTGATGACATTATCATTGGAGGAGAAGATGAAGCTAGTGACAAATTTGCTGATGAAATGAAGACAAAATTTCAAATGAGCATGATTGGTGAGATAAAATACTTTTTGGGATTATAGATAACATAGAATAGTGATGGTATCTTTGTTAGCCAGAAAAAGTACTTGAATGATTTGCTGAAAAGATTTGGAATGGAGAACTATAAACTAGTTGGAACACCTATGGTTACATGACACAAACTATCAAGCAAAGATGAAACACCAACAGTTGAGTAGAAGAAATATAGATCCATGATTGGAGGATTGTAGTACTTAACACACACTAGACCAGATATACAACATTCAGTTGGAATGGTAGCAAGATTTCAAGCTGAACCTAGAGAGTCACATTATGCAGCAGTAAAGAGGATATTGAGATATTTAAGAGGCACAATGGACTATGGATTATGGTATGAAAAATTTGATGATTTCACCCTATGTGCTGATACAGATGCTGATTGGGGAGGTAGTGTTGATGATAAGAAAAGCACCAGTGGTGGAGCCTTTTTTCTTAGAGGAAGATTGGTTTCATGGTTGAGCAAGAAGCAAAATTGTATTTCATAGAGTACAATAGAAGCAGAATATGTAGCAGTAGCAAACAATTGTAACTAGATAATTTGGATGAAGTAGATGCTGAAGGATATTGGAATTAAGTTTGTTGAGCCTATTGTCATGCATTGTGACAACACCAGCATAGTCAGTATGTCTAAGAATCCTATTTTACATTCTAAGACTAAGCATATAGAGATCAAGTATCATGTTGTAAGAGAGAAAGTAGTTGAGAAAGAAGTCAGACTAGAGTACATAAGCACAAAGGAATAGATAGCAGACATATTTACAAAGCCTTTGCCTAAGGATACATTTGAGTATCTGAGAGGTATGCTTGGGGTTATGCCCCAGCCTACTTTTGAGTAATGATGTAGTTGGTTGCATCCATCTAGTGGTATATGAGCCCTATCTTTTTCTAGATTAGATGTTGGTACTTCCTCTATGGGGGAGTATGTGTATCTAAGCTGAGTCATGAGGACTCTTGTGAATGTATTTTTTGAAATAGTGTCTTCAGACATTGAGTTGTTGTTGACATAGTGATGAAATTTCTATCATTGATGTCAATAGGGGAGAAGTGTACATGAAAAAACCTGTGTACCATTTGTTGGAGAGAACTTAATAGGATAACAAAGCAAGATTTGATTGATGAAGAAGATTTGAAGAACTTTTAGAGTATCAGTGCAGCAGTATTGGATTTTTGGAACATTGCATGTTTTTCATCTATGTTGCCATCAATGCCAATGGGGGAGATTGTTAGGAATGAATGCTAGATGTTGGTAGTCATTTTGTAGCAGTTTTTGTTGCATTCATGACTATGATTGTCATTGATGTCAACATAGTGATCTTTTGGAGACTAGCAGAGAAGTAGACAGTGTTATGATTAGCGCACGTGGGATATTGCAATTGGAGCTATGCAATGTTGATGTTATACTCTTTAATATGTTATTTGTCTATGGTTAAGAGTGTAGATAGTAATTCATTGATTCATGAAAGTTATGAGTATTTTGGTAGAAGCAGTATCCAGGCAGTGTTCCTGAGTAGTGGTTTGTGGAAATCAGATGATATCTCCTAATCGGGATGGAATCTAGTTTTGTGCAATTAAAGGAAATTTTGAGACTCATTGATGATGATGTGGTTAATAGCACAAACTTTGAGGTCACATGAGTGAAGAGTTATTGCATCTGGAAGCTGACAGTTTTGTGTAATTTTGATGTAGCGTATGGAAACTTTTATTTTGTAATTGTGTGCCGACTCATTTGTAATTGTTTGAGTGTGGTATAAAGGAAGGAATGTTTTTCCTTATTGTATAGAGTTTTAATATGAAATAAGTATGAGCATGGTTTTGGTTGCATGCGAATGTAAGCATGAAGTGAAGAAAAGAGTCTAAGAGGTTGTGAAAGTGATATTGTGAAGGAAGACATGCGAAGTACATAGATCTAGAATTGAGATCTAATGTAGCAGTGAGTGTGGTTTGGCATAGTAAGGAGGTAACATATTTCATATTATGTTTTTGAATAATATTAAGGTTATTTCAACAGTGAGTTCAGTGATCTTACCTTGAAGCTGTTTGGGCAGTGGGTCCTTCTATCTTCCATAACTCTTAACAGGGTTAGAATCTTTTAACAGGGATTCAAAATCTCCTAACAGGGATTTATATGTACTGAATGTATTCATAAGACTCCTAATAGAGTCCATCCTCTCACAAGGAATATTTATATTAGTGCATCTTTTGTGGGCATCATTCCCACCGGGGTTTACTCTTTGATCAAGAGGTTCCCTAGTCAACATATTTTGTGTTATTGTGTCATTGTGTATGAATATCTTTGTATGGTTAGTAATTGCATTGCTTACATGGTTAAATGCTATTGAAAATGATAAAAGTTATAATTATTTGATAACTGATTCACCCTCCCCCCTCTCAGTTATCTTGGTGGACTTTACTTTCTAACAGATTTAATCATTTTATATATATTTGTAGCTTTCTTCTTCACTTTGTGATCTTTCTTCCTCTTCCTTGTGCCCTTTGTATTGACATCTCCACTCACTATCCATCTTCAAGGATGATACATGAGCCTTCTTCCTTGCTAATGCTGCAACTATTAGCCTTTGAATAGGACAAAAAACTTTCTTCTTCACCTTTAGATTCCAACTTGTAGCATCTCTCATCACCCATCCATCCAAGAGTCTCAACTCTTCATCTAACATCTCAAGGTCCCTCTTATTTTTTTCTTGGGACTCTACTACCCTCCTTAGCTTCTCCCCATTCTCTTCAAGTGCCCTCCTTAGTCTTCTCAACTCTCCCTCTTCACTTTTCTTTCTTCCACCATCCATGTATTCTTTGAGAGCATCATACAACTCTCTCTAACCTTATTAACCCCATCTTCACTTGGAAAGGACCTAATCCCTTGCTCTGATACCACTTGATGCAGTGGTTAGTGGACTATTTAGGAAATCTCATAAGGAACTCATCTTTTTGGCATTTATTTTGTAACAACACCACATAAAATTCTCTAATAGGATCATCCCTCTAGATCCAACTAAGACATTAGACCCATCAAAGGTCAAAATACTCCCTTTCAAAACCACTAGGGTCCACACCTTCAAACTAATCCATAATTACTCAAAAAAATTCCACCATTCTCATTTAATGAGCTTAGTTCATCAATAAACCCTTATCTAGACACTAACTAGGGCTAATCCTAGTATCCCCATTCAACGGGTAATCGTAGGGTTTCTTCAAAATTTTCTATAGGACACATTAAAAAAATGCATATTCAAGTACCCTTTTCCAAGTTACACAACATATGTCAAACTCATCTATTGATCCTTTGAACTAGTTGTACATACCAGTGCCTTGCAACTTCACAATTAGGCCTCATAACCCTCTATTAACAAAGAAACTCCTACAAGAATTCATCCCCAAACATACCAACCATGAAATAGTATTTAACCATGATGAAAATCAACAATTTTTCATATTTTTTCAAGGTGCCACATAGTCCTAGCCCTCCATGTACCAAACCCTCACTCTTAGGGACACCAACCTAGGGCTATATTGGATTTACCCTTCCAAACACCTCTGAATCCCCCAAAATGGATCCAACACCTTAAAATGTACATGTATGAACATAAACCAATATAAAATGTGTCCCTCCTTCAAGAAAATCTCGCAGGTCTATGACTAGTGTTGTACACCCATACCCTCCCTCGATCTTCAACTTTGTTCAATTTGTGGTCACTCTCTCAACAATCTTGACCATCCCTACAGTCAAAACCAAAAAATAGACATATGATAAAATTATAGACTCCTCCCAAAAGTTACATTAAACACATAAAGTGGGAGAAGTCTAGTTACTCATGAGAAACCTCAAAATAAGCAAAACTGGCTATAATAATGTACAGGAACAGTCATAAGTAAGTTGGAATATTTGTCTTAGAACTTGATATAATAGTAAACCAACAATATGGGAATGAATAATATTAAAAACATAAATATTCTACTTCATTTCTCCATCAAATTTATACTATTTCAAGCATTGAAAGTCTTAAGAACAATGACTGTACCCATGACCAGAAAATGATTGTCTGTAGGTACTTTATTGTTTATTGATTTTAAACTTACTCACATTACCTCTTGTCCTATCCTCTCTAGGATTATATTCTTAAATAGACCCTTACACCTTTTAAAACCTAATAACAACCTAAAAACTACCTTTAAACTGAATAGAGACAATTAAAACTGACTATCCCCATATTTAGACTCACAAAATGATAGTAAACTGTTGTCAAGTTGATAAATAAGTTTTCTACTTGACAACTAGATGTCCAATGATCCCCTAGTACATTCAAAAGGTCTAAAAATGACCTCACAATATATTTCACCTTAAAAACCTTGACTAACCTCATAACCCTTACATGAGCTCTTATAGGCCTTATTTCTTAACATTGTCAATTTTGAACATACTAACATATTTTGACTCAAACCACATTAAAATGGTACTAATGAGAACAATTACATCATATAGTGACCTTATAGGTATTATTAGACTTCCTTTTTTCTTGGATCATCAAATGACCCCAAAATGTTCCTTGACTTCTTGTCATGTCATGGTGCTCCTGCACCAGTGTGTTTAAAGGAAAAGGATGTGGAATTGTATGATGTAATATTATTATGAACTCTTCATCCTCTCATAAATTTGTTTACATTTAAAGATAATTCTTATAGATTTTGTCTCATGAAGAGGCTCATTTTCTTGTAGAATGATATTAAAACCTTCTTCATGTTTTATAAAATCTTAAAATGTTGAAAAATGTTTATCTAACTTAATCATATCCAATTCAACAACTCCACCCTCCTTTTATTCTATATCCTCATCTACCCAAAATTGGGTATCAAAATATAATGTAGGTTTTCTTGGAGGATAAAGTGAAATAGTCATAGGTTTTCTTGTAGGTTCCTTTTGCTTCATTCCATTAGAAATAGTCATATTCTTTGATCTACAATCTATCAATGTTGTAACTTGTTGGAAACAATTGTCTGAAGGAAATTACTACTCAAATTATGTATTGTCTTTGATGTCACACAATGTCATAGTCCACAAAAATCAGTTTCTACTGAGCTCAGTCGGTCTGCTAGACAAGAAAATTAGTGCTTACCGAGTCCACTCGATTATCAAAGAAAATCAGTGTCTACCGAGTCCACTCGGTTATCAAAGAAAATCAGCATTTACCGAGTTTAGTCGGTCGTCAAAGGAAATTCAGTGTTTACCGAGTTCAACCGGTTGTCAAAGAAAAGTTAGCATTTACCGAGTTCAGTCGGCTGTCAAAGAAAAGTTAGCATTTACCGAGTTCAGTCGATTATCGAAGGTAAAGGATTGTCGGTGTTTACCGAGTTCTCTCGGTCTCTGAAAGATTGTAGAAAGTTATGGTCACTGAGCACTGTCAGCCCTTGAAGGATTTTTGCAAATAAAGTTTTCTTAATTCAGTCGACTGTTATACTAAATAATGTCGATTTGACAAATCTAAAATCATATAAATAAAAGGTCAAATGTGAAAAATAAAGAAGATATACAGCAGAAGATTTACAGAAGAAAGACAGGAAAGGTGTGTGCGAATTTGTGAAGGATGTTCAGATATCCTTAAGGTGCAGCAGAGATTTATTCGATCAGGAAGGATCACACTTATGTAAAATAGAGATCTGTAATCAGCAAGGTAGTTACATTATTATACAGGTCATTTTCATTGTTACCTTCTTATAATTGTAATAGTGAATTCTAAATCTCTTAACCGAGTTGGTTTAACAACCATATTGTAAATCCTCTAACAAGGTGACAATTCCATTGAATTGTTTTCAAGACCTCTTACCAGGCCACTCCTAGCAGGGTGATTAAATCCTCTAACAAGGTCACACCTAACAGTGTGTTTTGTAACCTTTTACTGGGTTGGCTTCTAACCGGGCATCACTTCAGAAAAGTGAAAATCAGTATCTAGATACATTGGTGGTTTTTCCCATATTGGGTTTCCACATTAAATCTTGTGTCTCTTGTGTTCTTAATTGCTATCTTAATCATATACAAGTGTTGATGAACATCTAAAGATAATTTTGCTAATACTTTCTGCATCTTCAAAGTTATTGCAATCTATTTACCGAGTGCTAAAACAGATAACATTCTTTAAGATATCCTAAGGGATCTGAAAAGAAATAATAGTGAAGTGTTTTATGGTTGACTGATTCACCCCCCCCCCCCTCTCAGTCACTTTATCCATATTCCATCAATTGGTATCAGAGCATTTGGTGCTTGCAGGAAGGGTTTCAAGGACCTAAGCTAAAGATCAGGATGTCTTATAAGAGGGAAATTCCAAAGCTCAACAGAGATAACTTTTCAGCATGGCAAGGTCTCATGCAACTTCATCTGGCTTCCATTGGTGATTCAGGATGCAAATACATTGATGAAGAATACATAGTTCCTACTAGCGCATTAACTATTGAAGACATTGCAGAGAAAAAGACTCATAACACCATGATGATAGACATTGCATCTGCTCTCAGCTATGAAGAATTTGATGATATTAAAGAATGCACTACTGCATATGAAATGTGGATGACACTAAAGAAAATATATGGTGGTGATGCAAATGTGAAAAGAGCCAAAGCAGAAAGCCTAAGAGGACAGTTTGACAAGATGAATATGAAGGAAGATGAAAACATTGCAAAATATGTTGAAAGAATCAAAGCAAGTGTAAGTGCAATTAGAGCTTCTGGAGGAACAATCTCAGATGAAACTGTTATAAGTAAGGTACTTAGAACATTACTCCCTATCTATGCAATAAGAGTATCAGCTATTCAAGAAAGAAGATGTGAAACAAACCACAATATAACTTTAGATGCTTTAGTTGGAAGATTGACAGCCTTTGAATTAGACAACTATGACAACTATGTTCCAAATTCCAAAAATATTGAATCAGCATTTGAGGCCAAGGTTTCACTAAAGAATAACAAGAAAATTAAAGAAGTTCAGTCAGAAAGTGAAGAAGTATCAGAAGAAAGTTCTGATAGTGATCTTGAAATTGTAGAAGCATTACTTGCAAAGAAGTACTCTAAAGGGAAAGGTAAATATAAAGGTAAAACTCCTTTAATCTATTTTTCATGTGAAGAAATTGGACATATTGCAGCTAGGTGCCCAAACAAGCAAGTCAAGGAAGAGAAGAGAAGTCACAAGTACTATGGCAAAAATAATTTCAAATCATTCAAGGATAAAGGCAAGAAAACATGTTTTATGGCTAAAGATTCTAATGATAGTGAAGAAGAAATTGTCTTTATTGCTATAAAAGATGAATCTGATGATGATGAAGATAAGATGGCACTTATTTCTCATATAAGCAAAGATGATATATGGATAATAGACAGTGGATGTTCACACCACATGACTGGTGACAAGACAAAATTTGAATATCTAGAAGACTGTGATAGTGGCAATGTAAGATTTGGAAACAATGAACCTTGTTGTATAAAAGGAAAGGGAAGAATCTCATTAACCAAAGAACTCATATGTGATAATGCTTATTGGGTTGAAGGACTAAAACATAATCTTCTAAGTGTAGCATAGCTAATCAACACTGGTTTCAAGGTTGAATTCATGAATGGTCAAGCAAGACTGCTGGATGAAAAAGGAAAACTCATTGGATCAGGCAAACAAACAAAAGGTAACTTATTTTATCTTGATCTCAGTGAATATTCATGCTTTATTGCTCAAATTGAAGAAAGTTGGCTATGGCACAAAAGGTTATGTCATGTGAATTTTGATAACATGATAAAAATAAGCAAATTCAAGAAGGTTAGAGGCATTCCTACTTTGAAGAAACCTGATACTGGTCTATGTAAGAATTGTTAGATTGGCAAAATGAGTAAAACTAGTTTCAAGAGTAAGAACTATCAGTCTAAAGAAATTTTGGAAATTGTGCATACTGATTTATGTGGACCTATTGGAATACAAAGCTATACTAGAGATAAATTATTTATTCTTTTCATTGATGATTATTCTAGAATGATGATTGTTATGTATTTAAGAGAAAAACCAGAAGCATTTGAAAAGTTCAAATGGTACTTAGCAAGAGTGGAAAAGGAAACAGGGAAAAGATTGAAATGCTTAAGATCAGACAAAGGTGGTGAATTCATCTCCCATGATTTTAACAACTTTTGCATTGAAAGAGGAATCAAAAGACAGGTATCAGCTCCTAGAACTCCTGAGCATAATGGAATAGCAGAAAGAAGAAACAAATCTATTATGGATTGTGCAAGGACTCTAATGATAGAAAAGAACATCACTATAAAGTATTGGAAGGAAGCTATCAGCACTGCAGTTCATACCTTGAACCGAGTACAATTGAAGAAAGACACATTCAAAACTCCTTATGAATTATGGTATGGCTATAAACCCAATGTAAGTTACATGAAAATATTTGGTAGCAAGTGTTATATCTTAAAAGAATCCAGAAGAAATAAATTTGATGTGAAAAGTGATGAAGGAATATTCCTAGGATATTCTAGCAAAAGCAAGGCATACAAATGTCTGAACTTATCTACTCACAAAGTCATAGAAAGTATACATGTAAAATTTGATGAGTTTGTAGAAAAGACTGAAGAAGAAAGCAAAAGGGAACCTGAGAACTACAGAAGATTCATTTACATTGAACCTGAAACATTGGCAGACACAACTATCAATGAGGAAACTATATCTACTGAGCCGAGCACAGTTACCATGTCACAAACTGAGTCACAGGAAGAAGTTCAAACTGAGTCACAGGAAGAAATTCAGACCGAGTCTCAGCCTGAAGTTACCGAGCAAATATCTACCAAGCCCGAGCAACCTGAAGAAGAGATCCTAGAAGACAACAACATGACTCATTCAAAAAGCAAGGAACCTATACTAGCCAAATATGTCAGAAGACATCATACACCAGATCAAATTATTGGAAACAAATCAGATGGTACTATGACAAGAAGCAAGCTAAAAGGTACATGTCTACTTACTGATTTTGAACCTAGAAATATCAAAGATGCATTGGAAAATGAAAGTTGGATTGAAACAATGAATGAAGAATTAGAACAAATACAAAAGAATAAAACATGGACTCTTGTACCTAGACCTAAAGATAAGAATGTAATTGGAACAAAATGGGTATTCAGGAATAAATTGAATGAAGATGGTCAAGTATCTAGAAACAAAGCTAGATTGGTATGTAAAGGTTATTCTCAAGAAGAAGGTATAGATTATGGAGAAACTTTTTCTCCTATTGCAAGATTAGAAGGTGTAAGAACTCTACTTGCTTATGCAGCACAAAAAGGATTTAAGGTATATCAGATGGATATAAAATCTACATTTCTGAATGGAATTCTTGATGAAGAAGTCTACATTAAACAACCTGAAGGTTTTGTTGATCCAGATAAAAAGGACATGGTCTGCAGGGTACACAAAGCATTGTATGGTTTGAAACAAGCTCCTAGAGCATGGTATGAAAGACTCCATAACTATTTGATTCAGATTAATTTCAAAAGAGCCAATGATAACAGCAATCTATATATTAAAGAAGGACCGAATGACAAAATTGTATTGGCAGAAATATTTGTAGATGATACTATATTTACAGGGAATGAGGATCAGTGCAAAGAATTTTCAGAGAAAATGAACAAAGAATTTGAAATGTCTATGTTTGGTTTAATAAAATTCTTTGTTGGTCTTCAAATTCAGCAAAGCAAGAATGGTATATACATTACTCAATCTAAATACATTAAGGAAATACTTAAGAAGTTTGGTATGGAAAATTCAAAACCAGTTGGTACACCCATGTGTACTGGACTGAAACTTACCAAAAATGATGATTCAAAAGAAGTTGATCAGACCCTATACCGATCTATGATTGGAAAATTATAGTATGTAGTACATACAAGACCTGATATTGCCTTAGCAGTTGGTATAGTAGCTAGATTCTCAGCAAAACCTAAGGAAAATCATATGATGGCAATCAAAAGAATCTTAAGATACTTAAGAGGAATTAAAGAATATGGTTTGTGGTATAAATTTGGAGGCAATCTAGACTTAAAAGTGTTTACTGATGCTGATTGGGCAGGGAACGTTGATGACAAAAAAAGTACAAGTGGTGGAGCATTTTTTCTTGGAAAAAGACTGGTATCCTGGACTAGTAAAAAGCAAAATTGCACATCTCAATCCACAGCTAAAGCTGAATATGTTGCTGCTGCAGTAAACTGTTCAAATATTGTTTGGTTTAAACAGTTATTAGAAGGTATGAAGGTTGAAATCAAAGAACCAATTGTTATATTTTGTGACAATACCAGTGCAATAAACATTTCGAAGAATCCAGTGATGCATTCCAAAACCAAGCATATTGCTATTAAATATCACTTTGTCAGAGAATTGGTGCAGGACAAGGAAATCAGATTAGAATATATTCATACAAAAGAGCAGATTGCAGACATTTTCACCAAACCATTACCTAAGGATGCATTTGTGTATCTAAGAGGTAAGTTAGGGGTCATTTCCCTATTCGAGGCTCACTAAATACAGTTTTAGTGATGCATCAACCAGAACATGATTGAAAATCAACTAGTTGATGCAGCATATTCAAGGAATCATTGCATATGAATCAGTACTTGAGGTACATTAATTTACACTGGTATTATGTGAATTGTCTTTGGCATGTGTTGTCAAAGAGGGAGTGTTTGCTATGCCTTTGCTATTACTTCAAGAAATTTTCAATAGTCAGAAGGAAGAATTTTCAGGAAAAAGGAAGTTTGCTGACAGAGGGAGATTTGAATCTAAACTGAGCTAATTCTTTCAAATTTCTTATGCTATGACATATTGTGTTGCCATCAATGCCAAAGAGGGAGATTGTTGGAAACAATTGTCTGAAGGAAATTGCTACTCAAATTATGTATTGTCTTTGATGTCACACAATGTCATAGTCCGCAGCAATCAGTTTCTACCAAGCTTAGTCGGTCTACCAGACAAGAAAATTAGTGCTTACCGGGTCCACTCGGTTATCAAAGAAAATCAGTGTCTACCGAGTCCACTCGGTTATCAAAGAAAATTAGCATTTATCGAGTTCAGTTGGTTGTCAAAGGAAATTCAGTGTTTACCGAGTTCAGTCGGTTGTCAAAGAAAAGTTAGCATTTACCGAGTTCAGTCGGTTGTCAAAGAAAAGTTAGCATTTATCGAGTTCAGTCAGTTATCGAAGGTAAAGGATTGTCAGTGTTTACCGAGTTCCCCCGGTCTCTGAAAGATTGTAGAAAGTTATGGTCACCGAGCACTGTCGGCCCTTGAAGGATTTTTGCAAATAAAGTTTGCTTAATTCAGCCGACTGTTATACTAAATAATGTCAATTTGACAAATCTAAAATCATATAAATAAAAGGTCAAATGTGAAAATAAAGAAGATATACAACAGAAGATTTACAGAAGAAAGACATGAAAGGTGTGTGCGAATTTGTGAAGGATGTTCAGATATCCTTAAGGTGCAACAGAGATTTATTCGATTAGGAAGGATCACACTTATGCAAAACAGAGATCTATAATCAGCAAGGCAGTTGCATTATTATACAGGTCATTTTCATTGTTACCTTCTTATAATTGTAATAGTGAATTCTAAATCTCTTAACCGAGTTGGTTTAACAACCATATTGTAAATCCTCTAACAAGGTGACAATTCCATTGAATTGTTTTCAAGACCTCTTACCAAGCCACTCCTAGTAGGGTGATTAAATCCTCTAACAAGGTCACACCTAACAGTGTGTTTTGTAACCTTTTACCGGGTTGGCTTCTAACCGGGCATCACTTTAGAAAAGTGAAAATCAGTATCTAGATACATTGGTGGTTTTTCCCATATTGGGTTTCCACATTAAATCTTGTGTCTCTTGTGTTCTTAATTGCTATCTTAATCATATACAAGTGCTGATGAACATCTAAAGATAATTTTGCTAATACTTTCTGCATCTTCAAAGTTACTACAATCTATTTACCGAGTGCTAAAATAGATAACATTCTTTAAGATATCCTAAGGGATCTGGGAAGAAATAAGAGTGAAGTGTTTTATGGTTGACTGATTCACCCCGCCCCCCCCTCTCAGTCACTTTATCCATATTCCATCAGTAACTATTGCCAAAAAAGGTCTTCCTAGTGTATTTGGCTATCTTTAATCCTTATTCCTTCCTTTCAATACTCAAAATCCCGCTACATAATCCTAAATATCTATGGTAACTATGACATCTTCTAAAACACCTTCAGGTTTGACAATTGACTGATTTTTCAATTGAAGTATAGTTGTAGTGGGTTGAGAAATTGACATTCTCAAAATTTTAGTAGTATCAATTGTGATAACATTTATGGCTTCTCTAAGATCATTCAAAACATTGGTTATTTTCACTCCTCCAATGCTCAAGGTAATAACCCAACTACCAAGGTTAATATATTTTTGAGGAAGCAACCTACCTAATAATACATTAGTGAGTTTGGTCCCTAGCTAAATTGTTGGAGGTAATTTTTTCTTTCTCCTTAGTTTTTTTGCAAAAATTAACTTGATCGACTAGTTTATTTTTGGAATATCCTTGATAGCCCGAAGAAAATATATCTCTATGTTGATATTTTTCAATTCTTGAAGGAGTTGTGATTCTGCCATGTTCCTATGATAAGTTCAAGAGGCATTTGGAACTACTTGGTCTTCTCTAAAACATTCATGATATGAGGTTATTTTAGGAACAAATCTAGTTTTACCAAGATTGTGATCTTCTTCATGAGATTTCTCCACTCTTCCCCCTCCTAGTTTTGAACATCATTTTTGGAAGGAACATTGTGATTCCTTAATTATATTTTATTAACTTCTATGACATCTAGACCAACAAGATTGAAGTCCACTTTAAATATTTATTGAGGATGATTTTTCTTTGGATTTGGAATGATTCATGCTAGTATCTAAGGTTTATTTAATGTTTTATTAGTTGGATTAGAACCTATGAGAAGAGGTGGAGCTTATATCCAAGGATCCTTTACTCCTTAATTCTACCAAGGTTGGAATTATGCATGAATTTTGTACCAATAAGGTTTGTTTTTGTACCATTCTGGGCAGTTCCATTGAGGACTAACCAATTTAGGTGGTCCCCATGGTGTACCCCATGACATATTAAGTTTTTTCATTGGAAATTGAGGAGTCCATTGATTTTAATTTTCATGTAGGAGGATCTTGGGATCTAAGCAATCTTGCATCAACTGAAAAATATATTTGTTTCTTGTTTGATAAGTCCAATGTTTTTGTTTCCAATAGATCTGTGCTTTTTATTTTGGGTTGAGGTCTCTATAGTGTGTTTGTGGCTTCATTTTGGACATTATCCTATGATCACACCTTATTTGGATTCATTATGCATGATATTTTGTAGATTCTTTGCAAGACGATCGTGGTCTTCATTTTCCAGCTAGTCTTTGTATTTTCTGATCAATTTTCCAATCTACTGATTGGAATTTCATGTTGTGATCATGCCAACTCATTGTTACATTTGAGGCTAACATTTTTATATGATCACATATCTTATTTTATTCATTGGATTTTGTTCCAAATGATTTGGGTGCTGACTGATTGTTGGAAAATGTGATCTTTTTTTGGGTCATCCAATGATTGTAATGGGTATATAAGGTTATGGACTTATTCCTAAGCGATAGGGGATTTTCATAATATTGTTTGGCCTTAGTTTGGCTAGGGTTTTTCTGATCATAATTAGACATGTATGCTTGGCATGTGAGACTATATGTTGCATATCGATTGCAATTAATTTTTTGGTAATAACATAAGATTGATCTCTCATTTCTTTCCATCTTGCCTTGTTTTTTATATTGTGTTGTGTTGGCTGCAAGGATTGGACTGATCTCTTGTAGGTTTCTCCATCCTTGAATATATCAAGTGATATCAGAGAAAGGTTTTGCAACCTAAGGCTCTCTTGTGGGGTGGTAGTTGAAAGGATATGACTTACAACTTCTAGGATTTGTGAAAATAGGTAGGAGAAATACTAGAGATGGAGAAAGAAATGGAGATCCAATGGTCTTAGATTCATTGAGAAAAAAAATTTCCAGATCAAAATCAGTGGAGACTTCTTAGAGGAGAGGGAAACATATAGAAGATGCAAGTGATGAAGAGTAAGATGACCAAAATTGTAATCTAGAAGTGGAAGGAGAGAACAATGAAGCACAATTGGATTTTAATCATGAAGAGGAGAGGTTCATTCGTGCCTTGACTAATGTTAATAGAAAACCTCATTTTGATCCACTTGATTACCATGGCAACCTAGATGCTAATGAATTGATGGATTGGATCACAAAAATGGAAAATATTTTGAACTTGAAGTAAATAGCGAAGAGAAGAAAGTAAATTATGTCTACACTAAGCTAAAATGACATACATCCTTATGGTGGGAACATCTACATACATATCAATAGAGAAGGGGTAAAGACACGATCAAATATTGGGAAAGGATGGTGAATAAGTTGAAGGCTAATTTTTTGATTAACCTAACTACCAAGTAGGTCTATTTAGAAAGTTATAGAACTTGAAGCAAAGATACCTAGGTGTTAAGAGTTATACAAAGGATTTCTACAAGTTGAACATTAGATCTAGTTATATAGATGATTATTTTGAACAATTTTCTTGCTACCTTAATAGTTTGAAGATGTTCATACAAGATTAAATCAGCTTGTTGCAAATCAGGAGTGTGGAAGAGGCTTACAAGTGGGCATTGAAGGAAAAAAATAATATTAATAGAAGGCATGAGTAGAGACCAAGAGGCAGATGAGAAATATTTCAAAGAGGTAGAGGTAGATATTTTGTTGATCAAGGAAAAAGTGAGTCAAAATTTAAGGATAATGATTGGTATTAGAGGAATGATAGGAGTGTTAGAAACTAAAGTCCACCAACACAACTGAGAGGGGGGGGGGGGGTGAATCGGTTGTGATCTTAATTAACATAAATTCAACTCAATAAAATCTTAAACTTGTAATCAAAGAAACAATAACCATAAGATAATATACATACATAATAACACCGGATTTGCTAACTAGGGAAACCCTTGATTAGAGGGAAAACCACGGTGGGAATGATGCCCAAAAGATGATGTACTAATATAAAATTTCCTTCTGAAAGGATAGACCCAGTTAGAAGTATTTTACAATGAAATCAATACATATGAGTCCCCGTGAGGAGACTTTGGATCCCCGATAAAATATCCCAACCCTGTGATGAGTTAATGAGAAATACAATGAAGACAATTGAACCCACTGTCCAAATTGCTTCAAGACTGTCTTTACTAAAAAATCTTCACAATAACACATCCAAGGGTGAACTAACTAAAAAACCAACTCTCTTTTTCTATACAGTTCCTTTGTAGTCCTCAACATACCAAAAACATCATCTTCTACTCTGATCATAAATATTTCACATTCAAAGATTGCACAATATCTCATGACTACATGATACGCTTTTACATCCAAATAAAATTCCTTTCCTTTATACCAATTGGATCAGCCAAATGGATTTCTCAATTTATAATTAATAATATAGGACATCAATAATAATTTACAATACATGTTTCATTACATCTAAATAATTCTATAAGAATATTAATCTATAGTCAGCTCCCAAAGAAGTAACATGCTTCAAATTGTCCACAAGTCTTCATGGAATGAAAAGTATATTATGTCATGTTTATCCAAGAATTATGAATATGTCTTCAAAAACATACCAACCTCATTGAACTAGCTTTAACCTCATGGAAACAATAAATCTTGAATAACTTTCACCAGTTCCTGGAAACTCTCACTATGAACAGTCTTTAGTAAACTTCACATAACTCAAACATATCTTCATAACTTTTTCTACGCTTGCAACCACATCATCAAAAAAAATTCTTGAATTCTAATAAATCTTTTCATAACTCAATTCATCAATATAAAACCTCACCAAACAAATTTGTGCATGTAACTCTGTCCAAAAATCATATATGTTGACATCAATGACAAACCCAGTCATGAATGTAACATATAAGAAATCAATCATCTCTAATCAATATCCAATCAATCCCTTCTAACAAATTTCATTAAAATTCATGCTAACAATCTCCCCCTTTGGCATTTATGGAAACATAGATAAAAAACCATCTATTCCCAACTTGTCATTATGGTTTAGTAATCTTATTGATATTTATCAATATATTTCTTCCTCGTCTTCCTATACTCACTCTCATACTCATTTCTCCCCCATTAAATCTTCTCTTAAGGTTTTGTGCTTAATATTTTTCATGTATATATATCCCCCATTGACATCAATGATAAAGGTGTCAATATATCATTCTCGAAGTTCAATCATTTCTAATACAATCTGAAAAAGTGCCTAAGTATCAAAAGATATTGTAGAAAAATCATGTCCAAGAGTCCTTAATGACTCATCTCAAGAAAAGATACTTATGCAGGAGCATCCTGGGTGTAAGAGCAATCTTGCATCACCCAAAAAAAATAAAAAATATTTCTATTTTTATATTCAATAAGGGCTATCCTGTGCAGAGCTGCTATTTATGGAAAGTTACTATTTTTGGTAATTTTCATATGTGCTCAGAATGATCTGATTTCTTTCTTGGAGGTTCATTTTGGTCATATAAGTCTGCCAGTAAAGTTTCATTGCCAGATCAAGTGTAAATTGGAAGATATTGAAGATTTTTTGTATTGGCAGCAGGGTACAGGAACTTTGAACTCAGTTTTGAAGGCTTTAGAGGCCCCGGATGAGGTCAAAAATTTGGGTGATGGGCGCTTGCATGGGTCAAGCCTGTAGAGCACTTCGTGGCATTTCTGAAATGGGGTTATAATAGCCGATCAGGTCAACTGGTGATGACTTATGGTCTTCGGAAGTTAGGCCACCTGAAATGGCGGAAAATAATTTTCTTCAAAATTTCTATTCAGGTTTCAAAGGTTATCTTGAGCCGACTATGATGTAATAAAATGTAAAATAAAATAATTCTAAGTTTGGTCGGCCTTATTGGCTAAAATTTTGGAACCTTCCCAGGCAGTGAAAAATTTGCCTATATAAGGAAGGCTGTATTATTGTCTTAGGCAGTTCAGAATAGTTCTGGGTAATAGTTCGAGGCTTTGTCCTACATAATATTGTAAGGGAATGCCCATGTGGCTTTGCATATTGTAATTCTGAAAGTTTGTAATTCCACATTTGTGGAGATAATAAGAAGCCAATTTTCTATTCTTGCATATTGTTGTTGTTTCTCTATTTCTGTTATGTGTTTGTGGTATTAAGGGGAGCACCCTTCATCAAGTGGGGAAAAGACCTAAGATTGAGGTTCCTACATTTTTTGGAAATCTTAACCCAGAAGAATTGATCGACTGGATCAATGAATGTGAGGAATATTTTGAGTATGAAGATGTTGAGGATCCTGATAGGGTCAAATTTGCAAAGGCCAGACTGAAAGGTCATGTGAAGATATGGTGGCAAGAGATTCAGTTGGAGCGAAATAGAAGGGGAAAGGAGAAAATCACAAGATGGGATCGGATGGTGGATAAATTAAAGCGACAGTTCATTCCTGTTGATTATGAGCTTGACCTACTAAAGAAAATGCAGAGTTTGAAGCAAGCGAGAAGATCTATTTAGGAGTATACAGAGGAGTTCTATCGACTTCTCATCAGAATAGGCCATGCAGAAGTTGATAAAGAGAAAGTTGCCTGATACCTTAATGGGTTAAGGCTGAGCATTCAGGAGGAGCTGAATCTGGTCCGAATGAATAGTATTGAAGAGGCATACCAGTTTTCCCTAAAAGTAGAGGAAAAGTTGAACAAGAAGTTCGAGAGCAGACAAAACGGAAGAGGTCGCGGTGGACGATCTGGTGGACGATCATATGGTGGCTAAAATGAAGATCCAAAAAAGAAGGATGAGGCCAGTAGCAATCAGAATCAGTGAGGAAATAATTCCAGTCGCTTCCAGGATCAGAATAATAAAGATCAGAGAGGAAGAGGAAGAGGACAAGGATCTGGAAGAGGAGGCTTTCGTGGAACATGTTTTCACTGTAGAGAAGAAGGTCATAGGGCATTTGAATGACCTTAGCCCCAAGGAAGAATAGACAGGAGAAATGAAGGCCAGGCCAGAGTTGCACATGTAGATGAAGATGCTAGATCATCAAATTCTGAAGATGCTGAAAGAGGAGAAACGTTGATTAACAGAAGAGTCCTGTTGAGTGGTGAGAATGAACCTGAGCAAAGGAGGAGCCTATTTCACACCAGGTGCAAGTGTGAAGGTAAATGTTGTGATGTGATTATTGATAGTGGAAGCACTGACAATTTGGTGTCAGAAGAGATGGTGACAAAGTTGAAGCTCAAGAGACAGAAACACCCACATCCATATCAGATTGCCTAGGTATAGGATGACCACAAGGTCATGGTCAATGAACAATGCCTAGTGAAGTTCAAGGTTGGCGGATACCAAGGTGAGGTATTGTGTGATATCATATCTATGGATGCATGTCACATGTTGTTGGGTAGACCATGGTAGTTTGACAAATGTGTTGTACATGATGGTCGTGCGAATACCTATTCCCTGACAAAGGATGGAGTGTGACATAAGCTAAAACCATTGAAGGAGACTGAAGAAAAGGTATGTGGTAATGCAAGGATAAATTTTGTTGATGGAAGAAATTTTCTAGATGGTATGAGGCATGAGCATGTATGTTTTGCTTTAATTCCAAAAGCTAGTAAAGAGAAAGTAGAAGATGTCCCTGTAGAAGTTGCAGATTTGTTGAATGAGTTTCAGGATATTGTATCCGATAACGTGCCTGATGGATTACCACCAGTCAGGAAGATCAGTCATCAGATGGACTTGATCCCAGGAGTGAGTTTGCTGAATAAGGCAGCACACAGAATGACACCTGTAGAAAGTGAGGAGTTGAACAGACAAGTACATGAACTGTTACATAAAGGATTGATCCATGAGAGTCTGAGTCCCTATGCTGTACTAGTGGTATTAGCACCAAAGAAGAATGGAGAGTGGAGGATGTGTACAGATTCCAGAGCAATAAACAAGATCACAATCAAGTATAGGTTATCATTGCCACGAATGGATGATATTATGGATTGTTTGAGTGGAGCTATGTATTTCTCAAAGATAGATTTGAAGAGTGGATATCACTATATTCGGATCAGAGAAGGAGATGAATGGAAGACTGCCTTCAAGACAAAGGAAGGACTGTATGAGTGGTTAGTCATGCCTTTTGGGCTAACCAATGCACTAAGCACTTTCATGCGGCTCATGAACGAGGTTCTGAAAGAATTTCTGGGTAAGTTTGTCATTGTTTACCTAGATGATATTTTGATCTTTAGTAAGACATTGGATGAGCATATGATGCATATTCATATGGTATTTGAGAAGTTGAGAGAAGAAAAATTGCTGATTAATTTGAAGAAGTGCAGTTTTGTGAAGAAAGAGTTGGTGTATTTGGGGTTTGTAGTTTCAAGAGAAGGTTTAAAAATGGACCCAGAGAAGGCACAGGCTATCCTTGAATGGCCTACGCCAAGGAGTGCTACTGAGGTAAGATCTTTTCATGGTCTAGCTAGCTTTTACAAAAAGTTTATCAAAAATTTTAGCAGTATTTGTGGACCCTTGACTGAAACAATGAGAGGGGATAGAAAAGAGTTTAAGTGGACTAATGGGGCAGAAAATAGTTTTCAATTGTTGAAACAAAAAGTTACAGAACAACCTATTTTAGCACTTCCAAATTTTAATAAGGTGTTTCAAGTAGATTGTGATGCTAGTGGTACTGCAATAGGAGCTGTTATGAGCCAAGAAGGTAAACCTGTTGCTTATTTCAGTGAGAAGTTAAATGACACCAAGAGGAAATATTCTGTTTATGATCAGTAATTTTATGCTATAGTTAGGCATTAAAGAAGTGGAGACATTATCTCCTTCCTAAGGAGTTTGTTTTGTATACTGATCATCAAGCTTTGCAATATTTGAATAGTCAAGGAAAATTGAATCAAAGGCATTTGAAATGGGTTGAGTTTTTGTAGAGTTATACATTTGTTTTGAAACACAGGAGTGGAAAGTCTAATAGGGTTGCAGATGCTCTTAGCAAAAGGCAACTATTGCTGACAGAAATGCAGATTGAAGTGATTGGGTTCAAGGAACTCAAGAATTTGTATCCAGAGGATCCTGATTTTGGTGAAGCTTGGAAAGCTTGTACAGAACCTGTTACTTTAGATAGGATGAAATGGTTGGATTTCATCATCCAGGATGATATGCTATTCAGAGGGAGTCAGTTGTGCATTCCACGAAGTTCTATGAGGGAGAATCTCATCAAGGAGAAGCATAGCAAAGGATTGGCTGGACATTTTGGTCGTGAGAAAACCCTTGGTTCGGTTAGTGAGAATTATTATTGGCCACAGTTGTAGCAAGATGTGAAGAAGTTTGTACAGAGTTACAGAGTATGTCAGATGGTGAAAGGAGTGAAGCAGAATACAGGGTTGTATCAGCCATTACCCGTACCAAAGAAGCCTTGGGAGGATATCAGTATGGACTTTGTTCTTGGTTTACCGAGGACTCAACGGGGACATGATTCAATTTTTGTGGTGGTTGATAGATTTTCAAAGATGGCACATTTCATTCCCTACAAGAAGACTAATGATGCTATTCATGTAGCAGAATTGTTTTTCAAAGAAGTAGTGAGACTACATGGTTTGCCAAAGACCATAGTTTCAGATAGAGACACTAAGTTTGTTGGATATTTCTGGCGTACATTATGGAAGAAGTTGAAGATAGATTTGAAATTCAGTTCATCACATCATCCATAGACTGATGGACAGACAGAGGTGGTGAATAGAAGTTTGGAAAATTTGCTGAGATGTTTGGTTGGAGATAAGCCAACAGGATGGGATTTGATTTTACCACAGGTGGAATTTTCATACAATAATTCTATCAATAGGAGCACTGGTAAATCACCATTCCAGATTGTATATGGAAGTAGTCCAAGAAATGCATCTAAATTGAGAAAGATAGATAAAGGAGAAATAAGTAGTGCTGAAGCTGAAGATTTTGCAGAACACTTGAAGAACATCCATGGGGAGGTGAGGAAGCATATTATCAAGATGAATGCATAGTATAAGGCTAAGGCAGATGAGAAAAGGAGGTATAAGGAATTTCAGGTTGGTGATGAAGTCATGGTTCATTTGCGGAAGGAGCGGTTTCCAGTTGGTACATATAACAAGTTGAAAATGAAGAAGTTTGGGCCATGTAAGATACTGGAGAAGCATGATTCAGGAAATGCATATGAGGTAGAATTACCTACTGAGCTGAATATTTCACCAGTGTTTAACATTTCAGATTTGACAGAGTATCATGAAGGAGGTGTTCAAGATGAGGTTGTAGCAGCACATTGGAGTATTCCAGCAACTAGTTCGGATATCAAGGAGATTAAAGACATACTGGATAGTCATGTTGGCAAAAGCACAAGGAACAGGACATATGAAGAGTATTTGGTCAAATGGAAAGGATGACCTATTGAAGATTCATCATGGCTAACAAAGGAGGAGGTTAACCATCTTGGTTTTCCTCTGCACACCTGAGTCATGACAGGGTCACTTCTCAAATTACCCTAGGTGTCTGATGCAGGAGCATCCTGGGTGTAAGAGCAATCTTGCATCACCCAAAAAAAAAAAAAAAAAAATTTTGTTTTTATATTCAATAAGGGCTATCCTGTGCAGAGCTGCTATTTATGGAAAGTTACTATTTTTGGTAATTTTTGTATGTGCTCAGAATGATCTAATTTCTTTCTTGGAGGTTCATTTTGGTCATATAAGTCTACCAGCAAAGTTTCATTGCCAGATCAAGTGTAAATTGAAAGATATTGAAGATTTTCGGTATTGGCAACAGGGTACAGGAACTTTGAACTCAATTTTGAAGGCTTTAGAGGCCCCGAATGAGGTCAAAAATTTGGGTGATGGGCGCTTGCGCGGGTCAAGCCTGTAGAGTGCTTCCTGGCATTTCTAAAATGGGGTTATAATAGCCGATCGGGTCAACTGGTGATGACTTATGGTCTTCGGAAGTTAGGCCACCTGAAATGGCGAAAAATAATTTTCTTCAAAATTTCTATTCAGGTTTCAAAGGTTATCTTGAGCTGACTATGATGTAATAAAATGTAAAATAAAATAATTCTAAGTTTGGTCGGCCTTATTGGCTAAAATTCTGGAACCTTCCCAGGCGGTGGAAAAATTGCCTATATAAGGAAGGCTGTATTATTGTCTTAGGCAGTTCAGAATAGTTCTGGGTAGTAGATCTGGGTAATAGTTCGAGGCTTTGTCCTACAGAATATTGTAAGGGAATGCCCATGTGGCTTTGCATATTGTAATTCTGAAAGTTTGTAATTCCACATTTGTGGAGATAATAAGAAGCCAATTTTCTATTCTTGCATATTGTTGTTGTTTCTCTATTTCTGTTATGTGTTTGTGGTATTAAGGGGAGCACCCTTCATCAGATACTCCCCCATAGGAGAAGCATCAAGCATCCAATCTAGATAAGTATAGTGCTTTGATCATGCTATACTAATGTATTCCTGCATCCATTGCTCTGAAGAGGGTTGGGGAATGACCCCAAGCATGCCTCTTAGATACTCAAAAGTATCCTTAGCCAAAGGTTTTGTGAATATATCTGCTACCTGCTCCTTTTATATGCTAATACACTCCAATCTGATTTATTTTTCTGCAACCTTCTCTCTCACAACATGATAATTTATTGCAATATGTTTGGTCTTTGAATGTAATACTAGATTATTTGACATGCTGATTGTACTTGTATTATCATAATATATGATGATAGGATCAATAAATTTAATACCAATATCCATCAACATTTTCTTCATCCAAGTGATTTGATTATAATTATTTTCTGTTGCAACATACTCTACTTCTATTGTGCTTTGTGATATACAATTTTGTTTCTTTGTCAACTAGGAGACCAATCTTCCTCCCAAGAAGAACACTCCACCACTTGTACTCTTTTTTCATCAAAATTTCCTCCCCAATCTGCATTAGTGTATGCACATAATGTGAAATAATGTGATCTATCATACCATAGCCCATAATTTGATGTACCCTTTAAATATCTAAAAATCCTCATTACTACTGCAACATGTGTCTCTTTAGGTTTTTCTTGAAATATAGCTACAATCCCAATTGCATTAGCTATATCAAGTCTTGTATGTATCAATTACTAAATTCCTCCAATCATAGATTTGTATCTTTTTTGTGTTGCACTTGGTGATTCATCCTTGCTTGACAATTTGAATCCAGTTACCATAGGGGTTCCAACTGATTTACAATTCCCCATTCCAAACTTTGTCAATAAGTCCTTAAGATATTTTGTTTGTGATATGAAAATGCTATCCTTTTTCTGTGTAATATGAAATCTTAAAAATTATATCATCTCACCAATCATGCTCATTTCAAATTCATCTTTCATTTCATCTGAAAATTTCTTATTTCCTTCATCATTGCCTCCAAAGATAATATCATCAAAAAATATTTCAACAATCATTAATCCATCATAATTTTTCCTTAAGTACATATTTCTATTTGTATTACCTTTCTTGAATCCCAAACTGATCAAGTGTTTGTCTAACCTTTCATACCAAGATCTAAGTGCTTGCTTCAATCCATACAATGCCTTCTTTAATTTTTAAACCACATCCTTGTCTTCTGTTAAAGAAAATCCATCAAGTTGTTCAATGTATACTTCCTCAATTTCTCCATTAAGAAAAGATGAATTTACATGCATTAGATATACCTTGAAGTTCTTACTACAAGCATATGCCAAAAACATTTTAAATGCTTCAAGTCTAGCCACATGTGAAAAAGTTTCTTCAAAGTCAATACCTTCTTTCTGCGAGTAACATTTGCATACCAATCTTGCTTTGCTTCTTACCACTTCACCTTTCTCATTCATCTTGTTCCTGAAAACCCATTTTGTACCAATAAAATTATTGTCTTAGGTCTAGGGACCAATTCCCAATTCTTGTTATTTTCAATCTTCTCAAGTTCTTATTTCATTTCTTTTATCCAATGTTCATATTTACATGCTTCATCTACAGTCTTTGGTTCAACTTGTGATATTAAACATATTTCTTTATTTACCTTGTTCCTTGTCATGAATCCTTTGTTTTCACTTGCAATGATTTGATTTGTAAGGTGATTTCTTGCAACATATTTAGTTGATCTTTGTTCCACTATGACTTCTTCTCTAGGTGTTGATCTAGGTTCAATTCTTGGTTCCAATCTAACTTCTTCAATATGCAAATCATTGTCATTTTCATAAAATAATTCATGCTCATCATTATGATTATTGTTAGTCTTTTTTCTTTTATCTTCATTAGAATCATAATCAAGAATCCTTTCTTGAATTATAAAATTTTCATTAACCTTCACATTAGTACTCTCACTATGAATAGTCTTCAGTAAACTTCACATAGCTCGAACTTATCTTCATAACTATTTTGGGCTTGTAACACATCCTCAAAACAAATTCCTGAACTCTAATAAATTTTCACATAACTCAATTAATTAGTATAAAACCTTACCAAATAAATATGTTCATGTAACTCTATCCAGAAAGCATATATGTTGACATAAATGACAAACCCAGTCATGAATGTAACATATAAGAACTCAATCATCTCTAATCAATATCCAATCTTCCCTACTAAAAAAATTCATTAACATTCATGGTAACAAGGAGTTCCTACCAAAATGACATACAAGGTAGTGGTGGAAGGAGGAATTTCAATGGAAATTGTTTCAAATGTGGTGAAGTAGGACACAAAGCATTTGATTGCAAGCAAGGTAATTAATCTGATAAGAAGGAAGAAAGAAGAAGGAGAACAACATTTGTTCATGAAGAATCCATCAATTTAGTGAACAAAAATCAAGAAGAGGAAGGTGCAACCTTGATGACCAAAATAGTCCTATTCCATAAAGAACAAGAGAATGAACCATTATAGAGGAAGAATTTATTTAGAACCAAATGTAAGGTAGAAAACAAGGTGTGTAACATTGCCATAGATAATGGTAGTTGCGATAATCTTGCTTCAAAGTAAATAGTTGACAAATTGAAGTTGTAGATGTTGAAGCATCATAAACCCTATCAAATTGCATGGATACAAGTTGAACACAAGGTACTGATAAGTTAACAATGCCTAGTTAAATTAAAGATTGGGAAGTATTATAATGTGGTTTTGTGTGATATTATTCCTATTGATGTATGTCATATCTTGTTGGGTATGCCATGGTAGTATGATAGGAAAGCTATTCATGATGGTAGAATGAATGTTTACACTATTGTTGCTAATGGGATGAAAAAAAAATTGTTACCTTTAGAGGAACCTCTTAAGAATGAAGTATGTGCTAGTGCAATAATTTTTCTAGTGGATGGTATGAAGTTTTTGGATGACATGAAGCATAATATGTGAGTTTTACTTTAGTACCTAAGGAGTGTAAGGAGAAAGTATTGATAGAAGGACATCGAAAAGATATCTCTATATTGTTGAGGGAGTATGTTGACATCATATCAGATAATGTGCCTGATGGATTACCACTAGTGAGAAGTATTAGTCATTGTATGGATTTTATACCAGGGGCTAGTCTACCTAATAAAGTATCTTATAAGATGACACCATCAGATAATAAAGAACTAAATGGTAGGTGCAAGATTTGTTGCAGAGAGGTTTGATCTAATAAAGTTTGAGTCCATGTGCACTGCATGCAATGTTATCAAGTAAGAGGATTGGACGATGGAGGGTGTGTACTGATTCTAGAGCCATTAACCAGACTACCATTAAGTATCAGTTTCCTTTTCCAAGGATGGATTACTTTATGGATTATTTGAGTGGAGATAATTATTTCACCAAGATAGACTTGAAGGGTGGAATCCATCATATCAAAATCAAAGATGGTGATGAGTGCAAAATTGCATTTAAGATAAATGAAGGATGGTATGAGTGGTTGGTAATGCCTTTTGGATTTTCTAATGGACTCAGTACTTTCATGAGGTTAATGAATGAAGTCTAGAAGGAATTATTGGGTAATTATGTCATTGTATATTTGGATGATATCTTGATTTTTAGTAAGAGAAAATGAGAGCACTTGATGCATGCTAACCAAGTATTCAAGAGGTTGAGAGAAGAGAAGTTGTTTATAAACATCAAGAAGTACACTTGGGATTTGTAATATTTGTTGAAGGATTGAAGATGGATCCTAATAAAGTGAAATCCATTGTTTAGTGGCCTATACCAATGATAGTTGGAGAGGTAAGATCATTTCATGGGTTGGCTAGTTTCTACTAAAAGTTCTTTAGAAACTTTAGTTCAATCTACGGATTAATGACTGATACTATGAGAGGAGATAGGAAGGAGTTCAAATGAAAACATGGAGAACAAAGGAGATTTAAATTATTGAAGTAGAAGGTGACATAACAACTAGTACTAGCTTTGCCTAATTTCAATAAGGTATTTCAAGACTGTGATGCTAGTGGAAATGTAATTGGAAGCTACCTTGAGTTAAGAAGGGAGACTTGTTGCTTATTTAAGTGAGAAGTTGAATGTTGCTAAAAGAAGGTATTCAGTGTACGATCATCAATTTTATTCTATAATTAAAGATTTGAAGAAATGGAGACATTATTTGTTACCTAGGGAGTTTGTATTGTATATTGATCATCAAGCATTGAAGTATTTGAGCAGCCAAGGTAAGTTGAATAAGAGACATGTGAGATTGGTTGAGTTTATTAAGAATTCTAAATTTGTGCTAAAACATAAGAGTGGTGTGAAAAATAAAGTTGTTGATCCTTTGAGTAGGAGGACTTTGTTGACTGATATGAATATTGTAGTGTTGGGTTTCGATGAATTAAATGTATTATATGAGAAAGATCCAGACTTTAGTGAACCTTGGAAAGATTGTAAAGAACCTATTGTTGCTAACGTAAGTAAGTTGGTGGATTATTTCATTCAAGATGGAATGTTATTTAGAGGTAATTAGTTATGTATACCTAGAATTTCCATGAGAGATAATTTGATTAAGGAGAAACATAAGGGAGGTTTAGTAGGATATTTTGGCATTGATAGGACAATAGCTTTAGTGAGTGAGAATTACTTTTGGCCACAAGTTTAGAAGGATTTAGGGAATTTTTTATAGAGTGGTAAGGCATGTAAAGTTTCCAAAGGTATTAGTTAGAATTTGGGGTTGAATACACCTTTCACAGTATCGGTCAAACCTTGGGAAGATATCATTATGGATTTTTTACTTGGTTTTCTAAGAACAGAGAGAGGCTATGATTCTATCTTTACGGTTGTAGAAATATTTTCTAAGATGGGTAATTTTATTCCTCGTAGGAAGACAACTAATGTAGTTAATATAGCTAATTTATTTTTCAAGGATATTGTGAGATTACATGGATTACCTAAGTGATGTAGAGCCAACCAAAACTAGGTGTTTTATTCCCATACCCAATCAAGGTCAATCCAAGTTATTTTACTTCTTACAAAGTGTCTTATGATTCATCTAACTAGTTTCAAATATTCACACAACATTTGTGTGACAAGATCCATTTAACTCCTTTGAACCTTACACCCTTGGTTGGTAAGAGTGGCTTCACCATGTATCCATGACTCTATTTTTGTGAGGATTGGATCAAAAAGAATTCTTTCACTAGCTATATCTAACAAAATTCAACTCAAATCAACATATTTAATGGGGTTTTACAATTATTTGGTCTAGAGTTTTCTCAAATAGACCTAGTTCTCAATTAGGTCGACCTAATAGGAAGATTTGGATTAAATTTTTAGAAAATCAAAAGTACCTATCAAATAAATTAGGGTTTTGGATACTATTTTTGTAATTCTACAAGATTTAAAATTTATAGGCTCTGACCCCTTCATTCAGTGACTTAACCCTCCACTAGGTCTATTAGGCCTAATATGCCTAATTGGGCCACTTTACAAAGAAGCTACTCCATATAGTCTCAACCCCATGAATCTAATGACTTAAAAAACTTTCATACCCTTAATACACAGCCTTTCCACCATTGGTTTCATTAAATCCACCCCTATTGGTTTTTTGTTTCCCAATTTATTCCAATTCATTGGTCGGTCACATAAAAATGCCCAACTAGGGATTGAATATTTGGCCTCTTGCCCAAATTTTTCAATCTCTATCTCCTATAATGTTAAATTAAATCCCCTCCTCTTCTCTTTCATTCCCCTAGTGGTCATTATATTTCCATGGTGGGATTGCAAAAGGTCAAAAAAATGTGACACCCCTAGAAAGATGAGGGTTTCAGTCAAGTTTGAGAAAATTGAATGGATCTCCCTCGGTACGACACCAATTAAGATAAAAAAACATCATAATGTTTCTAACACATATATCCTCCAAATATAATTCTTGGTTTGAACAATCAAATAAATTATTCAATCACCATACACGAAAACATAAGAAATTCTCAAAGAAAATTTAGGACATTTTTATTGCTAAGTAGGAGATATTTTCCACAGCAAGTTAAATTGTCATATTGCTATCAGGATTCAACTATGTAGTTTTTTGAGTCAAAATCATTGACCCATGATTCATGAGTAGTGGTTCACATGAACCCATCTCTCATGAGAATGATTGGAACACTTAGCACTGATTGGATCTAGGTAATGCTTACAGAGGTGAAGCACTGGGACTTCCCGGGAGGTCACCCATCCTAGTACTACTCCAGCTCGAGTGCGCTTAACTATGGAGTTTCCTCCATGGCTAAACCCACTCTACTTGAAAATGAGGATGCAAGTAGAGTGGGTTTAGCCATGGAGGAAACTCCATAGTTAAGCGTGCTCGAGCTGGAGTAGTACATTTTTATTGCTTCAACATTCAAAATTACATCATCTCTTCCTCTAGCTGATGAAAAAATCCTTATATATATTTGATACACCTAATAAAACTTAATTTTAAAGGTTGTGACCATTGGAGGTTATTTGGCACCTAACTAAGCTTTTTGATAAGCTTTTTTAAAAGTTACAAACAACTTTTTCAACATTTTTACATCTTTTTAGGTAATACTTAGCCATTGATTTCCTATCACTTAGATCTTGACCCTAGGTCTCCTAAGTGACTCAAAACCCTTAAAATATGAAAAATTCATATTTTCCTACTATTTTTTAACCCTTTGATCAAATTTGGTTATGTTGGTTTATCAACACCAAACATGCCAATGACCTTACAATTTGGGTTTTATTTGACACAACTAAAACAACTTATTACATCCTTGAATTGAGATGTCCTTATAGTCGTCACATATCTTCACATGCCATTATATTCAGGGTTTACATTGTCCTCATTAGGTGTTGATGTGCCAAACTCCCCAAAGGTTTGAATCTCAAGTCCACTTGAGATGAGTTCCTCTAGTGTTGTTCCATGTTTCTTCACATGCTCTTTATACACTGAAATTACATCAGATTCAGGGAGTCCCTACTATTTGACAAGGTAATTTTTGTATAGTCTCTCCCTTGTTCTTTTCACCACCTTGGTATCTAGGATCTTCTCAAGCTTTGGGGGCTCTTGGATGGGGAAGTCTTTCAAACTGTCTTCTTGATCCTATACCCGCAATGCATCACCTACATTTGTTTCAAATTTAAATGTGGTTAGGTATGCTATATTAAAGATAGGAGAGATACCAATGGTAGAAGGTAATTTTAACTCATATGCATTGTTCCCAACTTCTTGGTGATTTGACAAGGACCAAGCTTCCTCATCATTAGTTTGGTATGCTTTCTTTTTGGAAGCCTTTCCTTCTTCAATTTTTTCCATACTATTTCACCAACATCAAATTGTACATCCCTTCTTTTCTTATCAACATATTCTTTGTACTTATCTATGGTCTTTTGTAGTTTCAGTTTGACCTGATCATGTACCTCCTTTATAATTATAGAAAATTCTTCACCATGTGCACTGATATGTTCATTGGATTCAACCCATATACAATCTAAAAATGAGATCTACTTGTGCTTCTATTAATAGAGTCATTGTTGGAAAATTCATCTTTTGGTTTGATGGAATCCCATTTCTCTCTATCTTTGTTTGTAAGACACCTTAGAAAATTTCCCAATATTCTATTGACCACTTCAATTTGGCCATTCATTTATGTTAGAAAGTAAAGCCCATCAAGATAACTGAGAGGGGAGGGGGTGAATCAGTTATTAGATAAATACAACTTTGATCACCATTGATAGATTTTAACCATATGAGAAATGTAAGCAACAACCATATAAAGAAAAACATACACAGTAACACAATAACACAAGATATGTTGACTAGGAAACCTCTTGATCAAAGAGTAAACCTTAGTGGGAATGATGCCCACAAAAGATGCACTAATATGAAAATTACTTTTGAGAGGATGGAATCTATTAAGAGCCTTATGAAATACATTTAGTACATATGAGTCCCTGTTAGGATACTCTAAATCCCTCTTAAAATATTCTATCCCTGTTAGGAGTTTATGGAAGACAGAAGGACCCACTACCCAAACAACTTCAAGGGCAAGATCACTGAACATACTATCCAACTAATCTCTATATTACTCAACATAATAATACCAAAATATTACTGATCTCAACAACTTATCACTTCTTCTCTGACTATACCAAACTGCACCAGCTACTTCATTAGATCTCAATACCAAATCTCTGTACTTCGCAAATCCTCTTACAACAAATATTGCTCAATTCCGCAATTCACTTTCATACAATATCTCATATCCTTGTTAAAATAAATAAAAATATCCTTCCTTTATACCACACTCAAATAATTACAAATAATTCAGCCAACAAGGCTTAACCAATTACAAAATACAACTTCCACACGTTACGCAATATTTTATAATTACATAAAACTGTCAGCTTCCAAACAAGATAATTCTTCACTCGTGCAATTTATGACCTTACTGTCACATCCACATTAATTTCATCATGTCTTCATCATATGTACAACCTCAAATTCCTATATTCTATCCAAATTAGGATATATTATTCAATTTACACAAACCGCTTCTCAGTCCAACACTACCTGAATACTACTTCCACTAAATTACACATAACTATCATGAATAGTTGAATTTATATATGTGCTCTTGACCATGAGCTCAAGACATAACATAAAGTAATTCCTCAACTCTACATAGCTTGATCTTTAATATTCCACGCGTGCTAATACAAACACTGTCTGCTTCTCTGCTAATCTTTAGTAGATCACTGTGTTGACATTAATGACAATCACAGTCATGAATGCAACAAAAATTATTATAGAATGGTTGTGAATAATCCCCCATAGGACATATTCAACATTCATTTCTAAAAATCTCCTGCATTGGCATTGATGGAAACATAGATGAAAAAGCATCCAAGTTCCATGAATACCAATACTGCAACACTACTGCTTTGAAATGTTTTCAAATCTTCTTCATTAATCAAATCTTGCTTCATTTTCCTATTCAATATTTTTCCATTTTATATTGCTTGTATCCTAAAATTCTCTTCAATAGATGATTTTTCATGTATTCTTCTGCCCCATTGACATCAATGACAAATAATACATCACTATGTCAACAAAAACTTCAATGTCAAAAGACACTTTTCAGAAAATACATTCACTAGAGTGCTCATGACTTAGCTCAGAAATACATACTCCCCCATAGAGGAAGTACCAACATCTAGTCTAGAAAAAGATAGAGCTCATATACCACTAGACTGATGCAACAATCTACATCACTTCTCAAAAGTAAGTTGGGGCATAATCCCAAGCATACCTCTCAAATACTAAAATGTATCTTTCATTAAGGGCTTCGTAAACATATCTTGAATCTTCTCTTTTGTGCTTATATACTCAAGTCTAACTTCTTTCTCTACAAATTTCTCTCTTACTACATGATACTTTCTTTCTATATGCTTTGTCTTAGAATGTAGTACAAGATTCTTACACATACTGTACTAGTGTTATCACAGTGTATAACAACAGGCTCATAAATTTTTATTCTAATATCCTTCAACATTTGGTTCATCCATATTATCTGGTTACAATTATTTGCTGCTGGTACATATTCTTCTTCTATTTTGCTCTATGAAATATAATTTTGTTTCTTCCTTAGCCAAGAAACCAATATTCCTCCAAGGAAAAATGCTCCACAACTTGTACTCTTTTTGTCATCAACATTGCCTCCCCAATCTGCATCTGTATATGCGCATAGGGTAAAATCCTCATATTTTTCATACCACAATCCATATTCAATTGTGCCTTTTAAGTACCTCAGTATCCTTTTTACTGCTACATAATGTGATTCTTTAGGATCAACTTAAAATCTTGCAACAATTCCAACCACATGTGATATATCAGGTCTTGTATGAGTTAAATATTACAATCCTCCAATCATAGATATGTACCTCTTTTTTTTAGCTATAGGAGTCTCATCTATGCTAGATAACTTGTGTCTAGTTACCATAGGTGTGCCAAATGGATTACAATTATCCATTCCAGATCTATTCAATAAGTTATTCAAGTACTTTGTTTGACATAAGAAAATACCATCACTATTCTGTGCTATCTACAATCCTAAAAAAAATTCATCTCTCCAATCATACTCATTTCAAATTTAGTCTTCATTTCATCTGCAAATTTATCACTGGATTCATCTTCTCCTCCAAAGATAATATAATCAACAAAAATAACTACAACCAACAAACCATTTTCAATTTCTTTCATATACAAGTTGTTGTTTGTTGTGCCTTTAGTGAATCCTAATTTTATCAAATATTTATCTAGTCTTGCATACCATGTTCTAGGTGCTTGTTTAAGTCCATATAAAGCTTTGTTCAATTTACATACCATGTCTCCTTCATGAGTTAAGGGAAAAACTTTAGGGTACTCAATGTAGACTTCTTCTTCTAATTCTTCATTCAAAAATGCTGATTTCACATCCATATGATATATTTTGAATTTCTTATAGGTTGCATAAGCCAAAAAAATTCTTACTGCTTTAATTCTTGCAATAGGTTCAAAAGTTTCTTCACAATCAATTCCTTCTTGTTGTGAGTATCCTTTACATACCAATCTTGCTTTGTTTCTTACAAATTCTCCTTGTTCATTCATCTTGTTTCTGAATACCCATTTAGTTCCTATAAAATTCTTATCTTTAGGTCTAGGGAAAAATTCCCAAGTCTTCTTCTTTTCAATTTGATCTAGTTCTTCATTCATTTCTTTAATCCAATGTTCATCTTTACAATCTTCATCAATATATTTAGGTTCAATTTGAGAAATTAAACATAGTTCTCCTTGTACCTTCTTCCATCTTAGAACTCCTTTTTCTATGCTCTCAATAATCTTCTCAACTAGATGATTTCTTGCTAGATTCTTGTTAGGTGTCATTGTCTCAGTTATTGCTTCAACTCTATGTTCTACTGTAGGTTCTTCTCTAATTTCATCAATGTGACTTTCAGTCTACAATTCACTGTCAGTTTCATAGAATAATTCAATATTTTCTTGATCAATTCTAAGACAATTTCCTTCATCTGATTCATAATCAAGCATTCTTTCCTGAATTTTGAACTTTTCATCAACTTTAACATTTTCACTCTCAACAATAGTTTTAGTTCTTTTATTGAAACATCTATAAGATTTGATTTTCAATTAATAACCAAGAAATATACCTTCATCACTTCTAGGGTCAAACTTTCCAATATCATCATATCTCTTAATATAACATTTACTTCCAAAAATTTTGAAATACTTAACTTATGGTGAATGTCCAAACCATAATTCATAAGGTGTCTTATTTGTGTCTTCTCTGATATGTACTATGTTCATTGTATATACTACTATATTCACTGCTTCTCACCAAAATATCTTTGCCAAGTCATTTTCAAAGAGCATAGATCTTGCTTCTTTAGTTACTGACATGTTTCTTCTTTTTGCAATAACATTTTGTTCAGTTGTTCTAGGGGTTGAAAACTATTTCTTAATGCCATTAACTTCACAAAAAGTGTTAAATTCTTTTGAAGTAAATTCTCCACCTCTATCTGAACTTAAACATTTAGTCTTTATTCCAAATTCATTCTCAATTTTGTTCTTAACTACTCTAAACTTATCAAATGCCTCATATTTTTCCTTAAGAAATGAAATCCACATCATTCTTGTAAAATCATCAAAAAGAATCATAAAATACCTTTCACCATAGAATCTTCTAGTCCTTGTGGGATGGCTCAAATCTGTATGAACAATTTACAACTTCTCTACTAATGTAAACTTCTTGCTAGGAAATGAGCTTCTCTTCTATTTAGCCATAACACATTCCTTGTAAATCATGTTAGTAGGTTTCATCATTTTAGGAAAATCTCTTACTGCAAGTGTAGTACTCACTTTCAAAATGTTATCAAAATTTATATGACAAAATCTTTTGTGCCATAACCAACTATCATCAATCTTAGTAATCAAGCATGTCATCTCAACAGGATTCAACTGAAATACATTACCTCTGGTTCTTGATCTAGTTCCAATCAAATTACCATCCTTATCCTTGATTACACAAGTTTTCTTAGTAAAACAAACATGATATCCCTTATCAACTAACTATCCAACACTCAAAAGATTATGTCTCAATCCATCCACAAAATAAACATCATCAGTGTTAGTCTTTCCATTAAGAGAAATAGATCCTATTCCTTTTATCAAACAAGGTGCATTGTTTCCAACTCTAACAATTCCTCCATCATAATTGTTACACTTTATAAACTTCTTCATGTCTCTAGTCATATGATGTGAACAACCACTATCTATAATCCAATCAACTTTCTTTTCTACTTTAGAAACTAAATCTTTTTCTTCTCTAACTTCAGTTTCAGAGTTTTCTCCTTTTATTGCTACAAATCCTATATCATCATTCTCATTATCACTTTCACTTAGGGATTTATCCATACTAGCCTCAAATTCTTCATCATTAGCATAGTAACATTCTTTTGATCTTATAGGTTTAAATTTCTTTCTATACTTCTTTACTCTTTTAGGACATTTAGATGCAAAATGACCATATTCTTGACAAGTCCAACATTTAAAAATTTTCTTACCTTCTGGTTCTCTTTTCACAAGTGAGGAAATTCCTTCCTCAATCTTCATGTCTTATTCATTCTTAGATCTAGTGCCACTACCATAATCTCCTCTTACACTAATGCTTCTTGATAAGTTAGGATGAACACTAAGTGCACTGAATGTTGTCTTCATTCTAGGTAGATCTCCCGACTATATCAAGCTTATCTCTGCTGCTTCTGGTCTTCCAAGAAGGGTTTCTCTAGTGAAGCTCTTAGTAGAAGGCATAAATTTCTCAATCATCTTCTCTATATGCATAAATATAGGAGTTAATGTCTTTAGAATTCTCCATATCAATTCATTCTTTGTCTTGTTTCCTTCACAAGATTTGATACCTGCAACAATTTCTGACATTCTACCATTATAAATTCTAATAGATTCATCTTTCATCATTCTTATATCTTAAAATGCACATATCTGATTATGTAATCTAACTCTCTTTGCATGTTCATCACCTTCAAACATAGATTATAAAGATAACCAAATTTTATGAGATGTTCTTAGATATTTTACTTGACTATACTCATTTTTTGGAAGGGATGACAAGAGTGCTTCTCTGGCAAGTATGTTACACATGAACATATCTCTCTACTCATTAGTACATTCTTCAATGATAGTCTTTTCATTCTTTGTGATTAACCAGTATCCTAGTCCTAAACACAGTAGATGTGTCTTCATCTTTTATTTCTAGCTGTCAAAGTTCACTCCATCAAACTTAGGGCTTTCTTTCCTGAAATGATTCCCCATGGATCGTCTTAAGTTGTTAAAATTTTCCTTCAAGGACTTGCTACTCTAATACCAATTGTTAGAAAGTAAAGTCCACCAAGATAACTAAGTGGGGGGGGCGGGGGGGGTGAATCAGTTATCAGATAAATACAACTTTTTTCACCATTAGCAGATTTTATCCATGTGAGAAATGTAGGAAACAACCATATAAAGATAAACATACACAGTAACACAATAAAAAAATATATGTTGACTAGGGAACCTCTTGATCAAAGAGTAAACTAGTGGGAATGATGCCCACAAAAGATGCACTAATATGAAAATTCCTTGTGAGAGGATGAAATATATTAAGAGCCTTATGAAATACATCCAGTACATATGAGTCCCTTTTAGGAGACTTTGAATCTCTGTTAAAAGATTCTAACCCTATTAGGAGTTTATCGAAGACAAAAGGACCCACTACCCAAAAAGCTTCAAGGGAAAGATCACTGAACACACTGTCCAACTGATCTCTGTATTACTCAACAAAATAATACCTAAAGATTACTGATCTCAATAACTTATCACTTCTCCTTTGACTGTGCCAAACCACACCAGCTACTTCATCAAATCCCAATACCAAATCTCTGTACTTCATAAATCCTCTTACAATAAATATTGCTCAATTACAGAATCACTTTCATAAAATCTATCATATCCTTATTACAATAAAGAAAATAATCCTTCCTTTATACCAAACTCAAGTAATTATAAATGAGTTGGCCAACAAGGCTTAACCAATTACAAAATACAACTTCCACATGTTACACAATATTTTATAATTACATAAAACTGTCAACTTCCAAGTAAGATAATTCTTCACTCGTGCAACTTCTAACCTTGTTGTCACGTCCACGTCTATCATCATGTCTTCATCATCTATACAACCTTGCATGCCTAGATTCTATCTTGATTAGGAGATATCATCTAGTTTCCACAAACCACTTCTCAAGAACACCACTTGAATACTGCTTCTGTATGCACCCTAAAATGGTCACCTAGACTTTAGGCCCCATTTATTCAATTTGTCAATATCAATTCCTGCATCAATAATTTCCATATATTCAAATCAAATTCTTTGATCAAATCGTAACCATTTCAATTATCTCAATTCTTCCTAAGGTTTGAATATTTCATTAATTTTATTTAATTAATCGAAAGAAATAAATTCCTTTTAAATAAATAAATTAATGTTATTTAATTGAAATTAATATTTCTTAAATGAAATGATGTTATTTAATTAAAATCCATTTTTAATTAAATGAATTTATTTTATTTAATTAATATTCATTTCTAAATTATTCATTTCTAAATTATTTTGTTAAAAGATATATTATTCTTCTTTTCAATTAAATAAATAAAATATCTTCTCCAGAATATCTTTGTGATGGAAAAGGAAACAAATCAATTAATAAAAAATGAAACAAATGAAATTCCATTTTCCTACAAACTTTCTAAAAACAACATTTGTTTCCTCTTTTCCACATTGATTCTAGATTTGCATTCAAATCCACATTTTGCTATAAAATGAGCCCTCTCACTCTTAGTTGAGGATCCCGAATTTTCATATCATACTTATGCTACAATTTTCATTAGAGCTTTTGAGATAATCATTTAGTTTGATTTTAGTTTAAATTTGATAGCATATAGTTTGCATAGCATTTTAGTTTAGTTTTATTTCATTGTTGTAGATTAATCTTCATTTTAATGAATTAGTTTTATTTCTTGCATTGCATCATTTAGACTAGTTTTTAGTTGCATGCATGAACAAGATTCATGGAGATTAGCATTCTTACTTCTCTTTGAATCTCTCATTCCGAGTTTGTACTTGCATGGGTAACTTGGTCAATCTGAGGGCCTCAATATCAACCCCTACACTTCTCGGATATAGAGATGTGAGTTAGCTTGTGAGGGCTCATTCGTGAGTCTCCTTGCATATAAAGATTCACAGAAGTGTCACATTTTCATGTACACATTTTGGCACCCACCATGCTCTATTCTTTGTTATAAATTTTTGGTTCTTCAATTACTTGTTACATTTCTCTGTTCTGTATTTCTTGCTTGATTACGTATTTTGAAGATAGGTTAAAATCTTGGAAGGTATTGTATTTGAACATCAGTACATAGACAGTTCAGATTGCATAAGAAAAATGAATCAATAAGAGCATTATCGGTTTTGTGTTTGCAGTTTCTTGTCACAAATGAGTTACAATCGGATTTCATTGAAGTTTAACATTATTTGTTTATCAATTTTTCCATTGAACAATGTGTATTGGTTTTATTGAATGAGATTCTCTATAAATAACGTCGGTAGGTTCTATACAGAAATCTGCCTAAGCATTATCATCAATTGTAGAAACATTGATTATACACAATCGTCTAAAATACCTATCAAACCTTTTCCTCAACAATTTTTAGTGTGAAAGCTTTTAAACAATTACTATTTTCAATCAAAAATTTCCAACGCCAAACTTTATGAATAGTTAGCATCAATAGTAGAAGCTTGATCTATACATACTTGGCTAGAAACATGGATAAGTTTTATCTGCGCAAATATTTTGGGACTGCAGAATCTTGAACTGTTTCAATTATTTTTCAAATATAATTTATGCAGACTCAATGCTAGATTCATCCATTTAAAAAGTTCAAATATATTAAAGTCTAAATGGTTTCAAGAAACCATGACATGCATGGGAAGTGATTCATTATAGGTTGATTACACTTTCAATATGAATGTTCCTGCAAACCATGCTATCATTTGTCATTTAGTTCACCCACATTTTGGAGTCCATGATGGTGCAAATCTGTAGTCGATAGACATCATTGTTAATACATTTTGAATTTTGAGTTTTCAGCTACAATAGCTATCTCATGTTGTATTTTTGTAGAGCACAGGCATTGGTATGCTGTGCCAATTGTGAACAATCATCCATTTGGACTTGCAAGTATTATTATTGAGTTAATGTTATAGACATGGACTGCAAACTCCAAGGTACTTGGAGCAATGCTAGGCTCATACAAAGAATTGCTGCTGCCATTTGACATGGATGCTTAACTTCTATCCAGTGTCCCTTGAAGAATCACTTACCATAGATGCTTCAAGATGTCCATGTATCAGGCTTTTTTCTTTTTTTTTTTGGATGTGTGCTGAATTAATTTTATGTCAATATCAATGTCATGCTTAATTTTTAATTTGTGGGTGCTGATTCATTCAAGGGTGCTCAATTAAATTATTATTCTATCAATGTCATGTTTTTTTTAATTTTTGATTGGGCTTAATAACTTAATCATTATTATTTTGTCGATGTCATTGATTTCTAACACTTACGGTTTGCCATTCATTTGTCTTGATTTTGTACTTTCAAATGTGTGCTAAATTCTGGATTGCAGATCTTTGGACCTAAGGTACATTTTCACAATCCCTATAACATTTGGTTTGGGCATAAAATTAAGCTCTCGTGTCTGGCTTGAGTGTTACACGCTTTCCTAGAACACAATTTTTTTATGCTCTTAATGGGAAATAAACGAACATAGATTTTCTTTCATAGAAGTTTGTGTTTAAGTGCATCCTTGTCTTTTAACTTTAAGTAATTCTTGGTTCCAAATATTAAAACATCTCATTGAGTAATCTAGGGCATGGATTCATTCCTTGTTTACATGAAGAGTTAAATGCACCACTTTGTGGACTCGCTTCATGTTTACTTGGAAAGTTAAATATTCCATGATTCAAACCCTCTTGCACTTATGAGTAGTATTGATTACTAGTCTTAGATTACTTGTGATTGATCTAGATTGCTATCTTGGGTTATTGGACTCGCTCATCTGTCGACCCCTTGTTCCACCCCGTAGTTGCAAGGTTAGTGCCACATTAAAGGGGAGGGGTCTACATAGAAAGAAGCATTAATTGTTCCACTAGGAAACCCTTTTGTGCTTTTTAGAACTCACTAGTTTTCTAGGGTGTGGACTCACTTTGAGTTTGTGTGAGGAGTTAAATGCACCACTTTGTGGACTCACCTCACATTTACTTGAAGGGTTAAATGTACCACCTTTAGTGGTTTCCAATACTTTTTGATAGTGAATTACTTACCTTTTCATTTTTTTAGAAGGCCTACTTGGGGATTTCATCGCCTCAAGAGATGACCTTAACTCCCATGTTCTAGCGGAGTATAAATATCAGGAGGTGAATCCAAAGACACCTCTCTTGGGAATTAGTTAGATTTTACTCTTGGCTAAGCCTCAAAGAGCTTTATACCTTTGAGAAGTGAAGGAGGAGATTTGGGTTACCGTCTCCCCCCGGCTATGTGATTTCAAATTCTTCTCATCGATGGATTTGTGCCTCACGTACCTTGCATATATCAAGGACACCCTTTCGAAAAGTCATGTATATCCTTGTAGACAACTTACTAGGATGTTGTTGTGTTCTACATGCCTACTAAAATATTTTCAAGAACATACACAAGTAGAATCTTTAAGGAGTAGCATACTAAGTCACTTGATTGTTCATGTGCAAGGTTGCTTTGCCCCTTGTTCATTGTTTGAAGACAATTTCTTGCTTGAACTCCTTGATTTTTGTCTTATGTGCTTGATCAATGATAAAAATCTGTTTATGTACTTGATCTTTTAAAATGAACACAAAAACTGAGTTCCTGAGTTGAAGCACCAACCTTTTTACAGCTTGCTTGATTTTCTATCCTGTCATTAGAGACCTATCTTTGTCCTCTAGGGATAGCATCATTTGGTTTACAAAGTCACCTTGGAAATAATTGTCAAGTTAAAAGACTATTCTTGGTGAGAGTTTATCTCTAGAATTGTTAGCCACATTCTTGGAGAATTTTAGTACTCTTTTTGTCCAAACCATTTCCATCAAATTCAATTTCAATTATATTTTGGCCTAGTCCAACCTCCTGATTCAAAAGTGCAAGGGTAGTCACCCTTTGATTTGAGGCACCTCTTTGATAGTGTTGGTAACGCCTTTTGTAATTTATATCTTACCATCTCCCTTTGGACATTAGAGAACTTTGATTATCCTAGTTTGGTGTTGACATTTTGTGAGGCCATCTTATCACCAAGCATCTTCAATTCTCAGTCTTCCTTGGTCAGTCTAGGTTAGATCCTAGGTGCTGTCATGTTGCTCAACATCCAAAAAAATGTTAATGGTATCAATTACACAAGATGACTCTTGGTCTTCTTCTTTCTTCTTCCCTTCCCATGTTTTTCTTCTAAATTCTTCTCTTCACATGGGATATTCTTCTCATCTTCCTAATTCTTTTCCTCTTACTATCTAGTCTATTTTCTTCTATTTCATCTCTTATATCGCTTCCATGCTTGATTCTTCTTCTTGTAGAACCATGAATTACAAATATCTTGCTATGGAACCTCTTTTAAAAATGGATGATCTTGAACTCATTGCTGAATTTGAAGAGTTTTGTTCCTCTAATCGTCCTTTTAGATATGGAAAAGGTGATAAACTTAAGATAAAAATAGAAAAAAGATTGAAGGAATCAGACGCCTTTGCTAGAATTATCAACATGATCCTGTCACGAGCTCCTTCTTCCAAAAGTCTTTCATCTTCTAAATCTTCCAAGTCATACCATGATTCTTCTAAACATTCTTCATATTCTAAGTCTTCTCATCATTCTTCATCTCCCAAATCTTATCATGACTATTATAAACATTATTCAAATTCCTCATTATCTAAGTCCTCTTCTTCCACTAGGTCTTCACCCTCCTCTTCTTCACGATCTCAATCCTCTTCTACTTCTCCCAAGAGTCTTACTTCTCTTCATGAGACATACCATAATGAGCAACGGGATAATACTTGTGATACCTCTTCCATGAAGAGTGCCACACCCACATATGATGACTATGATGACTATTATGATGGCTCTGATGATGAACCTATTGTCATATTTTTGACACATTTTGAAAGCCTAATTACTAGATGAGCTACAATAACCTAGTTTGTGTTATTACATTATCTGGATTAAATTTGTGTTCATTTCATTGCAATGAATGGAAAAGAAAAGGAAATGAATAGCATCTGCATCTACATAAACATCTATCTGTATCATTTTGTACTCAGCAGAAGGTAAAAGAGCTGAAAAGAAAGAACATCTATCTAGGCTCACACAGGCTGTGAGCATAGCCTTTATGAGAAATAAATGAATGAGTGTAAATATACATAAATTAAGAAGTGGTATTGGGGTACCAGACATTACTTGGTAATGAGATGTTGATGCTTCTATGTGCCCAGCATGCTTCCGTGATCTAGAACCTGCAAAAGAAGAAGAGGGGGATTTGGGTTAGATCCAATGGATCTAAATAATGCCTGGTATCACAATACAGTAATGTAGATACACACTCAGCCATGCACCTCTAACAAAGGCTGTGCTCAGGGCATGTGCATGAGAATCATCCAAAGAACCAAAAGAGGCACCATGTTTTCACAGACGTGTTTGTTTCATGTGCAGATACAGGGAAGTTGATCCAACAAAGAGTTCCATGTATGATCTAGGTCCTTGATGTGGGTAACAATAGAGTAATTTCATCATACTTTATCTGTTACCCCCTCAAGGGCCAAGAGCACACATTGTGTGTACATATAGAGGAGCATTCAGATGGTCAAGCATCAAGTCAATAAAAGAGAAACAGAACAGAGCTAATGGTAGAGTACACAAATCTATGAATCAGATAGGGGACTCTATTGCATAGGTGTTCACATGGCACATACATGCTGAGGGCACACAATCCACATGATCAGATAAGTACAACAAATGATGCTAAAATAAACTCAATGCATTTCATTTAGGGTATAAATATGTTTCAACTACATTCTATACATGATGCCATGGCATGAATATGATAAAATCTGCATTTTGGCCCCAATGGAAAACTCAATATGACATAATATCCCAAGTGAGAGGCATTTGATACATGTTAGTACACTAGACTTCACACAAAGGATGCACATTCTGCATTGTGTCATCATTGCTATGGATCAAATATGTAGGCATATAGTGGAGGTGGCATCAACCTTAGGCATGCAATGCCAATCTAAGTGGAAAATGTTCATGGAGACAAGAAGTGATCAAAGGCTACCATTATGACTGTGCCTCGACATCAACAACAACAATGCTATGATCAACTTTTCTTTCATGAATACAATAGCACATGGTATGACATCTTTTTAATAAGTAGGGCTTAGCATTACAATGCATGAGCAAGTACGGTGACCATCAAATGAATAAGACTTATGTTTCTTGGGCCTCTCAAACAGAGGAAATTTATCTATGATAGCAATCAGTACTATGTTATTGGGCTAGATTGATAAACATGGAAATCAAATTCATATTCATAATGCCCTAGCCTATGTTTCTTAGGCTATGTGACTTTCAATAGCCTCAATGCCATAGTGCCATATCTCGAAGACACAGGAGGGATTGAATAGAAGGTATCATACAGGTATCACTAGTAGAGAGATGTGGAATCATAGTACACATAACAACAACCTAGGGTCCTTGGGCCACATGTATCATTATTAACATTAATATGGTAATACCTTCACGGGCTTAACAATAGTGATGCCAATTGCCATAAAAAGATTCAATGTAGACTAATGCAATGCCCATTACATGCTCGAGCTATGTAAATAGTCCCCTATGTTATTAGGTTTACCCATAACAGATAAATCCAATCAGAATCATGCCCTTGAAAAAGCAGTGCTGTGAAAACTTTGAAATAATGAAGCCATAATACATGAGGCCAAGTTGCAAAATGGCACATTGCCAGTGCCCTACCTGCAGGTTATCGGGCACCATAAATTTATAATAGAGGCAATGAAATGCCATGACCAAAACACCTGAGATATAAGGCTGTGTACATGATGCCCTAGCTGGTACAATTGATTAAATAATAGAAATAATGAAATGTCTTCAAAGCTAAGAATGTGGTGCCATGGAAGAATGTTAGTGTGCTGAAACAAAAGGTAATAAGAATGAAACAAATGAATTACATTAACATAATATGCCTTTGAATTTAATCTAAGAGCCTTTCATGGTGTTGTAGCCTTAGCATCATGATCTTTTAAAATAGAGAATTCATATTCATCGTGCCCTAGCACACTCATACTACCAGATATGATGCAAACAGAGGAAGAAACATTTGGATGCAAACAGAGCATACATATTGAATCGGACGCAAATGGATGCAACAAAAAAATAAAGATTCTAATGCCTAGTTTTTAGACAGGAAGATCAAAATGCAGAGGTATTGAAACATGCCCTATCAATTGATCATCGGGCTTTAAATACAGAGATACGAAGGGCTCATACCCTCGATACAATTATAGTATAATATATCCTTTGTAGACACAAATTAAAATATAGAGAATAATACAATTGAAACCCAATGCCCTAGTCTTTATGCAGAGCTTGATAGCATACTGAAACAAGAGAAAGATATCATAATCAGGTGTGCATACCTCATTCTACAATTGCCGAATCTGGATAGGGTTTTTGTTGTTTCTAAAACTAGAATAGAAGTTGCCATCAGTGAAGCAACAGAGAGTCCAGAGATTGTCAGATGCCAAGTTGTAGTTGTCGATTTAAGATGTTTCTATTCTTGAGTGTAGGGTTTCCATTTTGACATATGTCTTCTTATCTTCCCTTTAGGGGCAAGTTCTTTTAATCCCTTTGATATTCTTTTCACGGGCCGGTTAATATTCATTAATATAATTATCTTTCCTTAGATAATTATATTAAATATTTGATGCTCTAGGTTTTTATTTGAAGTCCTTTTTGACTTAAGGGGATAGATGTCATTTTGCAATCATAGTAGGGGGGATCTTATTTTCAAAATGTTCATATGTTAGGTGGTCCCTTGTTTAGATTAATTTTTGAAATGTGGATATGTAGCTAATTGTAAATATTTTAGGTTTTCTCCTCTTTTCGAGTTGAGATCACCTTTAATATGTTCAAAATCCACTATATTTGGTTTGACAGAAGGGGGATACTTTTCAAATGTTATAAGTCAATGTGAGAGTTACATTGTAAGATATTTTTGACATGTGGTACTATTATAAACTGCTGTCAGAATATCTTTATTTTGCATGACTTAGTGGGTCATAGGTTTCCTTTGACTAGTCCTTTTTAGGGACTCCACTTTTTCCGCTTCCCCTATTTTCTCGGGAGTGGGGCATCTGAGATTCAGAGTGATGAGATCATGGCTGAGACTTTTCTATTCTTGGCAAGGAGTGGTCTTTATTGCAGATTCTACAAATTTCCTATATGTGCCTTTCACTTTGATGATGCAAGTTTAGTTCTTCATTCCCTCATTTCTCACGAGGTGAATTTTGTATCTCTTGTGAAGCAATCTCATATTGTTGCTCCTTTTTTTAATTCCAGCTAAGAGAAAAATTGTCCCTTCTTTTTCTATAGTTTGAGAGGTTGTTAATGAGTTTAGTGTTGTGTATTGTGGTTGAATTTGATTGTTTTCATAGTACTATGTTCATTTGATGGTTTTGCAAGAGTTGATGTTCTGGAAGGTTTTCAAATTTGTGTGCATTATATTGTGTTGAGTTGTGAAAATCATCTTTCCTTCTCATTCACATTCAGCACCTAATTGTTTTTCTTAAAGAAAATCATCTTTGAGGAAGTTGTGGAATCCTTGTTATGTGCTGGAGTTATATTGTGAGTTTTATTCCAGATTGTGGATCTATTTAGTTTGGTGAATCACCTAAGTTAGATTTAGTTGTTTTCAGTTTTATGCAAACCCTCTATCCCTTTCCTTTCAAAGTTAGTATAGTTCAGGTGATCCAAACGGGGAAGCCGGACCTTAATCCGGAGGTCTATTCTCAAGAAACAGTCCCACATCTTGAGAGTATTCCCATGTTTCATGAGATTGCTGAGTTTCATACTTAGCCATAACGGGTGCAATCCCTAGTGACAACAATTTTTTGGCATGCCCGGTGGGACTGATGACTCAATGAGTCTGATTTCCTAGAAAGTTTATTGCAAATTATTATTTTGTGTGAGCAGCGGCAGTGTTTTGAAGTCATACCTGGTGACTCTAATGGTGTTTTATGCAGATCAATCCCTAAGTTTATGAGTGGGATTCCAACTAGACAGAGCAAAGATCCTTTTGTGTATACAGAGCTACCACCTGTCAAAAAAAGGCCTAAAGCAGCTCAAGCTGGTACATCTAAAACCCCTAAATCTACTCCTAAGCCTATTCATAAGCCTACAAGTGTTTCACTAGCACCTCAAGTATCAGTAACCCAAACTCCAATTTTTCAAGTTCCAGTATCTCAGGCTCTCTTAAATCCACCAATGGCTCAGCCTAGAGTACATCCTTTTGTAGCTTTTAATCAAGGTAGCCCTTTAAATTTGTAGCTGCATGATGATATACCTATCTCAGCTCTTAAAAGTCTACCTACCTTTACAGGAGAAGATCAAACATCAGCCATTGAACACATAAGAGATGTGGCATCCCTTTGTGGCTTGCATCATATTACTCAAGATAATGTTGCTGTGAGATTGTTGGTGGCCTCTTTTAAAGGCAAGGCTTTGCAATGGTTTAGAAGTTTTCCAGTTGGCTCTATTGCTGATTGGGATGCATTGGGTCAATCCTTGACCAATTAGTTTGCAGACAAATCAGACCATCTATCATTAGTTGAACACCTAACTACTATAAAAAGAGCACCTCAGCAATACATGATGGATTTTAATTTTAGATTTCAGAAGACATGGCAAAGAATACCAGCTACTATTAGGCCATCCAGCTAGCATGCCTTCCTATATTATTTGAGAGCCCTCAATAGTGATATTTTTGTTATGATCCAATCAATGGGTGGGAATAATCTACCGACAGCATATGACCTTGCTATAAGAGCTGAGAATAGTTTAATCCAAGCTGGGAAGATAGCCCCAAGGCCCCCAATGCCTATTTTTCAAGAGCTTCATCATGTTCCTAAAGTAATTCCAGCCTTGGAATCTATTCCACCTCTCCCAACTCCTCCTCAACAAGTTGCTAACCTAGTTCTGAATCAATCCCAAGAGCTGACTAAGATTAAGAAGGCCTTGCAAACAGTTACTAATGAGCTAGTTAGTCTAAAGAAGCAACAGTCCCAGCCTTACTAGCAACCCTATCAGCAACTTTATGAGTAGCCCTATCAAAATCATTGCCAACAGAACAAGCCCCAATACCCGCAAGGCCAGCAGGGTCAAACAAGGAGTTATAACCAAAAGACCAGCCAGCCTTATAATCCTAACATTCCTAGTGCTTCTAAGGAATTAGTTCCTATAGCCCAGAATAACATGGCACAAGATTACCAATGGGGCTGCCCTTGCAATCAACAACATATCCAGGGGATGTGTCCTAATGGTTATGCTTAGGCCCTCATGGTACAGAATAATGTGATGATGCCCCAGGAGATGGTTCAACAACTAAAAACTCAACAGAATCTAGTTGTTACTACAAATGAAGTACAGGTTCCTAAGGCAGCATTGGTCAAATTTCAGAAGGAAGACTTTTGTGGGGTGAATTTCTCACCAAATGACAACCCAACTTATACTCCTATTGTAGCCAACACAAGATCTAAGAAGAAAGCTTTAGAAGCAGAGCAAGTGGTCTCTACTAGTCAGTCAGTTCCTGTTGTGAATCTGCCACCTAAACCAATTCAAGTTTTAGCTATAGACCAGTCAATAGAAAACAAAGGAACCAGCTAAGGTGACTACTCAGTTGGTGCCTACACAAGCTGAGACTATTGTTCCAAAGGGGCAACCTAAGGTGAATTTGGGGTCTTTCAATATAGTAGAACAAATGAAGAAGACATCAATCAATGTTCCTTTGATTGACACTCTGGCAATCCCTAGACAAAAAGAGCTAATGTTGAATGAATTGGCTAAGATCTCATCTTGCCAAGGAGCTATTTTGGAGTAGCCTAAGGTCTTGATGGCTAGAACCCCTCAAGAAGATCAGAAAAAAGAAGAGAATACTTCACAGCCCGCTATTGTTTCTCAGGTTAAGCCTCCTCCTTTCTATCTAACTCTTATTGTTGGAAATCATTTAATCCATAACTGCATGATAGATTCATGAGCTAGTAGTTCTGTGATCTCTAAACAGTTGGCAGATTTACTAGAGTTACCTTATGAGCCATTAAATAAGCCTGTTGTTTAGCTTGATGGGTCATCATTCAATACCTTGGGAGTTATTAAAGACCTGAGTCTCACTCTTCATGAATGTCCTACCTTTTCCATCCCTCAAGATGTCTATGTTATTGATTTGCCTCCTCTTTTTGCTATTTGTTTGAGTAGAGATTTCACTGCTATCTCTCAGCTGATTGGTCTCACTTATATTTTAAGACAAGGTATGGAGCCAAGGTTAGGATTAGGTCTGAGCCTTTTGCAAAAACCCATGTTGAACCATACACCCCAAGCCCTGTAAATGCCAATTTGATGTATCATGATCAAGAATCAATTGATTCTGAACCTGAAACCAGTGACAGGAAGTTTCCTGATATGGTGCTAGATGAGTGGGCTGAAAGTGATTTAAAAAAGGAGGATCCTTTCAAAAATATAGATGTGGCTAGCATTGAAACATTTATTATTCATGAGGGAGATGTTGTAATACCAGAGCTGATTAAGAAAGAAGAGAAAAACTCTACCAGTCATGATGGTGATTTGTGGAAACTTTTTTTTGATGGGGCCAGAAGCAAAGTAGGCTCAGGAGGAGGTGTTGTCCTAATTTCTCCAGAGGGAGAAAAATATTACTCTGTAGTTCATTTTTATTTTAGTTGTACTAATAATATAGAAGAGTATGAGGCATTGATTCATGGTTTAGAATGGGCTAGACAAAGAGGTGTCAAATGCCTAGAAGTTTTAGGTGATAGCGAGTTAGTGGTCAATAAAATTCATGGCACTAACCTCACAAAGAATGATACACTTAAGTTGTATAAGCATAGGGTTTGGGATTTAATAGAAGGTTTTCATGCTTTTAATCTGATTGTTGTTCCAAGAAATCAGAACAAGCAGGCAGACAAGCTGGCTGCTATGGGAGCAGAATATGATATTCCAAAGGGTCTTTCTGACTCTGGTTCTCAGCATGTGAAGGTCCTAGTAAGACCTTCTATACAAGATAATCAAGTAAGCTGGAAAGTTTTTGAAAATGATGAACATATTTTCAATTTTCTTATTGAAGAAACTGAGTTCTCTAGAATGAACCAGAGCAAACATGCCCATCAGTATGGTGACCAAATGTTACAGTTGAAGAGCAATAGATTACCTAAAGGACTAGTCACACTTGAGTCTATATTTAATTCTGATGATCAACTCAAAGGTGACAAGGCCAACATGATAGTTAAAGAAGAACACTACCATCCTGTGGAGGTCCTCAAAAACAAATTTCTCAAGTTGGGAAAGGTATGCACTCATTCTGAAACACAAGCCTTTGTTTCATTATGCCAAGAGTTTAGTGATGTATTTGCTTGGGAATATTATGATTTAAATGGATTTGATCCTCATCTAGCCCAACACACCATTGAACTAGAGCCCCAAGCCAAGCCTATAAGGTAGAAACAAAGGTCCATTAATCCCAAGTTAGAGGTCCTAATGAAAGAAGAGTTGAGAAAAATGATTCGAGCTAATATTATCTTTCCTATTAAACATACCTCTTGGGTTTCAAACTTAGTGCTAGTTAGGAAGAAGAATGGTGAGATCTGGCTCTATGTAGATTTTAGAGATCTTAATAGGGCTTCCCTAAAGGACCATCACCCATTACCATCTATGGAGCAGATTTTACAGTATGTTTCTGGGTCTGACAGGTTTTCTTTGTTAGATGATTTTTCTAGTTATAACCAGGTCTTGGTAAGAGAAGAAGATCAATACAAGACAAATTTCACTACCAAATGGGGCACCATGGCATATAGAAATATGCCATTTGGGTTGTCAAATGTTGGTGCCACATTTTAGAAAGCCATGGAGATGGCTTTTGCTGGCCTAATGAATAAATTCATTCTGGTATATCTGGATGATTTAACCATTTTTTCAAAAGACACAGAAGACCACCTAATACACCTTAGATAGATTTTTGAAAGATGCAGAGAGTTTAGGGTTTCACTGAATCCTAAGAAATGCATTTTTGCTGTTCATGAGGGTAGACTACCGGGACACATTGTTTCCAAAAAAGGAACAACTATTGACCCTGAGAGGGTGAAAGCCATTATGGCTCTTCCTTTGCTAGGTCACAAGAAAGGATTGTAGAGTTTCTTGGGAAGGATCAACTTTTTGAGGAGGTTTTTTCCAAAATGTTGCTGCACTCTTGAAGCCTATGACTCAGATGCTTAAGAAGAATGCAAGTTTTCATTGGACCAGTGAAGGAAAAAGGAGCTTTGAAGAAATCAAAGAAGCAATTGCATCTACTCCCACATTGGTAAATCCTAATTTTTCTAAAGATTTTATATTATATGCTTTTGGGGATAAAGATAGCATTTCTTCCATTTTAGTTCAACATAATGTTGAGAATCAAGGACAGCCAGTAGCTTTTTATAGTCAGGACCTAGATGGCTATGAGCTGAATTATTTTCCTATAGAAAAACATGTTTTGGCCATTGTGAGAAGTCTAAAGAAGTTTAGACATCTGTTGTATAACAATACAGTGCACCTGATGGTTGCACATCCTTGCATAAAGGACTTTCTATTGAACAAAGAACTAAGTCATAAGAGAGCTGGCTGGGTCACCAAGGTTATGGAATATGATGTACAAATAAAGGTGACCAAACTAGTTAGAGCAAAAGGACTATGTGAACAACTTAATGAGAAAGCAAAAAATGCAGACCAGCAGGAGGAAGATGTTGTTTTGATGAATCAGGAAGCTAGACAGAACTCAAGCTGGACAACAGAAATGAAGTGCTATCTTGCCACTGGCCAGTGTCCTCAAAACCTTGGGAGGAGTAAAAGAAGGTACTATAGACTCCATGCTATTCCTTTTATTGTTATTGATAATGTCCTTTATAGAAGAGATCACACTGGTGTCTTATTAAGATTTGTTGAAACTGATCAAATTAAGAAAATACAAGAGGAATTTCATGATGGAGGTTCTGGTGGGCACTTTGCTACCAGAACCACTACTCTTAAGATTCTAAGAGCTGGATATTACTAGCCTAGTCTGTATCAGGACGCTTTTGATTGGGTTAGAAAATGTAAGAATTGTGCCTTGTTTGCTGGAAAGCAAAAGCTAGCTGCCCTTCCCCTTCATCCAGTTGAGGTTGAGCAACCTTTCTCAAAATGGGGTCTAGACTTTATTGGACCTATCAACCCACCATCCAGTGCTGGGCACAAATGGATACTCACTGCAATAGACTACTTTACTAAGTGGACAGAAGTAGTAGCACTAAAGGAAGCTAATGAGACCTCTGTGTTGAACTTTTATCAAGATATTATATCTAGATTTGGTACTCCTGATTCAATTATATTGGATAATGCCATGGCTTTTCTGGGAACTAGGGTTTTAGAGTGGGCACTCAAGCATGGAATCTTTTTGATTACTTCTTCTAATTATTACCCTCAGGGTAATGGCTAAGCTGAGTCCACTAACAAGAACTTTCTCAGAATAATCAGAAGAGTTATAGAAGGAAACTAGAGAGACTGACATAGCAAGTTGAAGTTAGCCTTGTGGGCTAACATGATAAATCCTAAGAGGGCTACTGGTAATTCACCTTAAACATTGGTATATGGAAGAGAGGCCAAGATTCCTCTATCTACTGAGCTTCCTACCCTGCGTCTAATTAAAGAGATTGATCTCATGCAGGAAGATGCTATGCAGGTTAGGTTGGAAGAGCTTATTGAATTAGAGGAGACAAGAAAGATGGCATTTAAAGGCCTGAAGGCTCATCATGCCTAGGTTAAGAGAAGCTTTGACAAGAAAGAAACACCCAAAGTTTTTAAGGAAGGATATTTAGTGCTCAGGTGGGATGAAGCAAAGCATAAGCTAGGGAAACACACCAAATTTGATGCTATCTGGACTAGACCATTCATGGTAATTAGATGCAAGGCCCACAATGCTTATTAGCTAGCCAGCATGGATGGAGAGGAGCTACCCATTCCAGTGAATGGGATTCACCTCAAGGCTTGCTTCTAAGGTTCTTCCTACCCTGTGTTCCTTAGTGTTAGAAGGTTTTGGCTTTCTATTTTCCCTAAGTGCCTAGCACAAGTGTTCTTGTTCAGTTTTCTTTCAGCTTGCAGTTCAGTTCAGTTGGTTAGCAATAAGCCTGAGTAGTGTCAAGCAGTTAGTTCTTTTGTTGGAAAAGGGAGTTTTGTTTTGGTTGGAGTTTGGTTAGTTTTTAGTGACTCTGTGCCCAATGGATTTTTCAAGGCAGTTGGTCAGATGCTTAGTAGGCAAGCACTCTAAAGAGGTCACCAGAATGTTGTCATATTTTTGACACATTTTGAAAGCCTAATTACTAGATGAGCTACAATAACCTAGTTTGTGTTATTAGGTGATCTGGATTAAATTTGTGTTCATTTCATTGCAATGAATGGAAAAGAAAAGGAAATGAATAGCATCTGCATCTAGATAAACATCTATCTGTATCATTTTGTACTGAGCAGAAGGTAAAAGAGCTAAAAAGAAAGAACATCTATCTAGGCTCACATAGGCCGTGAGCATAGCCTTTACTAGAAATAAATAAATGAGTGTAAATATACATAAATTAAGAAGTGGTATTGGGGTACTAGACATTTCCTGGTAATGAGATGTTGATGCTTTTGTGTGCCCAACATGCTTTCGTGATCCAGAACCTGCAAAAGAAGAAGAGGGGGATTTGGGTTAGATCCAATGGATCTAAACAATGTCTGGTATCACAATATAGTAATGCAGATACACACTCAGCCATGCACCTCTAACAAAGGTTGTGCTCAGGGCATGTGCATGAGAATCATCCAAAGAACCAAAAGAGGCACCATGTTTTCACTAACGTGTTTGTTTCATGTGCAGATACAGGGAAGTTGATCCAACAAAGAGTTCCATGTATGATCTGGGTCCTTGATGTGGGTAACAATAGAGTAATTTCATCATACTTTATCTGTTACCCCCTCAAGGGCCAAGAGCACACACTATGTGTACATATAGAGGAGCATTCAGATGGTCAAGCATCAAGTCAATAAAAGAGAAATAGAACAGAGCTAATGGTAGAGTACACAAATCTATGAATCAGACAGGGGACTCTATTGCATAGGTGTTCACATGGCACATACATGCTGAGGGCACACAATCCACATGATCAGATAAGTACAACAAATGATGCTGAAATAAACTCAATGCATTTCATTTAGGGCATAAATATGTTTGAACTACATCCTATACATGATGCCATGACATGAATATGATAAAATCTGCATTTGGGCCCTAATGGAAAACTCAATATGACATAATATCCCAAGTGAGAGGCATTTGATACATGTTAGTACACTAGACTTCAGATAAAGGATGCACATTCTACATTGTGTCATCATTTCTATGGATCAAATATGTAGGCACATAGTGGAGGTGGCATCAACCTTAGGCATGCAATGCCAATCTAAGTGGAAAATGTTCATGGAGACAAGAAGTGATCAAAGGCTACCATGAGGACTGTGCCTCGACATCAACAATAGCAATGCTATGATCACCTTTTCTTTCATGAATACAGTAGCACATGGTATGACATATTTTTAATAAGTAGGGCTTAGCATTATAATGAATGAGCAAGTACGGTGACCATCAGATGAATACAACTTATTTTTCTCGGGCCTCTCAAATAGAGGAAATTTATCTATGATAGCAATCAGTACTATGTTATTGGGCTAGATTGATAAACATGGAAATCAAATTCATGTTCATAATCCCCTAGCCTATGTTTCTTGGGCTATGTGACTTTCAATAGCCTCAATGCCATAGTGCCATATCTCAAAGACACAGGAGGGATTGAATAGAAGGTATCATACAAGTATCACAAGCAGAGAGATGTGGAAACATAGTACACATAATAGCAACCTAGGGTCCTTCGGCCACATGTATCATTATTAACATCAATATGTTAATACTTTCACAAGTTTAAAAATAGTGATGCCAATTGCCATAACAAGAATCAATGTAGACTAATGCAATGCCCATTACATGCTCAGGCTATGTAAATAGTCCCTTATGTTATTAGGTTTACCCATAACAAATAAATCCAATTCAAAATCATGCCCTCAAAAAAGTAGTGCTGTAAAAACATTGAAACAATGAAGCCATAATACATGAGGCCAAGTTGCAGAATGGCACATTGCCAGTGCCCTACCCGTGGGTTATCGAGCACCATAAAGTTATAACAAAGGCAATGAAATGCCATGACCACAATACCCGAGATATAAGGCTGTGTACATGATGCCCTAGCTGGTACAATTGATTAAATAATAGAAATAATGAAATGTCTTCAAAGCTGAGAATGTGGTGCCATAGAAGAATGTCAGTGTGCTAAAACAAAAGGTAATCAGAATGAAACAAATGCATTACATTAACATAATATGCCTTTGAATGTAATCTAAGAGCCTTTCATGGTGCTATAGCCTTAGCATCACGAGCTTTTCAAATAGAGAATTCATATTCATCATGCCCTAGCACACTCATACTACCAGATATGACGCAAATAGAGGAAGAAACATCGGGATGCAAATAGAGGATATATATTGAATTAGACACAGATGGATGCAACAGCAAAATAAAGATTCTAATGCCTAGTTTTTAGAAAGGAGGATCAAAATGTAGAGGTATTGAAACATGCCCTATCAATTGATCATCAGGCTTGAAATACAGAGATACGAAGGGCTCATACCCTCGATACAATTATAGTATAATATATCCTTTGTAGACACAAATAAAAATATAGAGAATAATACAATGCCAAAGAGCTGAAACCCAATGCCCTAGTCTTTATGCAGAGCTCAATAGCATACTGAAACAAGAGAAAGATATCATAACTAGGTGTGCCTACCTCATTCTATAGTTGCTGAATCTAGATAGGGTTTTTTCTATTTCTAAAACTAGAATAGAAGTTTCCATCGGTGAAGCTACAAAGAGTCTAGAGATTGTCAGACGACAAGTTGCAATTGCCGATTGAAGATGTTTATATTCTCGAGTGTAGGATTTCCATTTTGACATATGTCTTCTTATCTCCCCTTTAGGGCTGAGTTCTTTTAATCCCTTTGATATGCTTTTCATGGGCCAGTTAATATTCATTAATATAATTATCTTTCCTTAGATAATTATATTAAATATTTGATGCCCTAGGTTTTTATTTGAAGTTTTTTTTGACTTAAGGGGATAGATGTCATTTTGCAATCATAGTAGGGGGGATCTTATTTTCAAAATGTTCATATGTTAGGTGGTCCCTTGTTTAGATTAATTTTTGAAATGTGGATATGTAGCTAATTGTAAATATTTCAGGTTTTCTCCTCTTTTCGAGTTGAGATCACCTTTAATATGTTCAAAATCCACTATATTTGGTTTGACAGAAGGGGGATACTTTTCAAATGTTATAAGTCAACATGAGAGTTACATTGTAAGATATTTTTGACATGTGGTACTATTATAAACCATTGTCAGAATATCATTATTCTGCATGACTTAGTGGGTCATAGGTTTCCTTTGACTAGTCATTTTTAGAGACTCCACTTTTTTTGCTTCCCCTATTTTCTCGAGAGTGGGGTATCCGAGATTCAAAGTGATGAGATCATGGTTGAGACTTTTCTATTCTTGGTGAGGAGTGGTCTTTATTTTAGATTCTATATATTTCCTATATGTGCCTTTCACTTTGATGATGGAAGTTTAATTCTTCATTCCCTCATTTCTCACGAGGTGAATTTTGTAGCTCTTGTGAAGCAATCTCATATTGTTGCTCCTTTTTTTTATTCTAGCTAATAGCAAAATTGTCCCTTCTTTTTCTATAGTTTGAGAGGTTGTTAATGAGTTTAGTGTTGTGTATTGTGGTTGAATTTGATCCTTTGCATAGTACTATGTTCATTTGATGGTTTTGCAAGAGTTGATGTTCTGGAAGGTTTTCAAATCTGTGTGCATTATATTGTGTTGAGTTGTGAAAATAATCTTTCCTTCTCATTCACATTCAGCACTTGATTGTTTTTCTAAATGAAAATCATCTTTGAGGAAGTTTTGGAATCCTTGTTATGTGCTGGAGTTATATTGTGAGTTGTTTTCAGATTGTGGATCTATTTAGTTTGGTGAATCACCTAAGTTAGATTTAGTTGTTTTCAATTTTATGCAACCCTCTATCCCTTTCCTTTCAAAGTTAGTATAGTTCAGGTGATACAAACAGGGAAGCCGACCCTTAATCTAGAGGTCTATTCTCAAGAAACAGTCCCACATCTTGAGAGTATTCCTATGTTTCACAGGATTGCTAAGTTTCATACTTAGCCATAACAGGTGCAATCCCTAGTGACAATAGAACCCTATAGTCATACCTATGATGCTTCTATTCATAAGAGTCCTCCTAGCCGTGTGCTTGTGCTTACTAGAAATGGGTCATCCCATTGGATAGATGGGAATGGTGATCCATATGAATCTGATTTTGAGAGAAATTATGATATTTGTTGTCACCAATATGATACATCTACTTCTATTGAGGAAAATAAATTTTTCCATGCTGATTATAAACATAGATACTATGAGCATGTCTCCTCTAAAAATTCTCTTGCTGAAAATAAAGATTTTACTCTCAAGCAAGATCATGTTAATGCTAGAACTTTGTCTTGTGATGGTTCCATTCCATCCCCCACTTCTTCCAATACCCCTACATCTCCTAAAGTCACCAAGTCTTCCAAATCTTTCACAAATCGTACATCCAACATAAATTCTAATGCTTTCCATGTAGTTCCCTATAGTTATCCTCAAGGGCCACCTCTTAAAGATACTCAAGCTAACCTTCACTTGGCTATAAATACTTCCGATAATGCTAAATCTAAAGAGCCTAATCCTTTATGTGCTATAACACCTACTTGAGCTATTCCTTCACCATCTCTACCAAAGTCTTCCATACAACTCCAACCTACTTCCTTGTCCTTAGAAGTGGCTTCATGTCAAGAGGACTCTAAAACTGATACATAAAAGAATATAAAGAAAGATGAAGATCAAGAACCCTCCATGTCATCCACTCCTTTTCATGATGTTCTCTATCCACATCATGGTTCTTTTGATCCTTTACACCCTTCCTCATTTATTCCACCATGTCTTAAGTCTTCTCCGAAGCAAGATCAAGCTACTACCCACACCGTTGAGCTTATTGATAATGAAAATAACCTTACCATGCTTGCACTTTCCAAAGATGATACTTCCATTAAGGTTATTAAAAATGGTGTTGTTACTTCCGATGTTAAGCCTATTCAAGAGACAAATTCTGCACTTGTGCTATCCAAAGATCCTTGTCAAGATCAAAGTCTTCCATCTTCTTGTTCTACCATTCCATGTTCACTTCCGCTTTCTACTCTTCCTAAGTCTTCGCAAGCTTTGAATGATCCTATCAAAGAAAATGCTCTTATTCAAGATGTCTAGGATCCTATTGAAAATTCTAATTCTCACTCTGAAGATGCTGATGAACTTATTGATTATCCTTTTGCATCTTCCACTTCCATCCTTGGACCTCTTCCACCACTACTAAGGACTTCACATCTTCCTTCCATATTGGGTCCTTCTGTCCCTTCATTTTCCCCTCCTAAGTCTCCTAATTCATCATCTATCTTGGGTCCTTATGTCCCTCCATCTCCTATCTTTCCTCAAGATCAACATAGATGCATACCTTTGAATCCTTTTCATCCATCCACCCATCTACACCAGTCATATTATCCTTCTTCTTCCACAAGTCCCAAGTTCTTTGGAAGTAACTTGAATGTTCAATACAAGAAAAATAAGCATTATAAGAATCCATCAAAAAAAGAAGATCACCATGTTTTCTCTAATCGACATGGAGGCAAAAAGTAAAAAGAGATATCTAAGAAGAAAACTACAAGACAAGTATGGGTTCCAAAATCCATCATTGAAGATATTATCTCTAAATCATCAAAAAGAAATGAAAAGCCTAAGGCTATATGGATTCCAAAGTCTCTAAAGTCTCTCTTGAAAGAGTCTAATGTTGACCAAAAATTAAAATTGACATTCAAGCTTCCAAAGGCTTCTGCTTCATCTCCTTCTAAAAACAATCTTTCATTCCATGCACCTAAACCACAACATCTGCTATCTATTCACCATATTACTTCATGGATTCCTTCATTCATGTTTCCTCCATCCTCTCACCACCCTTCAAGGTGTGTGTCGATGTTGATCTTGCCTTCCTCTCCAGCTGTGCTTTCACAATCCTTCAATTCATTATCCTTCTACTTGCTATCCTTCTTCCTCATTTTCCTATTCCTACTATCTTCCAGCCTCACTCGCTTTACATAAAACCTTATCCTCCATTTTCTCCTCCATCTTCCTTTCCCTATCAGCATCTTTGAGCATATTATCTTGAGTCATTTTCATCTCCTAGTTTATTCTTTCAAGGAGCATTATCTAAAACGCTTGCCTTCTTCCAAAAAAAATAAAAAGAAATAGAAATTTTTTTTAAAAAAAAGAAATGAAAATATTGAAAATGTTCCACGGTGAAAACCTAGAAACAAGCACCTTGGTAGCAAAAGTAAAGAGAAATAAATTCATCCTATGGTGAAAACCACTCCCTTGTGGTGCCTTGGATAAGTACCATGATGAAAACTTGGCAATTAGGCATCATGTGTAGTTCTTCTACATCTTTCATCCATCTCACCTTCTCTCTTTCATCTTGACAAGGTTGAGCTATACATGAACATTTGGCTATCTTATGAGCTATCTTACGATGATCTTTCTTTCATTCCTTTCCTGTTTAGCCTTCATATTTATTTTCCTTCATTCATTCTAGCCTTTCACTGTCCTTTTCCCCTTTGGTCTTGATCTAATAAAAAAGAGTAAAACATGATGCTATGAAGCCTCTTGACCTGTCTACTCCTTTGGATTGAATCCTTTCCTTCTTTTGCATTCCGCTTCTATGACTTATCCTATGTTGACCTTTCATTTCTTGTCCAATTGCACTTTACATGATAATTTTTCCCTAGTTTGGGTACTCTTGAGGAGTTTGTCCTTGAGGATTTCTACCCTCCATTCTTCTTCATTCCCTAGTCTTTCATCTCTTCCGTCAGCTTGCTACTCCTTCTTTTCCTCCACCTTGCTAGACTTTGGGACTACACGATGTGATCTTGCTTGGGAGTTTGATGCCCATTCTATGTGGGGGCATCCTTTGTACATATTTATTGATCCTAAAAAAATACCAAAAAAATTCATATATGATGTTGAAAAATTCTAAAAATTAGAAAATGTCCTAAAAAATGATCATCTTAGTGAAAACCTGGCAATAAGCACTTTGATGTATCTCAAAAAAAATTATATATTCCAAAAATACCAAAAAATTCAAAAATTCAAAAATTCAAAAAAATTAGAAAAAGTGCCTTGGTGAAAACCTAGAAACAGGCACCTTGGTAGCAAAAAATACAAAAAAATTATAAAAAGTCTTGAAAAAATTCTTCCAAGTGGTGAAAACTTGGAAATGGGTGCTACTTGAGGCCTTCACACCCCTATTTCTTAGCATGCATCCTCGACACTTAGCCTTTCTCCATCATGCCTTGTCCTTGTTGCCTTGGTTTGGAATTGGTCTTTGTCTTTTTCTAGGGGGCATCACTGTGTTAGCTTTGGTCTCTTGGATATGCTTGTCTTTAGGACACCTCGCAAGCGGTGTTTTTCAACACCAACCCAACCATGTTTTTCAACACAACCCCTGACATCAAGTTTTTTTCAACACTTATCAGTTTGGTCTTATCCAGTTTGGTCATGTGATCTTACCTGCTTGCATGCATTTGATCCTTATCCTCGGAACTCAGTATCAGTTTACACACTTAAAATTTTTAAACACAACACTTAATGCTTGAGCTATGTCATGATTTTTATTTTTTTCTTTGTGTGCTGACTGTTATTGATTTTCATTGAGTGTCCCTATCTAATAAGTCTCTCCATGATGCATAGCTAGAAGACTTGGGGCATGGGGCATGTTTTTATTTGCTTTCTGCTTGTGGGTGTTGTCTTGAACCTCTTTACTGTCTCTTTTTGTCTCCTTGACACACTTAGTAGATTTGAGGCATCATCCTTGACTATTTTTGCATAACCATTCTTATAGTCATCCTGGCATTTATGCCTTGATGCGAGTGTGGTTTTGCTACATTAAATTGGGTAAGCTAACATTGCAGTCATCTTGACCTTTATGTCCTTGATGCTCATGTTAGAATCTTTCCACATTCCAATATGATATAAATCACATTCATATCTTCATAGTTGTGTTTGTGACTAGTGATGATTGTGTGATCATCCGATGTCCAGTAATAATGATCCTATGATGAAAATAAGTTCTCTTACATTCTCTAATGAATGATGAACATACAAATCCTATGTTACCCTATTGCAAGTACACCTTTGCATTTCAATGTAGCTTGCATTATTTAGAATTCATGTTAAATTTGCACTTTTAGGTTGCATTATGAGTTTGAGAGGGTTTCCTTCATCTTTCTTGTGGACTTTTAATCAACTGTGATCATGTTTTGATCTTCATTTCCTTACCTTCTTTAGTGATCTCAATCAAAATTCCCTATCTTAAACAGTTGATTGATTTTGGGGCATCTTCTCTCTGGAGGCAAATTCTCTTTCTTCTCTCCATTTCTTTCCATTTCTTCCAAACTTCTATCTTCCATTCACTTTCACCCCACTTCTTTTCTTCTAATTCAACCTTGGGGCATAATCTTTCTTGATGATCTACCTTGGTTCTATGATTCTTATATCTTTCATCTTATGTCAAGAACCTTACATTTAGTTCGATTTGATCAAATTTATCAATTTACTATTTCTCCTCTATCTCATTTCAATTTTGATCACGAGGGGGCAGTACCTATCAAACTTCAATCCTTGATTCAGCTTTATCAATTTTATCAATTGCTTCTCTTGGGGAAACCTTGCTTGAGATTCTTATCTTTTACTTTGGATGTGATCCCGAATTGATCTCATGTTCAAAGGCCTTTTATTTATGTTTGTCTAGATGTGATCACAAATTGACCTCACATCTGAGTTGTTTTGTGATCCCAAATCCATCTCACACTTTAATTCCATTCTTTGACTGCATGTGATCCCGAGTCAACCTCACATTAGTCAAAGAGGGGCAAATGTATGCACCCTAAAATGGTCAGCTAGACTTTGGGCCCCATTTATTCAATTTGTCAATATCAATTCCTGCATCAATAATTTCCATATATTCAAATCAAATTCTTTGATCAAATTGTAACCATTTCAATTATCTCAATTCTTCCTAAGGTTTGAATATTTCATTAATTTTATTTAATTAATTGAAAGAAATAAATTCCTTTTAAATAAATTAATTAATGTTATTTAATTAAAATCCATTTTTAATTAAATGACTTTATTTTATTTAATTAATATTCATTTCTAAATTATATAATCTTATTTTATTTTATTAAAAGATATATTATTTTTCTTTTCAATTAAATAAAGAAAATATCTTCTCCAAAATATCTTTGTGATGGAAAAGGAAACAAATCAATTAATAAAAAATGAAACAAATGAAATTCCATTTTCCTACAAACTTTCTAAAAACAACATTTGTTTCCTCTTTTCCACATTGATTCTGGATTTGCATTCAAATCCACATTTTGCTATAAAATGAGCCTCTCGCTCTTAGTTGAGGATCCTGAATTTTCATATCATACTTATGCTGCAATTTCCATTAGAGATTTTGAGATAATCATTTAGTTTGATTTTAGTTTAAATTTGATAGCATATAGTTTGCATAGCATTTTAGTTTAGTTTTATTTCATTTTTGTAGATTAATCTTCATTTTAATGAATTAGTTTTATTTCTTGCATTGCATCATTTAGACTAGTTTTTAGTTGCATGCATGAACAGGATTCATGGAGATTAGCATTCTTGCTTCTCCTCTTTGAATCTCTCATTCTGAGTTTGTACTTGCATGGGTAACTTGGTCAATCTGAGGGCCTCAATATCAACCCCTGCACTTCTTGAAAAGAGAGCTGAGTCAGCTTGTGAGGGCTCATTCTTGAGTCTCCTTGCATATAAAGATTCACAAAAGTGTCACATTTTCATGTACACAACTTCCATTGAATTACACGTAACTATCATGAATAGTTGAATTTTTGTATGTGCTCTTGACAATGATCACATAACACAACATAAAGTAATTCCTCAACTCTGCATAGCTTGATCTTTATTCCACATGTGCTAATACAAACATTGCCTGCTTCTCTACTAATCTCCACTAGATCATTGTGTTGATATCAATGACAATCATAGTCATGAATGCAACAACAACTGCTACAAAATGGATATGAATACTCTCCCATTGGCCATATTCAACATTCATTCCTAACAATTTGTGGGTGATATGCTGAGGAAAATGACAAATTTGTTCCTAGTTTTCTCCACAAAGTAGTCCAAAAGTAATTGACAAATTTTTAATCCATATTAGAAATAATATTTAATGGATGTCCATGAATCCTTGCCACCTATTTGAAGAAAATATATTCTACATAGGAAGCATCAATTGTTGTTCTACACGACAAGAAGTGTTCAATCTTGATAAACCTGTCTACAACTAAAAATACACTGTCAAAACCTCTTTGTGTCCTAGGTAAGCCCATGAAAAAATCCATGCTTACACTCCCCCAAGGTCTTGTAGGTATGGGTAATGGATGATAAAGCCCTACATTTTTTGTTGTCACTTTATCTTTTTGATGTATCATACGAGAATCCACAAATTTTCTCACATCCACCTATAACTTAAGGCCAATAATATTATCTTCTCACAAGTTCAAGAGTCTTATCCAACGCAAAATGACCTCCCATACAACCACTATGTTTCTCCTTTATGATGTTTCTCCTCATAGAGAATTTGGGAATGCATAACTACCCTTCTTTAAAAAGGAGTGCATCTTGAATAAAAAATTTAGAAAATTCTAAGTGACATCTGTCAACAAAATTAGAACATAACTGATATATTTCTTTGAAGCCTTCATCTTTAGCATACATCTCCTTCAATCCTTCAATTCCAACACTTTCTAGTTGAATTTTAGAGATGTTTAGGGCCCTCCTACTAAGAGCATCAAAAAATTTACTGGAAAAACATTTTTTGTGTTTTATTGTGAAGGTGTAAGCTTGCAGTAATTCAACCCATTTCATGTGTCGGTGACTCAACTTCTCCTGACTATTTAGGAAGCTTAAGGCCTAATTATCAGTGTGAACCACAAATTATCTTGGAAGAAAATACTACCTCTATTTCTTTAGAGACTAAACTAGTGCATAAATTTCCAAAGCATAGGATGAGTATTTTCTTTTAGCATCATTTAAATTTTCACTAAAAAATGAAATTGGTTTCCCCTCTTGGAAGAGTATTGCACCTATTTCTACATGACTTGCATCACATTCAACTTGAAAGATCTTATTAAAGTCCTGAAATGTAAGGACAGGTTGTTGGGCCACCCTTTAATTAAGGATTTTAAATGCTTCATTTGCTACTTGATTCCATGAAAATTTTCATTTTTGACCACCTCTGATGGTTTCCAACATGGGAGCACAAATTTGACTAAAGTTGTTGATAGATTTCCTTTATAATGTAGCCATGCCATGAAAAATCCTAACATCCCCAATTTTTCTAGGAGTTATCCATGAAAGGATTGCACTTACCTTCTAAGGATCCATTTTCAAGTTACCCTTGTAAATCACAAAACCAAGGTAAATTAACTCCTCTTGCATGAATACACACGTACCCATATTTATCATTAAGTTCTCTTCATTCAATATTTTTAAAACCATATCTAGGTGTCTTAAATTCTCTTCCTTTCTTTTACTAAATATCAATATATCATCCAAATATGCTATTACAAACATACAATGAAATCCTTGAGTACTTCATTCATTAGCCTCATTAATGTTCTAAGGGTATTTGACAACCCAAAGGGAATCACCTTCCTCTTGTACAAACCTTCATTATTTTTAAAGGCAGTTTTACACTCATCACCTATCCTATTCCTTATTTGGTGGTAACCACTTTTAAGGTCAATTTTTGAAAAGTATTTAGCCCCTCCCAAAAAATTAAGAAGATCCTCTATTCTAGGCATGGGGAATCTATACCTAATTTTTATTTTGTTAATGGCTCTTGAATCTATGCACAATATCCATGTCCCTTCCTTCTTGGGTGCCAAAAAATTAGACCTACATCAAGAAGTTCTTGTACTTTCATTGCAACTTATTAATTCTGTTGTGGAGTCAATTTGTATGTTGTCTTGTTTAGAAATGTATCTCCTAGGATAAAATTAATGTAATAGCTGATTTCCCTTATAGGTGCTAGTGCATTTGGAATTCCTTCTACAACTATGTCTTTATACCTCACTATTATCCCCCTTAAACTCCATCTAGGAATGTCGTATCATTCTTCTCTAACTTTTCATTAGTAATAGGTTCATCATTTTGTTTAGGCATTGGTATCAATGAAAAACAAGGTCTATCTTCCATATGGACCATCTTAAGGAACTCCTTTCCTTGTATGATCATGATCTTATCCTCCTTTTCCTTCTACTCTTTAGTGTTATAAGGTAGGTGTATCAATTCAATTACCTTCCCATGCTTGGAAATGGAGTAGATGTTTCTATGACCATCATGATGAGACTTGAGATCATATTGTCGTGGTCTTCTAAAGAAAATATGGCAAGCTTCCATGTCAAAAATATCAAATAGAATTCTTTCCTTATGGGCACTAGTCTGAAATTCCAGCTAAGATTTCTCTTCTACTAATGTTTTTTCCCTTAAGTCAACCAAGAAACCTTATATGGAAATGGGTGAGGGATTATTATAAGTTTTAACATCTCTATAATCTCTAAAGAAACCAAATTATGAGTAGAACTAGAATTTATAATCACGTTGCATACTTTACCTCCTAACTTAAATGTGATTTTGAAGATGGTTTTCCACTGTGGTGGTTAAAAAGTAGTTGGTACATTCAATAATTTTCTCCTCATCATCAATGATTCCTCTCTCTATAGTAGTCCATAGGAATTAGGAGAGTTCACACTCTAGAAATATGTGTCTTAGATCAAAAGAGTTCTTCTATCCCCATGGGAACTTTATCTTCATATCTTTAGGCACTTGGATGCATTTTTTATCTCTATTGAGCCTTCTAAGGTTGTCATTAGTACCAAAGGTATGTAAAGATATCAGTCAGTTACTTACAATGAGATAAACGGTAACATAAATCAAAACAGACTAGTCGGTAAAGCCTATACACCGAGTAGCAAATAGTTTATCGAGTACCAACAAACACCGACACCGATGGATAGTAAACATTGAGCATTGCAGTATACACCGATCAATTTACACAGTGTTTACCGAGGATCATAGGAAATGACATAGTAATCAAGAATGGCACATTCTTCTATGCAAATGGTTACAATGGTTTGTAAAATGTTTTACCAAGATCGAGGAACATTTAATGTAATGATATTCATTAAATACAATGTATATCTTTTGTAATAGATGATCTAGGTTATTATTGTACATAGTAGATCTTAGGGTTATGATTATAGTGTGTAACGTAATTGTGCTAAAGTGGAAAAATAGAACACTATATATTTATGTGTTTGCATCATTTTTAGAGAGAGAGCTGATATATGAATTACAGAGCACTTGAAGCATTTTGTCTATCTTCAAGTCTATCAGTTAATAGAATAGAACCGAGCATAGTATAATTTAGTTTGAGCAGAATTAGCAAAGGCTACTGAGCAGATTCAGAGTAGAGATTCATCACAAGTAAGGTGATATTTTTTATCAGAGCTTATAGATCTGTCACAGACAATTGAGTGTCAAATAATAGATAAATACATATTGTTGTATGACAATTGTAATAGAGTTTTTGGATAAAATCTCTTAAAAGAGTAGAATTAACAGTCTTATGTAAATCTCTTAACCGAGTGCACACTTCATTAGTGTTGCTAAAATCCTATAACTAGGTAGATCTAGCTGATCTAACATGTCACTCCTAACAGGGTGAGATCATCAGAAGTGATAAAAACTTGTAGCCCTAACAGGCAAACCTTTTCTATCTGCAGTAGTGAAGAATTTGTGGGTCTCATCCCCACCGTAGTTTTTACCTTCTTACAAGGGTTTCTGCATTACCAAAATACTCATGTCATGTGATTATGTTATGGATTTCATGTTGTTTACTTACTTATGTTAAGTGGATAAATGATTCATGCAATTAGATTCAAGTTATATTGGTCGGTTATCACTGTTTATAGTTTTAGATCTAAAAGGTTTTACAAGTAAAGTTTTGAAGGCACTGATTCACACCTCCCCTCTCAGTACCTATCTCTCCTAATTCCAACAATTGGTATCAGAGTACAGTTCTCTTATTGAACAGTTTAACCACTGAAGGGTAAAGATTTAAGTCATGGAGAGATACAAACTTGACAAGACTATTGAGAATCAGAAGATACAAATACAAATGTTTGTGGAACAGTATAAGCAAGCCAAGGATGTACTGAAGAAATTACTGGATGTAAGGAAGAACTTAGCTAGACTACAAAATGAGATTGGTTATCATGAAGAACCTATTGATGACATATTCGAGCATACTAGATCTAGTTCTGGAAGCATCTTCGATGGATGTGAAAGCATAATCACTGATCTATCCGAAAAGAATCAATATTTAACTAATCAAGTGAAAGAACTACAAATTGGTCAAGAATCTCAAATGGTGAGAATGATAGTAATAATGAACAAAGAAAATCAAGCCGAGAAAGAAAGAAATCTAGTAATTGATGACCAAAGACAGATGAGCTAACAAATTCAAACTAAAAAAAGTGAGATACAAAGACTCACTGACCGACATTTCCAAGTAACTAATCAAGTGATGACTATGAATCAAGAGGTAAATTGAGTGAATGTAGAATTGTCAAGAAAACTAGAAGATGTTGCAAGACTTAGAGAAGAAAATGAGAAGTTGAGAAATGAAGTGAAAAATCAATAGCAACAAAATGAAATGAAGAAACTTGCTGAGGATAGCTCCAAGAAGATTGATGAATTCTTAACCAATCAGAGAAGATTTGGGAGCAAAGCCGGTATAGGCTACACCAATGAAGGAGAAACATCACAACAAGCTAAAAAAGTCAACATCAGTCAAAATAATAAACCTAAAGTGTTGGCATGTTATCATTGTGGAAAACCAGGACATACATCTAATGTGTGTAGAAGCAAAGCACAAAGTAAACCTCCTATCACTCCTAAGTTTAATGGACATTGTTACTACTGTGGAAAGTTTGGACATCCTGCTTATGAGTGTAGAGCTAAGAAAATTGATCTTGCTAATAATACTACTATGGAGAAAATATGCTACACTTGTAACAAGCCTGGACACACTGCACGAGACTACAAGGCAAAAATGAAGCAAGTTTGGACACCTAAGGAGAAACCACAACGCAGGCCATATCAACTGAAGAGACAAGGTAACTCTTATGTTTGGGATTATAATACATGGACTAAATATGTTGTATGTGGTAGATATGACACATTGCAGAAAAATGTTATAGAAAGAGTCGGATTGGACAATCAAGAAACTGGACAAACTCTGGGATGGCTTGTATGCACTGCCATAAGGTCAGTCATTTAAGAAGGAACTGTAGAGACTGAGCACCAGATGAAAACCATATATTTGAAAGTGGATATACTATTGTTGATATCATGAAGTTAAGGAACACTCTGTGGAAGAAGGCATCTAATGAGGATGCTGAGTCAAATAATGTTGTTGGTGAAACCTCGTCCACTAGATTGGGTGACATCGGTACCTCCACTTAAAGTGAAATAGGTATGTATGGGACTAATATTTCAAAAGATCACATTTTTCATATAGTTCCTTATGCATAATGTTCTTAAACCAAATCAGCATGAATATAGATGCACTATGGTTTAGTTGTCATGAGCTAACAATGTTATACAGTCGGTAAAAGAGAGACTGAGAGTTGGTTACCTATCAGTAATCACTATCTAAGATTAACCAAGCATATATATCAATCAATGAAGAAAACCTATGTTAACCGAGCTGATGAAAGTTTTAGTAGTACCGAGATGACAGTTGTTTTGTACCAAAAGTTAGATGGAGCATTTATTACATAAAAGTTTGAGCAGGAACATCGAAAGTCTATAAATACATGGGAACAGAGTTCATTTCTACAATGTGATTTTGACATCATCTGCAATCAAAACTCAAAGTGTTGAAGAGGAAGTTAAGCTAATCGTTCGGGAAAATTTCATTGAACCAAAGTTTAAACCACATCCTAAGGTTGTAGCACAGATAGATTCAATGTGTGCATTTTTGAGCATACCAGAAAGGGTTTTACTAACAGAAGATGTAAGGTCTTATATTCACTGCAAAATCAGAGAAGTTGGGGACTTTGAAACAATTGCAGCATATCAACCACTCTATGGCCCCGATCAAAAAATGAAATCAGACTACAAGAAGATTGAGGGATTAGGTTTATCATATTTTACACACTTGTCGTAATCATTCAAATCAGACTAGATTAGAATCATTTTCAGTAGATATCATGACAAGTTTTGGTTGGATGAACCGATTGAGGTCACCAAGAAAGTAATCAATAGGGTTACTGGGCTCCCTATAACTAAAAAAGAAAAGGCTTTCGGAAGTTCTTCATGATCAGATGTTGAGAAATACACTAGAGCACAATGGGATGGTCGGGCATTGAAGATTTCAACAATCAAGGACCTAGTAGTAAAATTTATAGCACATGTGATCGGGTATAACCTATTTCAATCAAGAAGACTCAACAACATACCCTGCAGCGCAGTAGACATGGCACACAAAATTGTAGTGAAAGGTCACCAAGTTGATCTTGCTGAGGTATTGTTACATCAACTCCAAGAGAATATGAAGACTATAAGGAAAAATAAATCTAGCACATGTAAGTACAGATCTCTACTTGCATGCATATTCTTCTATTTACAAAAGTTTGTACCTGGCACTAGTAAAGTAAATTGGATACTAGATGTACCGATAACAAAATAGATTGGTGAAATGATGAACAAGTTAGGAGATAAGTTGAATGTAGATTTCAATGCTTACTTCACTGAATTTCAATCTAAAATGCAAAAGAGAAGCATAATTCCAAGGGAATTAGTTCAAAAATTTGAAGATGACATATGTTTTGTGGTCAACACTAATTATACCATGATAAAAGCAATTGAGCCTAGGATAAAATGGTTGGCACCGATGGGATATGAGATAGATCATGATTTCACCCTGAAATCTATTAATGCACTACTTGCAGTACCGAAGGATCCCATAGCCACTAGGTTCAGAGTATATGAAGAAGCCAAATCTGGAATATCTACTAATATTGAGATCGGTAAAATAACAAGAAAGGTAAAGAAAATGAAGAAGGATCTCACTACTAAATATGGAGATAAGTCTGAAACATCTCAAGGGATACTGGTTGAATAGGCAACCGAAGCTTAGCTACAGTTAGCTGACAAACCATATGATAGTGAGGAGACCGAGTTAGACAAAGAAGTAGATCCTACATAGGTTCTTCCACCTAAAATTCCTACAAAGATGTAGTCACCTATACATGAAGGTATGAAGACATGTTCGTCAACTGTAGCACCAACCTACCAAGAAAGAAGAAGTAGTAAAAGTAACAAAAAGAAGAGAAGCTACACCGACAAAGAAATACATTAAGAGAAAGAACAAGGTAGTAGCTGAGGCACTAAAGAAAAAGAGGAAATACATAAGAAATATGGAAGATCTAGAGGATACAGAGATAGAGGATGATATGAATCAATTTAAAGTGGTCAGTAGCAAGGCCAAAACAATAGATGAAGTCATTGAGGACATAATTTAACATGGAGACCTTGCTGATCCCTTGCTAGACAGATTTGACAAAATGTCAAAAGAAGATCAAACTAAAATTGAAGAGGCTGTCATCCAAATGATGATAAAGTTTAAGAAAGTTCCAATGGAGTTTTCATGTGCATTACCGAAGAAGTTGGATGATATAATTATTGAGAAATGGGTTGTTGCATTAGACACTGAGAAGAGAAAGAGAGAATGCTCTCTAGTTCGGGTAGCCACATACTTAAGCTTTGGGCAAGTTAGTGAATACTTGACCAAGTACCAAGAAAAATTTATGATCAAGAATAGAGCCTTAATGATCATGGATCACAATGTAGTAGATATGGATGTCACTACAGATTCTGTATGGATATCAATTCTGAAAGCAGAAGAAAAAGCTGAGTAACAAGCATTTTTGAACCTATCTAAGAAGACACAAAATTCTAAAGGTAAAGGTATTTACATTGATGAAGGACCAACAAAGAAATCAAAGAGTACCGGTATATTAGTTACCAAGGCAATTGATATAACCGAGGACAAGGAAGAAATAAAAGTTTCACAGGATGCACCAGACAAATTTGAAATCCAACTAGAAAAGAAAATCGATGATGATGTACTTGTTGTAGACATCACACATGGTGATCATGATGACCAAGATGATGAAGATGTAAATATTGCACCAAATAAAGATGAAGCACTAGACACTGACAGTCTATTTACATCACTACTAGGTGAACTTCCTGTACTTGCCAAAGTAGCAAAAATTCTTTCCCAAGTACAACTCGATGGCTCAAATCTCAAGAAAATCAAAGATACAACTGGAGATCAACATACAGAGAAACTTGCAGAGATAGATGAGCCTACACATACAGAGGCACCTTCCACCGAACCAAAGGAAATAGATGAAGCAAAGGACACACAAGAACCAAAGGCAACCAAGGTAAACCCAATGAACACCACAACTGAGACTCCTACTACAACAACCAAGACCACCACTACCGAGGAGCAGAAGAAGGAAGAACAAGTGCTAACAGAGAAGGACACTCTGAAGACTGGAGATAGATCTATTTCTATCATTGACAAGAAATCACCCCTAGCATAGAAGAAGAAGAAGAAAGGAAAAGGGTCGGTCACCCTAGATGAAGTGATCATTTTACCTGAGTGTGACTCGGGGACCCTAAGCCCTGAGGAATTAAGTAAATATGGGGAGTTATGTTCAAGGAAGGCAATGCAAGAGAAACTAAAGCAAGAGCACAAATGCAAAGAACTACTAAATGATGTGCGGGATATCTTCCAATAGGTAGTACCTGAGATACATATTGATGAGGATACACCTATTATTGATCAACTTGCTACACTTATCAAGAAGATCAACACCCCAAATACCGATGCAGATAAAAGAATTGAAGAAAGGGCAGAATCCAAAATACAACACAAATTAGCCAAGAAAATCAGCCAAGAAGTGGCATTACTTAACGTCAAATTATCTAAGGTAATTACTGACACAAAATCCATCACCCAAACAATTTGTCAATACTTATTGAAGCTATGTACTCTAGACATCTTCACTGTTGAAGTCAGTGAAAAGATCAAAGATTTAGAAGCAAAAATATAGTTGAGTACCAATGCAACTATCATCAAGTTTAGGAACTCTGATAGTTGATAATAGATTTGAAGAACCAAGAAGCACACCTAACAGATCAGGTTACTGAGTTGCAAACTGAACTCATTCTGTACCTAAATTTTTTTGAAGCCCACATTGTCAAAGCTGAGCTATTAGTTGCAACACCAAAAATTTCAGTGTTAGAAAACATATTTGACATGCATGCACAAGTCGGTCTTGAGCACATTTCTCTCACTAACTTGAAAGAGGAGTGGGAACACCTCTTGGAGTCACTGAAGAAAACCCATCAGTAAATTTTTGATAAGCTATGAGTATACTACCTCAATTTTGTATTTGGCATTACTATCAAAAAGGGGGAAAACAAGCTATCAGATGTTATTATGCCAAATATTATGTACATGGATGCTATGTACACTATATTACCAGGAGCATGCATCGAGGGGGAGTACTTAGTACTTAGAAATTTTTTGATGTGTATATGTATATGGTGGAGATATAAGGAGATATAAGTCACATAGACATTTTTGTCTTTATACATTTGGAGTTTTGATACTAATGCCAAAGGGGGAGATTGTTATCTCTATTGAGCCTTCTAAGGTTGTCATTAGTACCAAAGGTATGTAAAGATATCGGTTGGTTACTTACAATGAGCTAATTGGTAACATAAAGAAAAATAGACTAGTCGGTAAAGCCTATACACCGAGCAACATATAGTTTACCAAGTACAAGCAAACACCGACACCGAAAGATAGTAAACACCGAGCATCACAGTATACACTGATCAGTTTACACAGTGTTTATCAAGGATCATAGGAAATGACATAGTAATCAAGAATGGCACATTTTACTATGAAAATGGTTACAATGGTTTGTAAAATGTTTTACCAAGATCGAGGAACATTTAATGTAATGATATTCATTAAATACAATGTATATCTTTTGTAATAGATGATCTAGGTTATTATTGTACACCATAGATCTTAACGTTATGATTATAGTGTGTAACCTAATTGTGTTAAAGCGAAAAAATAGAACACTATATATTTATGTGTTTGCATCATTTTTAGAGAGAGAGCTAATATATGAATTATGAAGCACTTGAAGCATTTTTCCTATCTTCAAGTCTACCATTTAATAGAACAGAACCAAGCATAGTATAATTCAATTTGAGCAGAATTAGTAGAGGCTACCGAACAGATTCAAAGCAGAGATTCATCACAAGTAAGGTGATATTTTTATCATAGCTTATAGATCTGTAATAGACAATTGAGTGTCAAATAGTAGATAAATACCTATTGCTTTATGACAATTGTAATATAGTTTTTGGATAAAATCTCTTAATAGAGTAGACTTAACAGTCTTATATAAATCTCTTAACTGAGTGCACACTTCATAGTGTTGCTAAAATCCTATAACTAGGTAGATCTAGCTGATCTAACATGTCACTTCTAACAGGGTGAGATCATCAGAAGTGATCAAAACTTGTAGCCCTAATAGGCAAACCTTTTCTATCTGTAGTAGTGAAGAATTTGTGGGTGTCATCCCCACCACAATTTTTACCTTCTTACAAGGGTTTTTGCATTACCAAAATACTTGTGTCATGTGATTGTGTTATGGATTTCATGTTGTTTACTTACTTATGTTAAGTGGATAAATGATTCATGCAATTAGATTCAAGTTATATTGGTTTTTTATCACTATTTACAATTTTAGATCTAAAAGGTTTTACAAGAAAAGTTTTGAAGGCACTGATTCACCCCTCCCCTCTTAGTACCTATCTCTCTTAATTCCAATAGCATTGTTGCCTTCTTGGTTGCAGTTAAAGAATTTGATGGGTCCTGAACCCCTTCCTCCAAATATTCCTCTGAAAATTAGCTTTGTTGCTCTAAAATTTCCTCAAAAAATACCATCTCCATGAGTTATTTCTTGGTTTGAGTCTCTTTGTGATCTAAAGTTCTATCCTTTTCCTTGGTATCTCCCCTTTCCTTTGGAGTTCCTTTCTCTACCCCTATTGTTATGCTCTTGTCTTCATATTGTTTTATCCTCCACTTTCAATTCCAACTGATAAAACTTATGGATAGTATATGGGAGAAATATGTTCAATTAATCTTGTTTGCTCATCCTAAATCCATTTAAATATCTTGCTACCTTCTCACTTTCACTTTCACCGTGCCTAGACTTTATGCTTAGTCTTTGGAAATATTTTGTATATGTGCTGACATATATATCATTTTTTAAAATATTTTTTCTTCTCTTATGCAATTGGAATTTATAGTCCTCTAGTACATAAGTCCCCTTGACTTTATAGACTATTCTACTCCAAGAAGTAATCATACTTCTTCCCTCTTTCACCCTCTCTCCTTGGATAAAATTCCACCAAGTTAGAGTTGCTCCTTTCAACTTGGACATGGAAATCTTTGTTAGGAATAGTCCCAACAGATAACTAAGGGGGGGGGGGGGGTGAATCATTTATCTACCAGATTCAATTATTTATCCAATTAAGTATAGAAGAATATTAAGCATAAACATAATATAAGAACATTTAACACAACACCAAATTTTTGGTTACGGGGAAACCCAAATAGGTAAAAACCCAAATGGCACTAAGAACTACACTAGTTTATTATGATCCCTATTAGAAGATCTTACAACCCTATTAGGAGTTGATCTTTACAATGCAATAAGTACAGTGACCTGGGCAAGGGTTAGACCCTATTAGGAGTCTTTTACACTTAACCCTGTTAGGGGTGAGGACACACTATTTGGGAGCACACTGCTCAAAGGGGTGAAGGCTACAACCTTCTGTTTAATAGACACAGACTATATCTGGATCTTGGTGAACTATGCTTAGACCTGCTATCTTGATTAGTTCCAATGAATAGCATATACTCTCTACTTTTTAACATAGACCTTCTATTGATGGCTTAACACTTTGCACCTTCTGCTCTACTCTTGTCTTTCAACTCTCTCCCATGCTTAGCAATCACAAATGACTACCTATAAAAATGTTTCCTCTAAATGATATAATCAAGTCATTCTATTAGAACCATATTGAAATAATATTAGAGAAACAATACAACTCTCCAATAACATCTCAGTTGGCTCTACTAAGTAGGCAACCCAAATTAGGACTATCCAACTCAATGTGAGTAGACAAGTCGCTTCACACTATCGGCTCCACCAAATTAATTGATACTTTCTTCTCATGCCAAATTACATCATGCACTCTTAACAAAAAATTCTTAAATCTTCTCTAAGAACTTATCCAAGCATGCATATCAAATTTATAGGGGCAACTACAACAACATTAAAATCAATGTTGGCTCTACCAGATAAACTCAGGAAACTGTGACTGTCAACTGGAGACTTCATAACTCAACCTATACTACATATCTGACTCTATGTCCCTAAACATAGTGTTGGAAACTTGGCTATACTAGTGTATATGACTTAGTATAGTGTTTTTATTATGGAAAAAAAGTCATATAGTAGTTTGGAGTCAGTGCACTTGATGAGAAGATAAAAAATCGGCTAAGTGTTGATAAGTAGACAATATATAGAGTACCTGAAGCTCAAAGCATTAGCACACATGTGTACAACCGAGTTATGGTATGTGCCCTAGAAGATAAGTTGGTTATACTATAGTCATGCTTAGTCTATGAGCGCATGATCAGATATGCAAGTATGCCAAAGTTACAGACAGTTGAAGTTACATAGCTAGTGTGTGCCAGAGAAGAATAGTGTAAGCAACCAACTATTAGCATTTTGATTTGTGTTTATATTCTAATGCTATAAAGGCTATGTGCCTATTTTAATTAGGTTTCCAACATGTAAATATGTTTGTTTGTAAACATGATTGAACCAATTCAATTGGAAGCATTGTATGTAATTGGTTAAAGGGATGACCTAGTTGTTTGTTTTGTATGCACATATAAATATGAGATGCACCCATTTTAATAGGCAAGGAAGTTGAAACATAGTTGTGATAAGAAGAGAAGAAATGTGCAAAGAGACTATAAGATGTATTAGAGCTTTGCAAGAGGTCAAAGCATCAGTGCATCAAAGGAACTGATTTGACAAGAAGTGTCACAGTGATAGTTCATCCAGCAAATATAGTGTGTATATGAGATCAGAAGGTTGTAGCCTTCACCACTTGAGCGGTGAGCTTTAGGACAGTGCATCCACACCCCTAATAGGGTTTTTTGTAAAAGAATCCTAATAGGGTCTGACCCTTGACAAGGTCTACTATACTTAATGCATTGTAAAGCAACTCCTAAAAGGGTTAAGGATCTTCTAACAAGGATCATAAAATACTAGTACAGAATATTAGTGGGTGTCAATTCCCATCAGGGTTTTTACCTATTTGGGTTTCCTCATAAGCATATTGGTGTTATGTTTTGATTTCATGTTTCATGTTTATGTGGATGTTCATTTCAGTACTTAAGCATTTAAGTTCAATTTAAAGATCAAGTGAAAAGATAAAATATAGTGAACACTGATTCACCCCCCTCCCCCTCTCAGTGTTCCCATTCCTAACAATTGGTATTAGAGCTCTGGTCCTCAGCAAAGAAGTTTAACCACTTGAGGAGATCATGGACAAAGAAGAAATGAAACATCTGAAAAGAAATCTTGAAGATGCTCTTGAAGACTTGGACAAATCTGAAAGAGAAATTGAAGAACTAAAGAAAAAACTCAGTGATTCTCAATTAGTCATCAAAAGGCTAAGAAAGGACTTGAAAGAATGCTCTACCAGTGATCTAGGGATAATGGTCATGAAGTTGAATGAAGAAAATTCATCCTTGAAAGAACAACTTGAAGAATTTGATGATAAGCTCATTAACAATCAGGAAGTCTATGATGAAAAGATCAAAGAGAACCTTCAACTAGATGAATAATTGAGGCAAGTGAACATGGAAATCTTGGAGCTAAGGAACAACAAAGAAAGCTTGGAATCTAAATTGAAAGATGCTAAGAACCACATTGATAAATTACATACCAATTTTGATCTAATAGAATCTCATTTGTATGCAAGAAGAGCTAAAGGAGACACTAGCTGCATTGGATACAATGAAGCACAAAATTAGATTGACAACATGCGAGAAAGAATGAAAGAACCAGAAAGCACCTCAGATGCTAAGGAGACTAGAAGTCAGACTAAGGATCACATTGAACCACCTAAGAATGAGCGCTAGCTAGTAGACCATACTTGTTATGCATGTAACAAGCATGGACATATAGCAAGAAACTATACAAAGGTAAGACCTTTTAATGGTTACTGTTATTAATATAATAAATTTGGTCATAGAGCTATGAATTACAAGACAAGTCAGAAGAACAAGACTCAATATAATCAAAGAAATCAGAATCAGTCAAATGTAAGAAGTTCTCAGAATGTTACATGTTAGATATGTAAGTATAATGTTCACTCTGCTAGACAATGTAAAATGGTGACTTATGTCAATGTGCCAAGGAATATAAGGCCTCCAATCATTTGTCACCCTTGTAACAAGCCTGGACACATCTCAAAGTTTTTCAGATCAAGGATGCAAGGTCAGGAAAGCCCTAAAAATCTTGAAGAACCAATATTGGATCGCGAAGGAGAAGTCAATTTTGTGAAAGCTTCAATGGATGTGAGCTTTATTTGGTTAGAAGAAAAGATGGATAAGGTTGATGAGTATGTATTGGATGCATAAACAGTGGATGCACCCTCTACATCTGGATGAATGGCCCTCAGGGTCATAGGGGGAGATAATTTAGCTCTAGACCCCTATGTGGTAGGCATACTCACTCTAAGAGTATGTGACTTTGGACTTAATCTTTTGGATACTAGAGGAACCTTCATGCAAGAGTGCACTAGCTGATTGTTTTTAGAATAAAAGTTAGAAATTTCCAAATGATAGCCTAGTTTACATGACAAGCATTAATGGAAAAATTTCTACTTTAAAGTACACAGAAGTTAGAAGATCTCTCATTGCATTCGAATTGAGAGTGTTTGGAGAGCAGAAGAGCCCTAGCAGTTGATTGAGAAGGATTGCAATTTGATTCATCAAGTGACCTGCTATGCATTTGATCAGTTGTGGAAACCCTAGCTCATCGTGCCAATTCAAAATCTCTCAGAAAGCTTTGAGAAAGTGTTATACAAGTAAGTGATGGCTACTCCTATAGTATTTGATGTTGCAGAAAAGAAAAGATATGTGTTTAAGAGACATCCATTTAAATCAACACTAGATGACCTAGAAGGGGCATTCTCCCGCATGCTTATGGGTATTATGCATTTTGAGGACATTAGGGCATACATTCACTGTAAGAAAGAACCAGTAGGATTGGGAAAATTAAGAGAGCACATGGAAACAATGATGAAACTAGAGCAAACTTTCATGAATGAGTATGCATGGTGGAATAATCACCCTATACTGGAGTATGCTATTAAACATGAGTTCTATGAATTAGAATAGATCAAGATTCTACTGAGCAGGATTCATGATGACATATTTTGGATAGGTGAAGTGTTCATTAGAATTACTAATGACCTAATTCATGAGATGATAGGCCTCTCTAAGATAGGTGTCATTCTTCCAGTAGGAAAAGAAGTGAGTAAACTTGTTGAACAAACATGCAAGTCAAGAAGTGATAGGTGCAGAATGACCATACAGCCTATTGAGAAAGATGACATCAAATTGATGTCCATGATACTAGGTTACAAGTTTCAACACACCAGTAGGGTGAATAGTGTGTCTGCGGCCACAATTCTTGCAACCATAAGACTTGTGAAAGAGAATGGTGAGTTCAATTTGTGTGAGATCCTGCATGCATAACTAATAGATAACATTAAGGCAATCAAGCATGACAAGACCATGATATTTAGGTTTGGGTCCCTAATCATCTATATGTACTAGTTCCATATTGTTGGAAAGGTGTCAGATTCATACCTAGACAAGACTATTCCTACCATGCCACAAATATCCTTCAAGGCATCTACAAAGAGCACTCTAAGAGACTACATGACACTGGAGTTGAAGACATTTAGAGTCAAGATGCAGATGAGATACAGAATTCCAGAGAAAATAGTTGAAAAGTACAAGGAAACTATTTGCTTCATGGTTGAGATAGACACAACATGCATAGAGGAAGTTGAACCAAGAACAAAGTAGATTCATCCACTAGGATATGAAGTGGAAGAGCCTATTCTAGAGGCTTATGCTCAAGTTCTATTGTCAGCACCTAAAGACCCTAATGAGCCAAGATGGGGAACCTATGAGGAGAAAACAAGAGAGGTTGATGTAGTTTTAAACAATGTAGCAACAAAAAGGAAGGTTTGTAAAGTTACCTTAGAGATCTTGAGAATTCATGGAGTGTCTCAAGAAGACCTAGACAAAGCAAGGGAACAAAAGATTGCTTTGGAATTAGAAAGCGTAGATGCAGCAAAGGTAGAATTAGATGATCCTAAGTTGAAGAAGGTGAAGATAGAAAAATATGATGATCAAAAGGGTAAGACTGATGTTACTCCTTCTGCACCCAAAGAAACCATTGACCTTACTACACCTCCTGAGTATAAAGAAATGCCTAAGAGGAAGAAAGAGATTAGCATTGGTCATCCATCCTTGAGAGTAACAAGGAACAGAAAGAACTCACAAACACCTCCTAAAGTAAGTTTCAAACCTAGTCTCAGTGTGCTAAGTACAAGAATAATTGATGAAGGCATAATTGATCAAGTAGAAAAGTTCTATGAGAAATATAGTGATTGATAAATCAAAGATACATGGAATGATTTTCAAACACATGTTGAAGTTCAAGAAGACAATCTTGGAACTAAAGACCATGATTTATGATAATGTATGGAATATCTTAGAATTCCAAAAGAGACAAGCTATTGAAGAAGATCTAAGGATAAGGGAAAAGATTCTAGATGATACCCTTCTAGTATGTTCCTTAGAAGAGAAATCCTTTTTGTTAGACTTGGTGAAACCACATCTTAGAACTAAATCAAGGACCCTGCACATAATGGACAAGAACTATGATCTTTTTGGAAAAGAAACAAAGAAGGAATTTGAAAAGGTTTTCATGAATAGGAACATGTGTACATTTACTATGCCTATAGCACAAGTACCCACAATAGTTTCCAAAGAGTCAAAAACCATCAATGTACCATCTATAGGTCCACAGGATTCAATGCATATAGTTAATACATCCACAGAGGCAAAGAAGACTGTGCCCATAACAGAGACACCTAAGGATGATTATATCTTTATTGACAATGTTGAGATAGCATTGGTGGCCTTAGATACTAATTTGGACAAGTTTGAAGAGGCATTTGTAAGAACTCAAGAGGCTGAAAACTTATGCAGTAAAACTTCTCCTAATCAACAAGAAGTATTGATTGAGGATATAACAGATGAGAAAGAAGAGAAAGAATAAGAAAAAGAAAAAGAAGATGAAAAACAAAAGGGAGAAGAAGAGGTAAAAATAAGTGATAAAAAAGATGAAACATCAGTTGAACTAATCAAGGTAAAACAAGAAGTGATGGATAGCACTCCTATCACTCCCTCAGCAACATTGTTGTCAAGTTTGACACCTGACACAACTAGTTTGGATTCATGGGGAGAAGAAGACCTGATTAAGTTTAGGGTCTTAGCTATGGAGAAGGCCAAGGAGAAACAAGTGATGAGGAATCCCCTCTTTGTAGATTCATTGAACATCCTGAACAGCTTGTTACCAGCAGACAAGAAAGTATCCAAGGTATACTCCATTGATGATGTGATTGTAGTCATTTCTCAGTTCAAAAGTAATTTCTCTAGCTTGGAAGAATTTGCATCTCTACTTGCAAAAGATAAGTATTTGAAGAAAAGGCTTATTGAATTAGTTAGCAATTTTTCACTTGACCTAACCTCACTAAAGACTAGTCAACCATTCTTGAAGGAGTTTGCAGCAAAGGGTAGAAAGATCATTGCTGACTGTATGAACTAGGACAAGTTGGGTGATCTATACAAGAAGATTCAAGAGGTAGAAGCCATGATAGAAAGCATAAGGAAATTAGTGGAAGATCCATCTGCTGATGTGAACATGTGTAATAATGTCTACCAAGGAAAAATAGATAAGATTTAGAAGGCAAAAAAAGAGATGACCAAGATAAGGGCTAGGTAGACTCAACTAAGGAATGCTCTTATGCCCTCATTAGACATACTCAATTAGAATATCAAGTAGATTGATGCCACCATGGTGACATATGATCAAGGTCGTAGCATAGATTTGGAGAAGATGGAGAAGCTATAGTATGCATTATGTGCCCATCTACAAATTGTAAACTCATTGATCACATTTTGGAAGAAGGAGATCCAAAACCCACAGATGGCATATCTGGATGTTCTCTCACAATAAATAGTTGTATATATAGTTTTGAAACACCTTTTTTCATTAATGTCAAAGGGGGAGTATGTATATAATATGGTTATAGATATGTATAAGGAGATATAAGACAAAAAATTATTGTATTAAGGAACAGTTAGCAACTTGTCCATATTCCTTTGTTGCCATCAATGACAAAGGGAGAGATTTTTGGAAAGTTGGCTATACTAGAGCATATGACTTATTATAGTGTTTTCATTATGGAAAAAAATTCATATAGTAGTTTGGAGTCAGCGCACTTGATGAGAAGATCAGAAATCAGCTAAGTGTTGAAGACTGGACAATATATAGAGTACTTGAAGCTCAGAGCATCAACACACATGTGTATGAAAAAGTTATGGTATGCACCCTAGAAGATAAGTTGGTTAGACTATATTCATGCTTAGTCTATGATCGCATGATTAGATATGTAAGTATGCCAAAGTTATAGATAGCTGAAGTTACACAGCCAGTGTGTGCTAGAGAAGAACAGAGTAAGCAGCTGACTGTTAGCATTTTGATTTGTGGTTATATTATAATTTTGTAAAGGCTATGAACATATTTTAATTAGGTTTCCAACATGTAAATATGTTTTTTTGTAAACATGCTTGAGCCAATTCAATTGGAAGCGTTGTATGTAATCGGTTAAAGGGCCAACCTAGTTGTTTGTTTTATATGCACATATAAATATGAGATGTGCCCATTGTAATAGGCATGGATGTTGAAACAGAGTTGTGATAAGCCTAGAAAAAGTGTGTGAAGAGACTATAAGATGTATTAGAGATTTTCAATAGGTCAAAGCATCAACGCATCAAAGGAACTAATTTGACAAGCAGTGTCAGAGTGACAGTTCATCCAACAGATATAGTGTGTATCTGAAATCAGAAGGTTGTAGCCTTCACCACTTGAGCAATGAGCTCTAGGATAGTGCATCCACACCCCTAACAGGGTTTTTTGTAAAAGACTCCTAACAAGGTCTGACCCTTGACAAGGTCTGCTGTACTTAATGCATTGTAAAGAAACTCCTAACAGGGTTAAGGATCTTCTAACAAGGATCATAAAACACTAGTACATAATATTAGTGGGTGTCAATTCCTACTAGGGTTTTTACCTATTTGGGTTTCCCCATAACCATATTGGTATTATGTGTTGATTTCATGTTTCATGTTTATGTGGATGTTCATTTCAGTACTTAAGCATTTAAGTTCAGTTTAAAGATGAAGTGAAAAGATAAAATATAGTGAACACTGATTCACCCCCCCCCCCCTTTTCTCAGTGTTCCCATTCCTAACACATAGTAGTGTTGGCAAGTTGAATATACTAATGTATATGACTATGTTTAGTGTTTTCATTATGGAAAAAAAGTCATATGATATAATGGAGTTAGCACAACTAGTTAGAACATCAGAATTTGGTAGTATGGAAGACTGGACATTCAATAGAGCACTAGGAGAATAGAGCATCAACGCACATGCATGTGACTGAGTTATGACATGCACCCTTGAAGATAAGTTTGTTGGTATGTATTCATACTAAGTCTAAGAGTGCATGATTAGATAAGTCAATATGATGAAGATACAACCAGTTGAAGAGTCACATATAGTGAGCGACATAACATAATAGAGCATGGAGCTGAATCTTTGTATTTTGGTTAGCGATCATAATATTGGTTTGTAAAGGCTATGTGCCTATTATATTTAGGTCATAGACATGTTAATATGATTATATGTAAACACGCATGAGCCAATTCATTTGGAAGCATTGTATGTAAATAGTTATAGGCTGACTTAATGAATAGTTTTGTATGAGCATATAAATAAGACATGTGCCCTTGTAATTAAGTATGGTATGAGATAGAAAGTTGATTGGAGTAGAGAAGAGGTACAAAAAGAGTAGTTAGAATATTGTAGTGCTTTACAAGAGGCTAAAGCATCAGCATACAAAAGGAACTGATCAGACAAGCAGTATCACAACAACAGTTCACCTTTAAGATATAGTGTATATCTGAGATCCAGAAGGTTGTAGCCTTCACCCACTTGAGCAGTGAGCTCTAGGATAGTGTGTCCCCATCCCTAACAAGGTTAATTATAAAAGACTCCTAACAGGGTCTGACCCTTGACCAGGTCACTGTACTAAAAGAATTGTAAATATCAACTCCTAACAGGGTTGTAAGATCTTCTAACAGGGTTCATAATACACTAGTGCAATTCTTAGTGGGTGTCAATTCCCACCAGGGTTTTTACCTATTTGGGTTTCCCTATAATCATATTTGGTGTTAGTTGTTATGGTTTTTTATCTTACTTGCATTGATATTTAGTTTAGTATGTAAGAAATAAAGTTAAGATTCAAGATATCAAAAAAAGTAATAATATATAGAACCCTGATTCATCCCCCCCCTCTCAATGTTCCCATTCTTAACAAGTAGCATATATATGTCTACAAAATAAATATAAACACACAAGGCTCCATTACAACCATACTGTAAATCACATACAAAACTCTTCATATGACCTATCAGGAACACTCATTGATATAGACTACTATATTACTGTCTTTACTCAGAATCAACCTCTGCATCTATGATATCATGCTGATAACATATCTAGGGAACATATACTCATAGCTTTCTCCATCAAGCTTCCACGCATGTGACTTTCCATATGTTGTCATCAATGACAAACATACAATCAGCACTCTGGCTTGCTGGAAAATCTCCAACAATCTCCCCCTTTGGAATTGATGGCAACATATGGAATGTAAACCACCACCAATCCAAATTTACAATAATTTTATAATATTCTCCATTTCCTCAAAAAAAACTCCCCCAAGGATGAATCCTCCATCTCTTATTGTTTTATTTCTGCTTGCTAAATACTCACTCCCCCTTGCTAAAATTCTTTTATAGAATTCTCCATTTCCTCATCAAAAATTCCTTAAGGATGAACTATTGTATTATTTACTATTTTATATGACTATATACTCCCCCTTTGACATCAATGGAAAAGGGTGCTAAAAAATTAAGCACTAGTACTACTCCTGAAGTAGAGTAGTCAACCTTTGATCAATCATTGAGGACTAATGCACTCCTGCAATCTCTAATCAGATTTAGGGAAGGGTATTACTCCTAGTTTCTCCCTGAGATACTCAAATGTATCATTAGGTAAAGGCTTTGTGAATATATCTTCTAGCTGAACTTTTGTGCTCAAATAGTCCCACTTTACTTCTTTCTCTGCTACTTTCTCTCTTAGGAAGTGATATTTTATCTCAATCTATTTTGCCTTTGTTGGATATTGCTAATGCATGGGAGGTGACTGAGACATTTAATATGTTTAATAACTATGTTACTGAATGGGCACTCATACTATTGTCATTTGTGTTTTGTCACTAATGTCAACATATGTTTCTATGAATGAACCAGACTGGTAATCATAGTGTACGCACACTGTAATGATGTTTCAGGTGCTGCGAAGTTAGATAAGAGTTCAAGTGGATGTTGTGATATTATATCTAAGACCACATCATTATATGTTTCATATTGAGAAAGATACAAGTGTTTTAATAAAGAATGGTCACTGGACTGTGACAGTGAGAATTGACAAAGTCAGTCTTTGGGTTTTTGGTATATCTTTTAGATGATTTGGATTCAAGGTATGTGAGCTTGAAGGATGATAGATACAGTACTAAATGATGTTCATTGGTTAGCACAAGGTATAGAATTATTGGTGATGTCATCTATGGCATGTGTTCTAGCGATGGCTTATTATGAAGCTGATTCAAGAAATGAAGCATGTGTTTTGTATTGGTGAGAAAAAAATTAGGATGTCGATCCATAATTGTTGTAATGTAATCATTGTAGACTTGTCCTAGATACCGTGTGTATCTTAGCAAGGGTTTATGTAATTGTTTGTAATTAGGAAATCCTCATGGGCTGACCTGATCATGGTAAATTGTAATAAGGTATATATGTAGAGTCTTTTCTTTGGAAAAGACATGGATGGAGTGTATGTGATATAAAGAGGTTGAAAAAGATGTGAGCTTGTGTCTGTTGTATGTAGAGTAGAGGTTTATTGGTGGACTTCATTGGAATTGATCAAGCAAAGATAGTTTTTGGAAAATAGTTCAAAAGATTTTTTATTTCTTTATATACACCTGTTGCCAACTAATGAGTTATAAAGGTGGATTTAACCTTCTTTGGGTACTAAGCCCTCCCTTTTGTTCTTAACTCCTAATAGGTCTATCCTCTAACAAGGACTATGTACTATAATGTTTTAATAATCTCCTAATAGGGATATACCTTCTAACAAGGATAACTATATTCTCTCTCAGTACATTATTTGTGGGTGCTAATTCCCACCAGGTTTTTTTACCTTTAACAAGGTTTCCTCGAAACTAAAATATTGTGTTGACATTCATTGTGTTCATTGGATCTGATATTGTGGAGCTTAATGTTTAAAGTTTAATATTATTTTATACAACTGATTCACCCCCCCGCTCAGTTGTATTGTGGACTGTTATTCCTAACAATTGGTATCAGAGCTAGTGGTCCTTAGAGAGAAATCTTAACAGCTTGAGGTGATCTTGGAGATGGCACTCTATAGGAAGGATGGTCCTAAATTTGATCCTGAGAACTTTGACAGTTGGAAGAACAAGATGTGAACACACTTGTTATGTTTAGGCATAGACTACTTGATGATTACAAAGAAGAAGGTAGCCCTGAAGACTGAGAATGATTTTCCATCTGCTACTGATGACGAGAAGTTATTTTCATATAACATGGTCACAAGGGAAGCACTAATCAATGCACTATCTGAAGATGAGTTCACTAAAGTTAAAGACTTAGATTTGGCACATGAAATTTGGAATAGATTAGAAGCATTATATGAAGGGGATAAATATACCAAGAAGGAGAAGTTACAAAACTGGAAAACAAAGATGGAAAAGCTACAAATGAATGAGGATGAAAGCATTAGAGCCTATGTTCAAAGGGTCATAGAAGTAGTAGTTGAAATCATAAATTGTGGAGGTACTTATGATGAAGAGGAAGTTATTGTGAAGATCCTCAGATCATTGAATCCTGTATACAAGATCAAGGAAATGTCTATTCAAGAGACTATACCCTTGACTCTGAATTTTAGCAAAGAGATGTTGATTTCAAAGCTAACTACTTTTGAAGCTATAGAATTAGGAGAAGTTGTACCTAACGTTGAAACTGCATTCAAGGTATCTACACACAAGAAATTGTCTGCACTTCCGAGCACCAGCAAAGAAGACCTAAAAGAAGATCTTGGTGAGTATGCCGAGGAATGGGAACAAATAATGGTAGAAGAAAGAAACATGGATTAACTTGTTGCACTAATTGCTAGAAGAGAAAAAAGAGGTAAGGGAAAGTTTGAAGGAAAATTATCCTTGAAATGTTTTTCATGCAATAAGTTAGGTCATTTTGCATCTAGATGTCCTACAAGAGTTTCTAAGTACAAACTTAATTATGCAAAGATTAAAAGAGACAGAGAATGTTATTATGCTAGTGAAGGAATCTCTGATGATGATTATTTAGATTATGAAGAGATTGGATTTGTTGCTATTAAAGATGAACTAGTACATGAATAAAAAGCCTTAGTATCTCATGTTGATAAGAAAACTAAATGGATTATTGATAGTGGTTGTTCTCATCATATGACTAGTGATAAGAACAAGTTTGTTAAAATAGTAAATTATGATGGAGGTGTTGTGAGGTTTGGGGACAATCTCCCTAAATCTATCATAGGAGTAGGATCCATTACTCTGGATGGAAAGACTAATACAAACAATGTACTACTTATTGAAGGACTGAAACATAATTTGTTGAGTGTTGGATAGTTAATGGATAAAGACTTTCAGATAAGTTTTGTTAATGGTATTTGTTTTATCAGAAGAAAGGAAGGAAGACTAATTTCTACCAGTTCAAAATCTAAAGGTAATGTATTTGAACTAAACACATATGGAGCCTCTTGTTTTGTTGTGAAGGTATATGACAGTTGGTTATGGCATAGGAGATTTTGTCATGTTAATTTTGATAACATTGTGAAGGAAAGTATGGCTAATGCAATAAGAGATCTACCGAAGATTGTGAAACCATCTAACACTATATGCAGAGAATGTGTTATGGGAAAGCAGACTAGAAGCAGTTATAAAAGAAAAACATATACATCAAAAGGAAATTTGGATCTAGTACATAGAAATCTATGTGGACCTACAATAACAAAGTCATACTATGGTGAAAGGTATTTCATACTCTTTGTTGATGACTTTTCTAGAATGATATGAGTTACTTATTTAAGAGAAAAATCAGAAGCATTTGATAAATTCAATTTGTTCAAAGAAAAAGTAGAAAATGAATCTGACCTAAAGATCAAGTGTTTAAGGTCAGATAGAGGTGGAGAATTTACTTCAGACTTATTCAATTCATATTGTAAAGAGCATGAGATAAAGAGACAAACATCTTCTCTTAAGATTCCACAACATAATGGGATAACAGAGCAGAGAAATAGGACTATACTTGATGCTACTAGGACAATGTTGATTGAAGGAAATGTATCTCACGTACATTAGAGAGAGGTTTTTGGAACATTAGTACACACATTGAAAATAATTCAGATCAGAGAAGGTACAAGTAAGACTCCCTATGAACTATGGTTTGATCATACTCCTACTATAAAATATTTCAGAATATTTGGTAGTAAATGTTATATCAAGAGGGATGATGAGATAGGGCAGTTTGATGCTAGAAGTGATGAAGGGATCTTTCATGGTTACTCTTTTAAAAGAAAGGCTTACAAATGTTTCAATCTAAGATTGAGGAATATGATTGAAAGTAACAAAGTAAGAATAGATGAGAAGCTTCATATACAAGAAAGAATGTATGACAGTAATTAGGTTTCAGAGATAAAAGAAACTACTACTATTGCAGAAGAAGAACTTGTTGAGGAAGAAAGTGAAAAAGAGGCTTGTGATGCTAGTACAAGTAAGGCTACTAAGACTCCTAAAACACCAATGTATGTAAAAAATAACCATCCTAAAAATCAAATTATTGGCAATACCAGTCAGGGAGTGCTAACTAGATCAAAAGTTAGAGAAGAAATTTGTTTGATTTCTCAAGTTGAGCCAAAAACTACAGATGAAGCCTTTAAAGATAAATCTTGGATAAATGCTATGAAATAATAATTGTATTAGATAAAGAAGAATAATACTTGGGAACTAGTTCCTAGACCTAAAAATAAAAATATAATAGGAACAAAATGGATGAAGAAGGAACTGTTGTAAGGAACAAAGAAAGACTAGTGTGTAAGGGACACTCACAGAAAGAAGGCATAGACTTTGAAGAAATATTTTCTCTCGTTACTAGAATAGAGGCAATAAGATTGTTCCTATCTTATGCTACACATAAAAACTTCAAAGTGTATCAGATGGATGTTAAATCTGCATTTGTGAATGGAGATCTTGAAGAAGAATTCTATATAGAACAACTAGATGGATTTCCTCTATGCGAAGATAAAGACATGGTGTGCAAATTGAAGAAATCTTTGTATGGGTTGAAGAAAGGTCCTAGGGATTGGTATGCAAGGTTAGACAAGTATCTACTTGGTCTTGGATTCAAAAAAGGTAATGTAGATAGTAATTTGTATTTAAGAACTAGTGAAGATGGAATCCTGATAAAAGAAGTATTTGTGGGTGACATTATCTTTGGAGGTAATGATGATCTATGTAAGAAATTTGCTAAAGAAATGGAAAGTGAATTTGAGATGTCCATGATAGGTGAAATGAAATTCTTTCTTGGATTGCAAATAACTCAGAATGAGAATGGTATTTTCATTTTTGAGACCAAGTATCTCAAAGAATTGCTTAAGAAATTTGGAATGGAAGATTGTAAACCATTAGGAAAACCTATGGTGACTTGCAACAAGCTAACAATTCATGATGAATCAAAGTGTGTTTTTTAGACTTTGTATACATCAATGGTTAGAGGACTACAATATTTGACTCACACCAGACTAGATATTGCTAATATTGTTAGAATTGTGGCTAGATATCAGGCAGAACCCAAAGAAACACATTTAGTTGTTGTGACAAGGATATTGAGGTATCTAAGAGGAACCGTAGATTATGGCTTATGGTATGATAGAAATGATAACTTTGAAATTCATGCTTATATTGATGTTGATTGGGTAGGAAATATTGATGATAGAAAAAGTACCAGTGGTGGTTCATTTTTCCTTGGGAAAAAGTTGGTTTCTTGGCTAAGTAAGAAACAAGATTGTATAGCACAATCTACTGCTGAATTACAGTATGTTGTTGCTTCTATAAATTGCACTCAATTTTTTTGGATGAAACAAATGCTGACAAACATTTAAATAAATTTTGAAGAGCCTATGGTTATCCATTATGATAACACCAGTACAGTAAATATGTCAAAGAATCTGGTGATGCACTCTAAAACTAAACACATTTCTATCAAGTATCACTTCTTGAGAGGCAAGGTGGCCAAAAAGGAAATCAAACTATAATATATCAGCACAAAAGAGGAGATTGTAGACATCTTCAAAAAGCCACTACCGAATGATACCTTTAAATATCTCAGAGGTATGCTAGGGTTTCAAACCCCTCCTAGTCAAAACTAAATGATGCAGAGGTGCATCAGTCCAGAGGTATTTAGAGCCTTATCACTATTTGGGATGGATGCGAGTATCTACTCCTTGGGGGCAGTGATCATGGAAGAAAGTTTATCTATGAAGGAAGACAAAGCTTGATGGAACCCTTTTCCATTGTTGTCAAAGGGGGAGTGTTGCTATGAGAAAATCCCTACTGTATGGGAAGATTGTTTGGTTGCAGGACTTTGCATTGATATAACTTTGGGATAAGATTTTCCCACATGTTGACAACAATTCCAAAGGGGGAGATTTTTGGATATTTCTAATGCATGGGAGGTTATTGAGACATTTAATATGTTTAATCACTACATTACTGAATGGACACTCATACTGTTGTCATTTGTGTTTTTTCAGTGATGTCAACATATGTTTCTATGAAGGAACCATACTGGTAATCATAGTGTTCAGACACTATAAGGATGTTTGAGATGTTGAAAAGTTAGATAAGAGTTCAAGTGGATTTTTTGATCTTATATCTAAGATCACATCATTAAATGTTTCATATTGAGAAAGATATAGATGTTTTAATAAAAACTGGTCACTAGACTATGATAGTGAGAATTGACAAAGTTAGTCTCTGGGTTTTTCGTATATCTTTCAGAGGATTTGGATTCAAGGTATGTGGGCTTGAAGGATGATAGAAATGGTACTGAAGGATGTTCATTAGCTAGTGCAAGGTATAAAATGATTGGTGACATCATCTATGGTGTGTGTTCTGGCGATGGCTTATTGTGAAGCTGACTCAGGAAATGAAGCATGTGTTTTGTATTGGTGAGAAAAAATTAAGGATGTCAGTCCTTAATTGTTGTAATGTAATCATTGTAGACTTGTCCTAGATAATGTGTGTATCTTAGCAAGGGTTTATGTAAATGTTTGTAATTAGGAAAGCCTCATGGACCGACTTGATCATGGTAAGTTGTAATAAGGTATATATGTAGAGTCTTTTCTTTGGAAAAGACATGGATGGAGTGTATGGGATATAAAGAGGTTGAAAAAGCTGCAAGCTTGTGTCTTCTTTATGTAGAGAAGAGGTTTACTAGTCGACTTCATTGGAATTGATCAAGCAAGGACATTTTTTGGAAAATAGTTCAAAATATTGTCTATTTCTTTATATACACCAGTTGCAAACTAGTGAGTTCTGAAGGTGGATTTAACCTTCTTTGGGAAGTGAGCCCTCCCTTTTGTTCTTGATTCCTAAAAGGGTCTATCCTCTAACAAGGACTATGTACTATAATGTTTTAATAAGCTCCTAACAGGACTATATCTTCTAACAAGGATAACTATACTCTCAGTACATCATTTGTGGGTGCTAATTCCCACTGTGGTTTTTACCTTTAATAGGGTTTCCCATAAACCAAAATATTGTATTATTGTGTTGGCATTCATTGTGTTCATTGGATCTGATATTGTGGAGCTTAAAGTTTAAAGTTTAATATTCTATTATACAACTGATTCACCCCGCCTCTCAATTGTATTGTGGACTGTTATTCCTAATAGTCTTTGCATGCATCACATGGTCCTTTGACATATTAATAGTGCTAGTGTTATCACAATGAATAACAATAGGATAATCAATCTGAATACCAAAACCCTTTATCATCTGCTTGATCCACACAATTGTAGAATAATTCAATGCTGCTGCTACATACTCTTCTTCTACTATTGATTAATAAATACAATTATGCTTCTTTCTTGTTCAAGTGACAAGTGTATCACCAAGAAATACTCCTCCTCCTAAGGTACTCTTTTTATCATCCACACATCCTGCCCAATCTACATCTATATATACATGAAGTTATACATTTTTTGAATTAGGATACCATAAACCATAGTCTATAGTTCCTCTCAAATATCTGAAGATCCTCTTTACTGCAATGAGATGACTTTTCTTAGGTTTTTCTACAAATCTTCCAACAATACCAATTGCATTGGAAATGTCTAGTCTAGTTTGAGTAAGATATATAAGTTTACCAATCATAGACTTATATAAGGTTATGTCTACTACTGGGGAGTTGTCTTCTTTTGAAAGCTTGCATCCTATTATCATAGGTGTACTTACTAGCTTGCAATCATCCATTTTGAATTTCTTCAAGATCTCTTTCACATACTTAGTTTGATTTATGAATATACCTTTGTCTATCTGCTGCACATTCAATCCAAAAAAGTACTTAATAGGTCCAATCATGCTCATCTCAAATTCTCTATGCATATCCTTAGCAAAAAATTTACACTAAGCTTGTCATTGTGACCAAATATAATGTCATCAATAAATATAACAACTAACAATAGTCCATCAAATGTTTCTCTTATGACAAAATTACAATCAAGTCTTTCATACCATGCTCTAGGGGCTTGCTTAAGTCCATAGAGGGATTTCTTCAATCTGCATACCATATTAGGTTTGTCTGATAAGGTGAATCCTTCAGGCTTCTCTATGTATACTTCTTCCTTAAACTCTCCATTTAGGAATGTTGACTTAACATCCATCTGGTATACCTTAAAGTATTTGAAGGTAGCATAGGCTAGAAACAAATTTATGGCTTCCAATATGCTTACAGGGTTAACTGTATCTAAATAATCAATTCCTTCTCTTTGCACATATCCTTTACATACTATTCTTGCTTTGTTTCTCACCACTGTTCCATCTTCATTCATCTTATTTCTGAATATACACTTGATTCCAATTACATTATTATCACTAGGCCTAGGGACCAATTCCAATGTATCATTCTTAATTATCTGATCTAGCTCTTCTTTCATTACTTCATGCCAATCTGAATCATTGCATGCATCTTCAAAACCTAAGGGTTCAATCAGTGATAGTAAACATACCTCTTCATTTTCTATGGAGCTCTTTGCTTTTGATCTTGTCATGACTTTTCTGCTCCGATCTCCAATGATGTCTTCCTTTGAATAATATCTAGATGTGAATTTAGGAACATTAGGTGTGACTCTCTCATCTACCTTTTGTGTTTCTTCTTCACTTGTTTCAGGGTCATTGAATAGAACATCTATGCTATCAAACATTTCTTCAACAATTTCTTCACTACTGGTAGGTCTAGGTTCTTCTTCAATGATAGGTGCATAATCATGGTATCTCTCTTGAATCATAAACTTCTCATCAATCTTAACATGAGCACTTTCAAAGATATTCTTCAATCTCAAATTAAAACATCTATAATCTTTTCTTTTAGTAGAGTAACCAAGAAAAATACCTTCATCACTTCTTGCATCAAACTTGCCAATGGCTTCATCTCTCTTGATGTAGCACTTTCTTCCAAATATTTTGAAGTATTTGACTATAGGTACATTCCCAAACCATATCTCATAAGGTGTCTTGTCTGCAACTGGCCTTAATTGAATTATATTGATTGTATAGACTGTAGTATTGACCGCATCTCTCCATTAGGTGTGTGCCACATTTACTTCAATCATGATAGTGCATGCTATGTCAAGAATGATCCTATTCCTCCTTTCTACTATTCCATTCTATTGAGGGGTTCTAGGTGCACTTAGTTGTCTCTTTATGCCATGTTCTTCCCAGTACTCATAAAATCTGTCAGAGGTGAATTCTCCTCCTCTATCTGATCTTAGACATTTAATCTTAAATCTAGACTCATTTTCAACCTTAGCTTTGAATATTTTGAACTTCTGAAATGCTTGTGATTTGTCTTTTAAGAATGCAACCCACGTCATTCTATAATAATCATCAACAAAGAAAATAAAGTACCTTTCACCATAGTATGATCTTGTTTGATTTGGTCCACATAGGTCTGTAAATATTAGATCCAACTTGTTCTCTGCTAGATTATTCTTGCTTCTAAATGAATTCTTCACATTCTTTCCCATCACATATTCCTTGCATATTGTATCAACTATTTTTGCAATTCTAGGGAGGTCTCTTACTGCTTTTACATTGTTTATCTTAACTGTGTTGTCAAAATTGATGTAACATAGTCTCTTGTGCCATAACCATCTATCATCTACTTTAGCAACAAAAAAACTTGCTTCAGGATTAAGTTGAAAAAAATTACCTTTAGTCTTTGAACCTGATGCAATCATCTCTCCTTATTTTTTATTAATAATGCACTTGTTTTCTTTGAATTCCAACTGATATCCTTTTTCAAGAAACTATCCAATACTTAGCAGATTATGCTTCAATCCATCAACTTAAAGAACATCATCAGTGTTGTTATTACCATCCAAGGTGATAGCTCCTCTACCTATGATAGGTTTAGGAGTGTTGTCTCCAAATCTAACCATGTCACCTTTGTATCTATCCAGATGTACAAATCTATCCTTGTCTCCTGTAACGTGATGTGAGCAACCACTTTCAATGATCCAATCTATCCTGATGTCAACTTGTGAAATCAATGCTAACTCTTGTGTTTTCTTTTCATCTTTAAGGTCCATTTCATCAACCATTTTCTCCATGTCTTCAAGAGAAATGAATCCAGTTTCATTCTCTACTACTCTTCATCTGATACTCCCATCACTAGCATAGTAACATTCTTTTGTATACTTAGGTTCATAATTAGTTTTGAACTTCTTGACTCTTGTAGGACACTTAGATGCAAAGTGACCAATCTTGTTACATGAAAAGAATTTGAATGGTAACTGGCCTTCATATTTCCCTTTTCTTTTCCTTTCTTTCTCTTCATCATCATCAAAATTACTAGATGTGTTCAAATATTTCTTACCATGGACTGAAGCTTTGAATGTTGTTTCACTTTAAGGATCTGTCTTCAATATTGATATTTCAAAGGCTGAAAGCTTGCTAATTAAGGTCTCTCTTTTAAAGTATTTTGTGGACTACATAGTTTCATCTAGGATGCATATCTTGTTGTCATATTTTGGTGTCAAGGTAGTCATAAATTTATCCATTATGCCCTCTTCCAAAATTTCTCCACCATTGTTTCAGATTCATGCAACTGCTTCATTAATCCTTTGATTGTGTTGGCAACTGAAAATTCAGGCCAAAATATATATAAAATTGTTAGGGAAGTGTGAGTTTAATTTTCATATTTTATAACTTTCCTATGATAAAAACTAAAATGAATAAAAAGTGTGTGCATTTGTTATTTTTATTTTCATGTATTAGGTTGTAAATTGCTTTATTCTAATGCACATTTTTTTTGGATAAATAATAATTCTAAAAATAAAAAATAAAATAGATTGAGCAAAAGGGGGGGCAAGAGGGAGTTGAACACTCGACCTCTCAAGCCGACCTTTTTCCTACCTATCTACCCTCCTACCCCCTAACCAATTAGTCTATTTGTTTTCTTTGAGAGGGTTAGGAGAAAACACTTATTTATTTTTGTTTTTATGTGCAGGTGAGAAATAAAGACAACTTCTTACACAGGGAGTTATCTCTTCCGTAATTATTATTTTTTTTAATCAAATGATGTGATTATTACTTTATTTATGAATTTATGTGTTTTTCCATTATTATGAAAAAGAATGGGGAGAGGGAGTTGAACACTCGACCTCTCGATCCATTCCTTTTCCTACCTAACTACCCGACCCTACCCCTACCAATTACTCTATATTATTCTTCGAGAGTGTGTATGTAAATAAATGTATAGATTAAAGATATTCTTATCTCATTTGAAATAAATATTAAATTTTGTTTATGAGATAGGAATTACATGTGTCATAGTTACTCATGTTTATTTTATTTCTAATTTTGATCTACCCCAAAACCCTAAAAGTAAAATCATGTGATGAGATAAAGATTAAATTTGATGAATATTAACTTGTCTAGGGTTTTTATTGTAATATTAATTCTTTTTCTTTTTCATATCCTTAAATGCAATTTGGCATTTTTACCTAATGTACTTTAATATTAATATTTTACCAAATTAGGTGAAAAGGTTTTTAAAGTTTTTAGTGATGTAGGATGTATATGTTTTTTAGGGTTTTCCGTTTATTCTTTTGTGGCAAATCCTTAAGAGTGATTTTCTCCTTACCCATTTACTTTGATCTTAGGGTATAGATATCTTCATTTTATTATTTTTTATGAATTAGTCAATCCTTTTTATATGTAAGTTTTAGGGTTGCTTTTTAGAGAGTTAGATTTTTTTTTTTATTCCCTTAATTATATGTATTTTTATGGTTGTAATATTATTTTATATTAGAAATATTTTGTATCATTAGGGTAATTATTTTATAAACTTAATATGTTAGCCCTAAGTGGATTGATTTGATCTTTAGGGTTAAATATATATTTTTTCATTAGATGGATTATAAGACCTTTTCCCTAATGTTTTCAAATCATTTCTATATTGAATTTTACATTGCCCTATGAAATGTGCATGTAATATGTATATAGGGTTTCTTTAAGTAATGTTATAGTTTACCTTGTAATATATTTTTTTTGAGATAATAACTATAAAGGTAAATCATAAAAATATTAATCCTTAGAATTAAAAATTAGAAGTAAATTATTTCCTAAGGATTAATTATTTTTATCAAAAGATAATTTTGATATAGTGGAATCATAATGCCTAATTATGTTTTTATATGCAGGAGGATTATTAAATGATAAATGAAACGGGTTATCCAAGAACTAAATATTGCAAAGATGGATATTTGTTATGCGGAAAAATGCTTTGTAAGATGAAGGACAAAGATTATTATTATAAGAGCATTAATCAAAGATTTATTTATTAAGTATATTAGCCTTATGGTTAACATATCATTTTGTAAATATTTATTAATGTTGCAGTTTGTTGAAATTAGATTTTAGTTATGAAGAGACGCATTGGTCTGAAGCTTGTGTGCATCCCCTGAACTTTATAAAAATGGGATACCAAGACCAATACAAGGACAATTAGAAGAATTTCAATTTTCAAAGGATAGGATTGTTCAACAATTGCAACATAGATTCTGGTGTACCAATTTTTCAATATCAATAAAAGATAAGTTGTTTTTGTTTTCCATTTGTGCATTGGTTTTCAATTCCCTCAACTAGTCCCTTAGATAAATCAATCTTGATTTCTTTATTGTGATCGTTTGAAATGCTGCGTGATTTTATTGCATTTTGATTTATTAATTGGTCTCATCATTTTGCATGGTTAATAATCCTTTTGATTTGAGGCCAAAGTCAATTGGGCTATCATTTGAGGAGTTAAATTTAGTTAATTGTCTGCAATAGTTCACACACATTTGAATGCAAATCAAAGTGATGAGTTTTTTATGACTTTGTATTGTCTTAAAATGGAAGCACTTCCATGATAAGAGCATTTAGCCCTCTGAGTAAGTGGTTCGGGGTCATGTTAAGCACCTTGATCAGGTCTTTGCATGTATTTGGCTTTCTCCCCACTTTCCACTTCTTCCTCACACTTGATTTCTTCATTCTAGGTGAAATTAGGGTTAGGATCTGAAGGATTCTCTTGAATTTATGTCTTCCATGACTCTATTTTCTAGGTAGGATGTAGAAATAGATCCTCTTGGCCTTCATCATAGTAATAATAGGATTTTATGTCTATCCCTGACATTCTATCATGTTCTGGGATCAATTCTAGGTTTCTGGGCATCCCTGGGACCTCCTAACTTGGTTTTGAGTTTAACTAGGACCAAGGTCAGATTCGAGGTCGAACCTAACTAGGTCAGGGTCAAGATTGAACCTGACTAGGTCAATTCCAACCTCAACTTTGAACCCATTCTCCAAATTTCCAATTTCCAGAATTTCTGGGCTTCGGGCTTTCGAGAGATTTATTTTCCCGCCTCTGGGTCAGCCATTTCAAGTTTTGGGATGGTAAATCCTTTAATTTCATTTAATCTAAGCATATTTTATAAAGGTGAGGACCTAATTGGGATTTAATTCTCCAAGGTGGCCCCTCTAGAGGATTGTGGCCTATATCACTATAAAAGGAGGCCTTCCTCTCTCATTTTATCATCCATCATTCACATCTTCTTTTGCCATCAAGCTCTCTCAAGCTCTCAAGGTGATCAAGCAAGCATCCATTCAAGTATTCAAGTCCTCTTATCCATCCAAGTTCTCCATTGAAGATCAAGGATTCAAGCATTCAAGCCATTGAAGGGATTTGGTTCAAGCACTCAAGATCCATCATTCAAACCCTAGATCTAGCCATCATGATGGTGTGATCTTCCTTCAAGATCCTTTGTTCATCTTCAAGATCTATTCATCCTTCTCTCAAAGTGGATTCCAAGCATACACTCATGGAGGTTTGATTTATATTTTTTGATCTTATGTTCAAGCTTTCATATTAACATGCTTGATTACATTTCAAAATACAATTGCATATCTATAGAATTGCATAGCTTTATTGTTAGATCCTTTTCTACTACTTGCTAGCATTCCTATTTCAATTTCAATATTAAGGTTGATTCCAAAATGGGGTTTGACCAAGGAAAACCCCTCAAACAGATAACAAAAATCCTCCTTTTCTTGCAGGTACAGGAGCAAAATTTTGGATCTAAGAGAAAATTTTGATACCCTTTTTGGCAAACTTCTGAGCTCTACAAACAGAATTTGAGTCGGACTTCAAATGAAGAATGTAGTGTTTGACCTTTTATGAGGGTTGAACCTGAGCTGAGCCATCTTGGAGAAAGATTTATGGGTTTTCTCTATCTTGGCATTTCCAGTCGAGGATAGGTTTTAGATTTTCCTGAAAGTGTACAAAGATATCAGAATTCAACATTTTCCAGATCTACCCTAATTTGAGGTTAGTACTTGTATTTCAATTATTCTATATTCCAAACATAATATCCTTTATAGGGAAATAATGGATTTACTCTCTATCTCTCTACTCTTTTCCATAAATTGATTCGATTGTGCATTAACCTTTTTGGTTGATCAAATCGGATCTCTTCTTTGGGGAATTTGGGTTTGAGAATAGGTCTCATATTTCCCCATTTACATTTGAATAAAGGTGAATCCATTTTACATCTATTCATTTTGGTGAACCCGACATACTTACCCCTTTTCTTTTGTGGATTTAGATTCCCTATTGTGTTAGATCTCCCTTTCTATTATCTTGTGTGTTCACCTTCACCTTTACATTTTGGTGAACCTGAGATAGACAACTCTTTCTTTTTGGTGTTAGATCATTTTTTTTCTTGCCTTAAGATTAGACTTCTTTTATGCTCTTGCATTTACATTTCAAAAAACTAAAAAATTGCAAAATCTCTTTAAAAATACAAAAACATTTACATTTTCATACTTTTAGTATTCAACATGTATGATTCTTGTTTTGAGTACTTTGATAAGGCTTTTGTTATTAAAGATGATAGATCTCTTAATGAGGTACATGGAAGTGAGGATGAAAATTGTTTGAATGGGATCTCCATTGATCCTATTTCAATTTCATCTTTCTCCATGACCTCTTCAATTGACCTTTACAAAGATGAGTTAGGGATTGATGATTATTCTTCTCCTAATATATGTCTTTTCTATGAGCCTACTTTCCCCTTTAGGGATCAAGATTTAATGACTTATGACTTTCCTATAATGTGCTTTATGGATAGGGATGATAATCCTCCTATTTTGGATGAACCTTTGGATTTCAATGTTGATTACTCACTTCCTCATGAAACCATTATGGATAATCCTCCTATTTGGGATGAACCTTTGGATTTTGATGTTGATTACTCCCTTCCTCATGAAACCATTATGGATAATCCTCCTATTTGGGATGAACCCTTGGATAAATACATTGATTTATCCCCTCCTTGTGAAGAATTTTTTATACAAAAGGATGACATATTCTCTAAAACACACTCCCCTTATGCGAAAGAAGATGACATTATAGATTCTCCACCTCCATGTAGGATTCCTTCTAGTGATGAGGCATTAGTGGAGAAAGATATACATTCCCTTAATGCTCTTCCTCTTAGTGGTGATCTTACCTCACATCATTCTTATCATAATATTACTTATATCTTTTCAAACCCTTTTCCAACTATGGTTCCAAGTGTTCCTTTGGTTGTGTCTTCCATTCATATCACTTCCTACACTTTTCCTAGTATTCCTAAACTTCCTAATTCTAATTGTATCCTTCCTAATCTAGTTCCTAAAATTCCTAATCTTAATCCTATCTTTCCTAATCCAATTCCTAATTCTCCATCAACTATTCCTAGTTCTTCCCACATTTATGTTGAGGTTCAAACTATGGTTCATGATGTAGATGTGCAAAGATTCTTCAAAGTACCTTCCCCTTATTATCTGATCCATAAAGATAAGAGAAAAGAAATTTCCCCTTTGAGATTTATTCATAATTTTACCCCTCACTATGATATAACATAGATCCTTTCCCCTCTAGACTGGGGGGCAAGAGGTATATTTCTTCTTGTCTTCTGGAATCCATTATGTTCCTGCTTTGAGCTTAATTGGTTATTCTTTCATTTATCTTGATGGTTTGTATTATGATAGCTTTTCATCCATTGCTCTTTTCTTTTATTCAAGATATCTTTTCTAGGACATTTGTTTTGCAAAGGTATCCCTTGCCTTTCATCCCTAGTGAGCAAGGTTCTCCCTTCTTTCTCTTTATCTAGGGAACCGCTTTCCTTAGCTTAGTGGTATTTGTTTATATTGCAATATTATTTCATCATATTGACAGATGTTTTGACTATGGATAACCTTCTTATATGAGAAGTTGTTGTCCTAAGTCATCATTTCTTCTCTATGTTGCAAATTATGTTCTTTATAAACTCTCACCCTTGCTTGGTGTTGGAGTTGTTTCCCTCATTCCAAAGATTCCTTTTTCCTCTTGTTTTTAGGGGGCTTGATGACTGAATCTTAGTTCTCGCCTTTTGAAAGATGATATTTTATCTAAAGCACTCCTCTTTGGTGGGGGTCTTGTTGATAAGATCTCTTTCACTTGAGGATCCTTTTCCATGAGTGAAATATCCTTTTCATGATTATCTATACTCCTAGATGTAGGGGTCAATATCCCTCGCTAAGAATATGGTATACATTGTTGCTAAACAGGATATCTCCTTGAATTGTGAATTAGGTATCCTCTTCCATCTTTGTTCCTACACTTGGGGGGCAAGGATGCCATCTCCTTCTTCTCTGTCTTTCTGGGATTCACCTCTTTCCTTGGTTAAGCATTATTTATCTATTATGTGACATTCAATCATACATAAAAATATTGGTTTGTATTGAGGATCTTTGTCCTTGATCACAACCTATTTTATTGATTGACATTGGGTTTCCATGGTTGATATATCTCTCACCTTGGAAACTGGACAGTGTGCTATCCATCATAAGGGTTACTTTCTTTTCACTTCTTGTATGATATCTCTTTACATTTGTCCCTTCCATGGCCTCATAGGAGCTATGACCTTCTTGGCTTGGACTGGGTGTTGTCTGTGGATATTTTCTTGATGCTGAAGAAGGCTTTATCCTTGTTCTTTTCTTTCCTTAACATGTCAAAATAGTATGTTTTTTGCCATATTAAGGAGGGAGGCATATATAGGGCCTCCCTTGTACTATAGATTTTTATTTTTACATGCTAAATCTTGCAAGGTAATGCACATAAGTTTCTAAATCTTGAAAAGACACGCATTTATATGCTAAATCTTTCGATGGTAATGCACATAAGTTGCTAAATCCTGAGGAGACACACATTTTTTCAAATTTTTCAATATGCTAAATCCTTTGAAGGTAATGCACATAAGTTGCTAAATCCTGAAGAGACACACATTTTCAATTTCAAATATGCTAAATCTTGGAAGGTAACGCACATAAGTTGCTAAATCCTGAAAAGACACGCACCTATATGCTAAATCTTCCAAAGGTAATAGACATAAGTTGCTAAATCTTGAGGAGACACACATTTTATATTCATAGTGATACAAGAAGGTGGATCTATGGGTATTCCAGAAGCCATCAAAAGATGCATTACAATTGCAAGCATAGTTTATGGGTGAACCTGTTGGGCTCTCCCTCCAGGGTGATTCATGGTAAGGTGGGCATCTTACTGGGCAAGGTAATCACTTTCTCCTTTCTCTCTTTTTTGCTTTCATGCTAGTAGGATAGGATCATGAAGTTATGTTATTTATAGTGTTTCTCTTATCTTTCTTATGTAAACATTTATGCTTTTATGATAGCTTTCCAAATATGATATTAGTATGAGGAATATTTCTTAGTGAAGTTTCTTATGCTAATTGATTTGGGTTGTTTAGTGCTAACCCTTGTTCTTCTGGTTTTCTTGTTTCGCACCCTCGTGCGTATGTTGAGTTAGAATCCTTAGTCTGGGGGCTTGTGTCCTTAGTTAAGTGTTATTTTATCTCTTTGTGAATCCACTTGGATCTTCTCTTTCTTTTCCTTTACCAAGAGTTTGCATCGAGTCCATACTCTTGCTAAAGTGGGGCCTTAATGTATCATGTTAAAATAGAAGCACTTTCATGATAAGAGCATTTAGCACTCTGAGTAAGTGGTTTGGGGTCATGTCAAGTGCCTTGATCAGGTCTTTGCATGTATTTGGCTTTCTCCCCACTTTCCACTTCTTCCCCGCACTTGATTTCTTCATTCTAGGTGAAATTAGGGTTAGGATCTGATCTTGATGTCATGTTTTGCCTAGTTTTCAAAGCCAATTCCAAACCTAATTTCTATGTTTTTCACTATTTTAAAATCTAAGTATATCTAACTGGTGGACTTTGGTGATTAATTGTAATCGGCCAATTGATCTTTTTGGCAAGATGATTGTGGATTCATATTCCTCGCATGTGGGTGAAACAATGCCTAGGTTTCTGGTTTGTGAAAGTTTCAGTTGGTCAGTTTTACAGGCCAGTTCCAGAGCCATTTTATGTGATCTGATGAGTGTAGATGGATTTGGTTTTAAAGTGGCCATGTTTGATCATTGATATCTTTTAGCTCAGACCTTTCTAAGTATTGTCCTTTAACTGGCATGTTGTGTTGTTGGAAGTCAGCATGTGTTTTTTACGGTGCTTTCCTGTGAAGCCATCTGGTTAGTTTTCAAGGCCAGTCTCAAGGGACAGTTGATGATTCATGATTAGTTTTGCTAAAGTATTGAAAAGTTGAATTATGTTTAAATTTATATGCATAGTGGTTTTGTCTTTGGCATATGATTTCTTTTTGGATGTATGAGCGTGTTATGGATCTTGGTATAAATTCATAACCTAGTTTGGATGTAAAGGATACAATTATATTGCATAGGATTTTATTCTCAACATCCGAGTCCCCATTATCAACAAGTTGTGTACCCAAGGTATTATGTGACATTTCAGTTAGGAAATCCACCACCGAAAACTATAATGCCAAGTCTAGTTGATTTGGAATTTGAGGAACATGCGTCTATGGTCTTCAAAATAGTAATAGTAATGTCTTTGAGGGAACACACTCACCAAGTAAGAGACAACATATAATGAAGAGGTTTCTTACTAAGCTTTGGGGGCAATGTGCATATGTTGTGTACGTGGTTACCTTCTCCTAGTTGTTTGTTAGTATTTTGTTGTTTTTACGGGTTGTTTTGAGGAAAGTTTTGTAAAGGAACTTGAGAGTTTATGGTGAGTAGGGCATTACCATGTTTATGGATGATGACTGGGGTCCAAGTAGGGAGCATGTTTTATTTGGAGTGGCCTATGCACTAACTACAAAGTGTTTTGTATACAAAGCCAAGGTTTTGAAGTCAAACAAAGTGATTTGGGTCTCCACACACTAGTGTAAGAGAGGAGTCTACTGGCAGTACACATAATTGGTGTGCCAAGCAGTGAAGATATGCCTTACTCAAGGGTGTCTTGTGTAGGTATGGACTAGATCATCAGTGTAAAACTAGACGCAATGCACAGGGAGCCCAAGCAAACACCATAGGCACAAGGCAATTAAGAGAAGGTTTCTTACACAATGTTAGTTTAATGAAGCATGCCCATGCATTAGAATGAATTAAGAGCTATCTAAGTTAATGTGGGCACTCACGCGAGTGTGTGGAGATGCCCACCAGGCATGTCTTGTGCAAGACATAGAATGTATATGCCAGCACGTCGTGAGCTTGGGAGCATGCCAGTATAAACAAATACATGCTAGTACAAATAAAATGAGGCACTAGTGCATCATGGAGCTTGTGCAAATGCAATACACAGGCTAGTGTGACAAGTCATGAGGCAAAGTGAGTTTGTATTGTGTTTGGTATATGGGCTGGCAGTGCATAGCACTGTAAGTGAAAAGAGTTTGATATGGAGGCCAGCTAGCATAATTGCTAGTAGGGCCATTGTGTGAGGGAATTCACACAACAGCAGAGAGGATGGTGCCATTGCGCATATATAAGGACTCATGCAAACAAGATGGGCTAGCATATGTGTGAAGGCTTGTTGTTTTTGCATAACAAGAGGGAGCTGTAGATTTGGAGAAGCTCACACATTAGTGTAAATAGAACCCTACTCATGTGAATATGCAACCAATGCTAGCATAATACATTTTGAAAGCGGCCAATGCCAGGGATGGACAAGGCATCGACGCGAGTGTAGAAGGAAGTGCATTGTGCAAAGTGGCAACCACATAGTGTGCCATACACTGGATCACCAGCATGTAAGAAGTATCATGTGTGATACACGAAAGGGATCTTCATGCATTTGATGACATGGTGAGCTTCTCATGACTTAGACAAGGGAAAAGCCAACGCCATGTTTAAAAAGAACCTTCATGTTGCTTTGTGTGAGCAGTGTGAGAGGCCACTAGCAAATGAGTAGAGGGCTTTGCCCAAATGCAAGGATGGCCTTATACAGTATTTACACTGCCAATCGACATGGGTATGAGCTGCCTTGAATGGGGAGGCTAGTCTAAAATACATGAAGTGCCTCACGCAAAAGACCCTGCATAGTGGGGAGTGCTCACGCGCATTTGGAGCATTACAAATATGAAAATATATCCAGTGCAAATGTAGAGGGAGGCATATTTTGTGGAAAATGCCAACGTATAATGAAGTAATGTACATACAAACTTTGATGTGTAGAACCCAACCAAATGCTTATAGCTCTGGTGCAATGTTATTAGAAAGATCAGAAATGATGGCTACCTGTGAAATGAGAAGGGAGGCAAAGAAAGAGAGGAAGGTTTTTAGTATAGGTGGCTTGACATCTATTATCCCACATTGGTTATGTCATGGTCTTTAAGACTATTTATAAGTGCCAACACTTCCAATGTAATGTAAATACAAAGCTCAGCGGCTCTTGGTGGACCCGCTTGGCTGGACCACTTGGCTGGAAGTCTCAGTGCATGGTGGGCCCACTAATTTTGGTGCAGAATGTGTAGAAGACTTAAAAAACTTCAAAACTATTAGTCCCACATGGGTCCTGAAGTGGGAAAATTTGATGTTTATATGTAGCACCCCCCATGTATGAAATATGAAGTTGAAGAGGAGGCTCTCTCCACGTGTGCAGTTGATTGGCCACTTTGGTTTCTGTGCCCGTGCCTAGTAAGAGGTAATTTTGCAAGAATGTGATGAGGACGGAGGTGACACGTGGCACGAGTTCTTCAAGTCACGCAATGAAGGATGTAGTTGGCTGAAAATCTGGCGAATTGGTGGTAGCAGTCAACTAACCACGTTCGCGGAATCGCTAGGAAGCTGGTAGTTTGGCCAAAACATTCTGTGACTTGGAGATAATAGTGGTTGTGGATTCGCAAGATCCCTGGCAGTTAGGTGAAGCCATTTCATGATTCAAAGAGTATGTAGTTGTGAGATCTCAAAGTCTTGGCAGTTAAGGCAGATTCATTTCGCAAATTGGAGATAGGCTTTTTGCCAGGTCATTGATGCTAACTGCAGTTAAAGAATTTATTTAGAGACCTGGAGAATTCATGTGGTCGCTAGTTCTCTAAATGAAAGTGGTTAACCCATGGTCAGGTCAGAGAAATGAATAGCATGATGACACTTGTCAAGTTCTGGTGCATTCTATGGCAAGGAATTTAAAATGGTTAAAATTGCAGGCTTAAAATAATTTAGAAAAATTGATATAGTCTGACTATTGGCAAAATTCAAAAATTTAAAATGGCAAGCCTGCTCAATGATTAATGACCTAGGAGTTTATTTTTTTTATCAAAAGTATGAAGTGTTATATACTGTTGGAAAGGTATTGAAATGAGTATTCTGATTTTGTGAACCATTTGAGTCCAGATCATATCAGATTTTTGCAGTGGCAGTTAGAACTAGTTGCAGATATTTTGGGGATAGACAAGTGTCGGTGACTGAAATTTTTCTCATTTCTCCTATATCTAGCTTTTTCTCCATTGTAACAAGGATGTTGAAACTTATGCTGCAGAGCAGCTTTGAGGCTTTTGAGTCTTATTTTCTATGTTTCTTTGTTTTGCAAATGTACAATCTTTGATAAATTTTAATGAAAATGATGGAATCCCTATTCAATTCTTGTTTGATGTCTTTGTATGCATGATCTTAATTCTTGTGTATTGATTTGTAAGGCATGTTATTATACCAGTTATAAGGTATTTGTGGGTGTGAAGTTGAGTTTCTTTCAAGGATAGAGTAAGTCTTGATTTCAAATTCTGAGAATTTTAGGTTTGTATATGAATTCGATGTCCAGGAACTAGAGTGAGAGAAGTGATTTGTAAGGCATTTCACTTGATTTCTTTGAGTTTGGGATTAAGGTTTTCTGCAAATGTATGTTTGTATGACTCTGTTGCCCAATGAACAAGGTACTTGTCTTGGTTTGCTTTGCAGTTTTCATCATCAACCATTAATTCAAATCCATTTTTAATTTTATGTTTGAGAGCATTCATGTGTATAACTTGTGTTTCCTAAATACAAGTGTTGTTAGTGATTCTTTGAAAAAATGAATCCATGGGTTAGCCTGCCTGAGCTCAAAGCTCAAAGAGAAGGAGTTTATCCTTGTTGTCACATTGGCCATTTTCCTAGTTCTTAGTAGATCATATAGGTGGGATCTTGTATAAGACTAGTTGAGTTGAACTCCCATATTTTATAAGTTTGAGAACTATCCATTGATTTTCATATCTGCATAAAAGGTTTTAATGAGTAAGTGTTTATGTATGAAGATTTAGTATGTTTTAGGTGTACCCACTTGAGTGTGTGGAACTCGAAGCAGAAGGAGGATCAAATCCTCATCAATTAGTCTTTTCTTGCCCCTTAGTTTGCATGAACAAGTACATTTGTGGTACTAGACAAAGATCCTCAGGTCTGGTTTCATATTTCTCTTTTAGAGTTGAGGGATACAAGAAAAACCACTAACAAATTGGTGACTCTACTGGGGAAGGAGATGAAAAAATATTGTTAAAGAAATCAGTAAATCTCTGGTTTTAAAAGTTACAAATCAAAATACCCTAGAAATTGTGATCCATTGGATAAGTGAAGGTTAAAATCTCATAGGAGCTAATCATTTGTTTACCATTTCTGAACCAACTTATGAAATTTAATCCCATACATGTTGTGGGTGGTGACTCTATTTGAAATTGGAGAATCCTGGTTGTGTTGTGCCAGTGTAATTTGTGATTATCAATTGTTATTTGATGTCTAAGATTAGCAAGTTTAAGATGTTTGTTTCCTTGCTTGGCTAAATCAATATTTGAATCTGATTTTATGAAAGAGAGTCAGAAAAAGAATTTGAAATTTGTCCAGATCTCTATGTATGAATAGCCTGGAAGTATTTTTATTTGCAACAATTTGAAAAAGGATTATGTGACTTTGCTGGTTGGAATGAGTTTCCAGAATTAAAAGTAATGTCCAAATAGCTTTTGATGTTTGATATTTGTCCTCTACAAGGAGATGGTGACTCTACAAAAGAAGAACCAGATGGAATTCCAAGAAAGGCTTTAGATCTTCCTTGTATCTGATAAAGAAGAAAAAGAAAAGTAGCTACAAATCTTATCCAGGTAATCCTAAGTTTTTATAAGACATAAAAGTCCCTTAATAGGTGAGAAAAACACTAAGAAAAAGGGAAAAATAGCTTTGTAGTTTGTCATAATTTCTGGTTGAAGTTTCAGTTTCAAGAAATCAAAAGTATGATATGGTTTTGTAAAGATAATGGTTGCATAAAGTCAGATAGAAATTTGTGTGACAGAATATGATGTGTTGATCAAATAAGTGGTTAAAATGGAAATTCAAGCATTCATAAAGTGAGATATACTTTCTAAATCTAAAGTCTATGCGCAAGATCTTGGAATTGCTAATATAGAAAAAGATACTGCATTGAGTTGGCAAAGAGTCCAAGATAAAGCCCTGTTGATTTTGAGAAAAGTGGTAGGAGAAAGGAAAGAAGAGTCAGCATATTCATTTTATCAAAGGTTTTCTAGTATAGTTGATAAGCTTGTAAAGGATATTGATTTCCCAGAATTAGAGTGGGTGCAATTATTTGTAGAGATTTGTGTGTCGGGATCCTGTGATCTATCAGCTTCTTGTATAGAAGAAACAACTAAGTGTGTTAGAAGATGGATAGATGAAATTGAAAATGCTAAATCTAAACTTGGTTGTGTTGATGCTGAGTCTACTTGTGCAAATAGTGTTGACTGTAATGACGACAGTGAAGTCTATGAACAACAAGACAATGAGGAAGAATTTGTAACTGGAAGTGATTCCATTGAGTTTGTAGAGTTCCCTTATTTTCAACATGTAGATGATGATTTCTTATTTCAGATTGAGAATGATTCATGTGAACAACAAGAGTTTGAATACGATGCAAATGAAATTGATACTGAATCTTTTGTACAAAATGATATAAATCAAGAAGTCTTGTCTCTTGTTCCCAGCAAGGAAGATGTATTCGGCATTGAGTAGGAGATCAAAGAAAATGGACAAGAAGTTCAAGGCCCGCTAAGTAGTGAGAAGATTTTAGAACTCCTAGATGCTGATTTTCAAAGGTATGCACACAGATTTGATTCTAGAGTTTCATGCCCAACAGACATATGTTTTGATAAAGAGAGTATTAGTGAGGGCATCAAATGTGAGATATATGATGAGTTCCTTTCTCCTATTTTCAAAGATAATGATGTGCAAGTTAAAAGCACATATGATTGTGAGACATTTGATGTTGTCATATATGACAAGTATGAAGATGTATGTGCTAGTGTAAATCCATATTTTCATGAATCTAGTCTCACTAATTCTTGTATGAGCCATGATGCTGAAGAGAAAGACAAATCTGAATGTGTATTTTCAGATTTACAAATAAATGATGAACCATTATTTGACAACGCTTTCCCATGTTTACAAGATGTTGATGGGAGTTATGATCAGCAAGATTTCTCTAATTTATTGCAATCTGATGTTTGTTTAGAGGCATTCTATTTTAGTTTGCAAGCTGATGTATATGAAGCTTATCTTATGGTGCAAACTAATGTTCAGAATGTGGATGTTTCCTTCCATGAGAGTGAGCTGGAATGTTTCTTTTTCTAGAAAGTTAGCAATAGGGAAGGGGGTGATGATGTGATGTCACAAAATGATCAACATTCATAGTATTTTGGTGACTTTTTTTTGCCAAGTGATGATGAGTTTTCTGATTGTCTTTTGTTTGATGTGCTAAAAGTGAATGACAGTGTTTTTGATCAGGCACATGGAAATAATAATTTGAGTTTACCTCTAATGCATGGAGATGAAAATAAGATGTTTGATAGAGGTAAGAACTAAATCTAGTTTTGGGGCTGTGAGCCTTTGTAAATAAGTTTCATGTTTGTATAGTTTCTTTATTTCCCTTCAGTTGTGTGTCATCTTTGCTTTCAATAAAGGGATTCCCAGTTTCAGAAGTGAATAAGGAGAAGAGAGAGAAATAAAAGTGAAGAGTTTGATTCCTATTTTCAATTTTGGTTGGTCTGCTTCTTCCATGAGATTCTACAGCTCTCTACATGCCTGCATGGGGCATGCGTCCACAGTTAGGGCCACTGTTGGGACTAAAAAATATGCAACATGGGTTTTGAGTACCATGTTAAAATTTTATAGTTGAAGCCTTTAAAATGCTTTTCATGCATATGTACCCAGCTATCATTTTGAAGCCTATGAGGTGTTCTAGGTGTTTAACACACTCCTTTCAGTATATGCATGCATTCCATTATGTTATTTTATCATCCTATTTCATTCGATGAAGTCTCATTTTGAGAAAGTGTCAAGTTGCACAATTCTGCCTAAGTGTCAAACAGAGTACAGTAGCCTAGTTTGCCTTTGAATATCTTGTATCCAGAAATGTTTCATGACCTGCCACTTTGAGGATGTTTAGTATGCATAAAAAAGAACCTATGTTCCAATTTTAAAGTCTTTTCGAATTCATTTGATTAGGTTTTGAACCCCTCAAAGTTGGTTGTTTGTTGTCATGCAATTGTGTAATTGTTTAGAATTCTGGAAGGGCCTGTTTGACCAGTCATATCTTTGACCCAGTTGGCCCTATTGATAAAATTACTTTTGCATCATATTCCAGGGGTCAAATACTTCCAATGTTTCAATTTTGAGGTCATGATGAATCCATTTGCTCAGTTTGCAAATGCGATTCCAAATACAACTTCTGTTGTTTTACAAGTTGTGAAATGTACAGATTGATCCGTACCCCTGTTCGTGATGATATAACTTTTGGTCCGTGATTGATGAGTATGAATGGGTTTTACCACTATGTTCTACTCTAAAAATACTACAAGTATGCTGAGTTAGAAGTCTTGATGAATCTTTTAGCATACTTTCCAGAGGGCATTCCATATGCACAAATCATTGTTTTGTTGTGTTTCCCAGTTTGCAATTCTGAGAGCCTATCTTTGTCTTATTGCCAAATGCGCCTTGTTATTCGTCATGAGCCTTAATAGTGTATTTTTACTCTCTATATGACAAAAAAAAAATGCTCCTATTTTCGGATCTTGATGTCATGTTTTGCCTAGTTTTCAAAGCCAATTCCCAACCTAATTTCTATGTTTTTCAGTATTTTAAAATCTGAGTATATCTAACTAGTGGACTTTGGTGATTAATTGTAATCGGCTAGTTGATCTTTTTGGCAAGATGATTGTGGATTCATATTCCTCGCATGTGGGTGAATCAATGACCAAGTTGCCAATTTGTGAAAGTTTCAGTTGGTCAGTTTTAAAGGCTAGTTCCAGAGCCATTTTATGTGATCTGATGAGTGTAGACAGAATTGGTTTTAAAGTGGCCATGTTTGATCATTGATATCTTTTAGCTCGGACCTTTCTCAGTATTTTCCTTTGACTAGCGTGTTGCGTTGTTGGAAGTCAGTATGTGTTTTTGACGGTGCTTTCCTGTCAAGCCATCTGGTTAGTTTTCGAGGCCAGTTTCAAGGGCCAGTTGATGAGTCATGATTAGTTTTGCTGAAGTATTGAAAAGGTGAATTATGTTTAAATTTATATGCACAGTAGTTTTGTCTTCAGCATATGATTTCTTTTTGGATGTATGAGCATGTTATGGATCTTGGTATAAATTCATAACCTGGTTCGGATGTAAAGGATACAAGTATATTGCATAAGATTTTATTCTCAACACCCAGGTCTGCATTATCAACAAGTTGTGTACCTAGGGTATTATGTGATATTTCAGTTAGGGAATCCACCACCGGAAACTATAATGCCAAGTCCAGTTGATTTGGAATTCGAGGAACATGCATCTGTGGTCTTCAAAATAGTAATAGTTATGTGTTTGAGGGAACACACTCACCAAGTAAGAGACACAACATATAATGAAGAGGTTGCTTAATAAGCTTTGGGGGCAACGTGCATATGTTGTGTACGTGGTTACCTTCTCCTAGTTGTTTGTTAGTATTTTGTTTTTTTTATGGGTTGTTTTGAGGAAAGTTTTGTAAAGGCACTTGAGAGTTTATGGTGAGTAAGGCATTACCATGTTTATGGATGATGACTGGGGTCCAAGTAGGGAGCATGTTTTGTTTGGAGTAGCCTATGCACCGACTACGAAGTGTTTTGTATACAAAGCCAAGGTTTTGAAGTCAAACAAAGTGATTTGGGTCTCCACACACTAGTGTAAGAGAGGAGTCTACTAGCAATACACATAATTGGTGTGCCAAGAAGTGAAGATATGCCTTATTCAAGGGTGTCTTGTGCAGGTATGGACTAGATCATCAGTGTAAAACTAGACACAATGGCACGGGGAGCCCAAGCAAACACCATAGGCACAAGGCAATTAAGAGAAGGTTTCTTACACAATGTTAGTTTAATGAAGCACACCCACACATTAGAATGAATTGGGAGCTATCTAAGTTACTGTGGGCACTCATGCGAGTGTGTGGAGATGCCCACCAGGCATGTCTTGTGCAAGACATAGAATGTATATGCCAACACACCATGAGCTTCGGAGCATGCCAGTATAAAAAAATGCATGCTAGTGCAAATAAAATGAGGCACCAGCACATCATGGAGCTTGTGCAAACACAATACCCAAGCCAGTGTGACAAGTCATGAGGAAAAGTGAGTTTGTATTGTGTTTGGTATATGGGTTGGGGGTGCATAGCACTGTAAGTGCAAAGAGTTTGAGATGGACGCCAGCTAGCGCAATTGCCAGCAAGGCCATTGTGTGAGGGAATTAATGCAACAATAGAGAGGACGGTGCCATTGCGCATATATAAGGATTCACACAAACAAGAGGGGCTAGCATATGTGTGAAGGCTTGTTGTTTTTGCATAACAAGAGGGAGCTGTAGATTTGGAGAAGCTCACACATTAGTGTAAACAGAACGCTACTCATGTGAATATGGAACCAATGCCAGCGTAATACATTTTGAAAGTAGCCAATACCAGGGATGGACAAGGCATCCATGCGAGTGTAGAAGGAAGCACATTTTGAAAAGTGGCAGCCACATAGTGTGCCATACACCAAATCACCAGCCTGTAAGAAGTATCATGTGAGATAAAAGAAAGGGATCTTCATGCATTTGATGATATGGTGAGCTTCTCGTGCCTTAGACAAGGGAAAAGCCAGCGCCATGTTTAAAAAGAACCTTCATGTTGCTTTGTGTGAGCAGTGTGATAGGCCACTAGCAAATGAGTAGAGGGCTTTGCCCAAATGCAAGGATGGCCTTACATAGTATTTACACTAGCAATCGACATGGGTATGAGCTGCCTTGCATGGGAAGGCTAGTCTAAAATACATGAAGTGCCTCACGCAAAAGGCCCTACATAGTGGGGAGTGCTCATGCGCATTTGAAGCATTACAAATATCAAAATTTATCCACTGCAAATGCAAAGGGAGGCATATTTTGTGCACAATGCCAGCGTATAATGAAGCAATATACATACAAACTTCAGTGTGTAGAACCCAACCAAATGCTTGCAGCTTGGGTGTGATGTTATTAGAAAGATTAGAAATGATGGTTGTCTGTGAAATGAGAAGGGACGCAAAGAAAGAGAGGAAGGTTTTTAGTACAAGCGGCTTGACATCTATTATCCCACATTGGTTATGTTGTGGTCTTTAAGACTGGTTATAAGCACCAACACTTCCAATGTAATGTAAATACGAAGCCCAGTGGCTCTTGGTGGGCCCGCTTGGCTGGAAGTCTCAGTGCATGGTGGGCCCACTAATTTTGGTGCAGAATGTGTAGAAGACTTTAAAAACTTCAAAACTATTAGTCCCACATGGGTCCTGAAGTGGGAAAATTTGATGTTTATATGCAACGCCCCCGATGTATGAAATATGAAGTTGAAGAGGAGGCTGTCTCCATGCGTGTAGTTGATTGGCCACTTTGGTTTCCATGCCCAATAAGAGGTAATTGTTTAGGAATGTGACAATGATGGAGGTGACACATGGCATGAGTTTGTGAAGTCATGCAATGAAGGATGCAATTGGCTCAAAATCTAGTGAATTGGAGGTAGCGGTCAACTAACTGCATTCGTGCAATCGCTAGGAAGCTGGCGGTTTGGACAAAACATTCAAAGAGAAGGAGTTTATCCTTGTTGTCACATTGGCCATTTTCCTAGTTCTTAGCAGATCATACAGGTGGGATCCTATATAAGACTGGTTGAGTTGAACTCCCATGTTTTATAAGTCTGAGAACTATCCATTGATTTTCATATCTGCATAAATGGTTTTAATGAGTAAGTGTTTATGTATGCAGATCTAGTATGTTTTAGGTGTACCCACTTGAGTGTGTGGAACTCGAAGTAGAAGGAGGATCAAATCCTCATCAATTATTCTTTTCTTGCCCCTCAGTTTGCATGAACAAGTAGATTTGTGGTACTAGACAAAGATCCTCAGGTCTGGTTTCATATTTCTCTTTTAGAGTTGAGGAATACAAGAAAAATCACTAACACAAACAACAAAAATCCTCCTTTTCTTGCAGTTACAGGTGCAGAATTTTGGATCTGAGAGCAAATTTGGATACCCTTTTTGGCAAACTACCGAGATTTGGGAACAGAATTTGAATCAAACTTCAAATGAAGAATGTAGTATTTGACCTTTCATGAGGGTCAAACCCAAGCTGAGCCATCTTGGAGAAAGATTTATGGGTTTTCTCTATCTCGGCATTTCCTGTCTAGGATAGGTTTTAGATTTTCCTGAAAGTGTACTCAGACATCAGAATTCAACATTTTCTAGAGCTACCCTAATTTGAGGTTAGTACTTTTATTTCAATTATTCTATATTCCAAACATAATATCCTTTATAGGGAAATATTGGATTTACTCTCTCTCTCTCTCTACTCTTTTCCATAAATTGATTTAATTGTGCATTAACCTTTTTGGTTGATCAAATCAGATCTCTTCTTTGGGGAATTTGGGTTTGAGAATAGGTCTCATATTTCCCCCTTTACATTTGAATAGAGGGGAATCCATTTTACATCTATTTAGACTTATCTTCAAAATCTGATGCGTGTTTCAATATTTTGAAAATTGTCTTCTGAATCAAATCCTTCCAATTTTCTTTGAAATGCAAAACTATCTCTAAGGTTGTACGTAGGGTTGAGGATTGGATTGATTCCATTACCGAGGGTGAAACAGGCACTGGTCTTGTTGATAAATAGAATTTGGTCATTTAATCATTTGTTTCTAGTTTTGGCATCCTATTCCTTTAATTTCATTTTACATATCCTATCTGTTATCTTCTTTACAAAGCATTCAATTAGGTTTAGCATTACTTTCTATCCTTAGTTTAGATTTCAAGTTATTTGATGATTAGGATATTAAGTTGTTTTTCCTCCAAGGACTATTAACCCCTTTGGAAGGAGCTTCTATTGTTTATGCATGTGTTTGTGCAGTCAAACAACATATTTGATTTAGGCCTACCAACCTTGGTTTGATCGAACCAGAATTGCAGAGGCGTTTATTGTGCCTATCAATTGGCCTCAAAATGGTCAGCGTTTTAAAGCACCAACAAATTGGCAACTGTAAAGGGGAGGGATTCAGAATTAGTTATATGATTTTATCCTTCTTATGAAGAAGGTGGTGACTCTATTGAATACAACATTTGAGTTAGTGACTCTACTGAGGGAGAAAACTCAGAAGGAGATAGGAAGATAGCCTAGAAGGTATGATAAATTTTCCTTTCAAGAAAATTTTCAAAAGGTTTTTTATTCCCGTTGATAGCAGGCCTTTGGATCTTAGAAAGTTTCAATGCAGTTCTAATGAATTATTTTCACAACTTTCACAGAGAGTTCCTGAATTTTATGGAGATTATGATGAATCAACTCTTGATCATTTAGATGTGTTTCATATATTTCTTGATAATTATGAGGTCCATACAGAAGATGATGCCATGAAATTGTTTGCATGGTCACTAAAGAATAATACAAGGGAAAATATGAATCATTACCTACACAACACATTTCATCATGGATGTAGTTTGAATGATGGTTCCTTGATGTGTTCCATGATAGGGATGAATAAAGTATGTTTCCCTTGAAAACATTCATTACTTTAGAACGATATGATAATGAAAATGTGGTGACTTTGTTTATCAGGTGGATGGATATTTTCCGTAAAATACCTTCTGATATCAGGCCAAGTTTTTCAAACAAAATATGTAGTTTAGGAGTAACTCATGAGCAACTAGAGCTTATTCTTGAAATTGCATAAGAAGATGCAATGGAAGAAAATGGTAAAGTCACAAAAGGGGCACAAAAACCTAATGATATTCTAGATTCAGATGAACAAGAAAGTTTGGATCAGATGGAAGAAAATCCTATCCAAGAAAAGACTTGTATAAAAATAAATTAAAATGAGTTCAATGATGAAGAGGAACATTCTCTCAGTTCATAGGAAATTCCAGATCTATTAGATGTCGAATATCAGAAACTTGTTCAAGAAAATTGTCCAAAATTTTCCTCAATCCATCATAAACAAATTGATGGATCAATGCATATTAAAGAGGTATTCGGTGAAGTAGAAAAGGAGCCTCAAGAGGATTCAAATCAAGTTGAAGAAGAGGATGGTATGTGTTCTGAACAAAATTACAGTATGAATTATTCCATTAAAAATAAGATAGGTGAAGTTGATGCTGAGAATGAATTCATTGATGAAGATGAAAAACTTCTCAGCACTAGAGAAATTTCAGATTTTCTGGATGCAGAACACTCAAGGTATGTTGAGAAAAATGGTTCACATTTATCCAACAATCGTTAGGATGCGCAAGTTTAGAATGTTGTGTCCACTGAAGATATGCATCATGAAACTCCAGACAATTCTTTATATGATGAAGTAAGTGTATTATTTGGTAGATATTAATTTGTTTAGGGTTTTGATGTAATTTCATATCACTTTCTAATTTTCATATCCTTACATGTGATTAAATATTTTCACCTGGGTTATATTTAATATTTTTAAGGTGAAAAGATTTTAGTGTTATTATATTATTATTGAATTTTAGTTGTGTATAATGAAAGTTGATTTTTCATATATATTTAGGGTTTGAATAATGATTAATTGATATTTACCTTTTAGTTTCAAATCCCTAAATGTAACTTTTCATATTTTCCTTTTATTTTGATTTTAGGGTAAAGTGGGTACTAATAATTTTACCCTACTTTAATTTGATTTTAGCTTTTATGAATTAGTTGATTTATTAAGAGGTATATTTTAGGGTTTCTTTTAAAAAGTGAGATTTTTGGATTCTCAAAACTATATGCATTTTTATAGTTGTATTATTTTGCATTAAAAATACTTATAAACATTAAAATGGCTATTTTGTAAAAACAATGTACTTGCCCTATGTGAAGTTATTTACATATTATTATAAATTTAGGGTAAATGCCCCCTTTAAGGGTGAATTATAAAACTCTCTACCCTAATGTTTTTAAAATATTTCTATTGCATTATGTTTGTGAAATGAATATATTTTAATATAAATGCATTATGTCTTATTTTGAACATAAAAGTAAAATTCTAAACACAAGGTCATAATTTATAAATGTTTTAAGTATTGTCTTAGTAATAAAATTTCCTATGTTTTGATAATTAATATGGGCAACTTATGACTAATGTTTAATTTTTATGCTCCACTTTATTTATCAAAATACATTTATAGATTATGGCATGAGTTTATTATTAATTAATAAATGAATGATAGTGGTCTTTATAAAAACTCAATACATTATGAATATGATGATTTTTTATTTTAGGTTTTATGACTATCTAATGATAGGTGTTTTTGTGCAGGAAATTAAATATCAGATTATTATGCATGGAACACCAAAGAACAATAAATTAATATATTTGTACAGGAAATATTCCTAGAAAACCATTATTATGGTTTATTATGTATTTTAGGTTTAGTTACTAGGATTAGGTCCTGTGAAAGGGCATGTCCTTTCACAAGGAACCATTGGCAAATATATTTATAATAGTTCATACTGTAAACAAGGACACAATGCTATCATGGAAAAAAAGCTACTTCTCACAGACTGAAATTTAATGTCTCAAGATCTTATGCATGGATATCTAATAAGTACTTATGCTTTATTGATTATATAGTTTTTATGTTCAATTGGTTTCTTGGATTACTCTTTAGCCAAGGTATCCTACTGTGTTGTCTATTTTATGCATTATTTTATGAATGATTTTTACAATTTGAATAGTGGTAGCATGGTCTGGGAACCTGTTACTATTTCCTTTGGGCTCTTAAGTTGAGTTAAAAACCATAGGACCTATTGTATAAATTGTTGTAAATTTTGTTTTAATAGAAGCTTGTAGGGTGATGGTCTCGTTTTCTAGAAATGAGTTATCTTAAAACCGTCTCCAGTTACATGTAGTATTGAATGTGTTTGACCCTATTTTCAATTTGGTATTAGGCACTGGTCTATTCATTTATTTGAAATTGTCATTTTTATTCCTCCATGACTTACATTTTATATCTTATCTGTTATCCTATTTCAAAACATTAAATTAGGTTTAGCATTAATTCATAGCATTAGTCTAGATATCTAGCTATCTGAATATTAGGATATTAGGTTACTTTATCTTCCAAGGATCTGTAACCCCTTTGGAAGAGATTTTGTTGTTTAAACATGTAGTTTGTGCACTTAGATAGTATATTCAATTTAGGCCTACCAACCATGGTTCAATCGAACCAAAATTGCAGAGGCATCTACTGTGCCTGTTAGTTGGTCTCAAAATGATCAGCTTTTTTGAGCACCAACAAATTGTAGGCTTTGACATCCTCATTAGGTAGCATCTCTAATGTATTGTATCTTTTCTTCCCTATCTTTGTGCGCACATTCTTGGCTTGAATATCTCCTTAAAACATGTCTTCTAGATATTTCCATATCTTATAGGCTCTGTCCATTTTCTTGATCTCTGAAAACTCACTGTCAAATAGGGCACTGATAAGGGCTTCTATGGAAATAGAATTTGAAGTGAACATCTCCTTTTGCTTCAAGGTTGCATCATCTTTTGCAAGATCTTCTAGAGAGGGAATCTGAACTTCTTTGGTAGCTACTTCAAAAATCTCAAAGGCAATGCACTACAAATGTGTCATCATTTTGTTCTTCCAATATAGATAGTTCTCTCCATCAAACTTAGGACTTTCTTTTCTAAATAATTCCATCCAATCAACCTCAAGTTGTTAAAATTTTTCTCTGAGGCACTTGGCTCTGATACCAATTATTAGGAATAGTCCCAAGAGATAATTGAGGGAGGGGGGTGAATCAGTTATCTACCAGATTCAATTATTTATCCAATTAAGTATAGAAGAACATTAAGCATAAACACAATATAAGAACATTTAACACAACACCACAATTTTGGTTACAGGGAAACCCAAATAGGTAAAAACCCCAGTGGGAATTGATACCTACTAAGAACTGCACTAGTGTATTATGATCCCTGTTAGAAGATCTTACAACCCTGTTAGGAGTTGATCTTTATAATGCAATAAGTAAAGTGACCTAGTCAAGGGTTAGACCCTATTAGGAGTTTTTTACAATTAACCCTATTAGGGGTGAGGACACAATGTCTGAGAGAACACTAATCAAAGGGTTGAAGGCTGCAACCTTCTATTTAACAGATACACACTATATCTGGATCTTGGTGAACTGCACTTAGACTTGCTATTTTGATTAGTTACAATGAATAGCATATAATCTCTACTTTGTCACATATGTTGGAAATTTGACTATACTGAGGTATATGACTAGATATAGTGTTGTCATTATGGCAACAAAGTCATATACTAGTTTGGAGTCAGTGCACTTGATGTAAAGATCAAAATTTGGTTAAATGTTGAAGATTGGATAGTGTATAGAGTTCCTACAGCTCATAGCATCAGCACACATGTGTATAGATGAATTATGGTGTGCACCATAGAAGTTAAGTTTGTTAGACTATATTCTTTCTTATTCTATGAGTGCATGATCAGATGTTCAAGGATGAGAAAGTTATAGTTAGTTGAAGTTGCACAACCAGTTTGTGCTAGCAAAGAAGAGAGCATGGAGCTGATAGTTAATATTTTGGTTTGTGATTGTAATGTAATATTGTAAAGGCTATGTGCCCATTGTATTTAGGTTTTTGACATGTTTATATGTATAATTATAAGCACGCTTAAGCCATTTCATCAGAAAGTCTATGATGAACAGATCAAAGAGAACCTTCAACTGAATGAATAACTAAGGCAAGAAAACATGTAAATCTTGGAGCTAAGGAATAGCAAAGAAATCTTGGAGTCTGAATTGAAAGTAGAAAATAATCATATTGACAAGTTACACACTAGTGCTGATTTGGTAGAATCTTAGTTGTATGCAAGAAGAGCCAAAGGAGACACTAGCTATATGGGATACAATGAAGCACAAAATCAGATTGACAATATGTGAGAAAGAAAGGATTCACAAAATGACTCTACTGATGCTAAGGAGAATGAAGATCAAACCAAAGATAATGGTGGACCACCTAAGAATGAGCGCAAGTAAGTAGAACACACTTGTTTTGCATGTAACAAGCATGGACACATTGCGAGGAACTATACAGAGGTAAGAACTTTTAATGGTTACTATTACTCATGCAACAAGTTTGGTTATAGAGCTATGAATTGCAAGACTAGTAAGAAGAATAGGATTCACCAAGATTAGAATTAGACTTGTGAAGGAAGATGGGGAATTCAATTTGTGTGAGATCTTGCATGGATAGTTGATAGATAACATCAAAGCTATCAAACATGACAAGACAAAGATATTCAGGTTTGGATCATTAATCATCTATATGTACCTTCATATAGTTGGAAAAGTTTTAGATATGCATTTGGACAAGTCCATTCCAACCATGCCTCAGATATCAAATAAAGCATCCACTAAAAGTACATTGAGAGACTATGTAACATTGGAATTGAAGACCTTTAGGGTTAAGATGCAGATGAGATATAGAATTCCAGAGAACATTGTGGAAAATTATAAGGATACAATATGCTTTATGGTTGAAAATGATACTACTTGTATTGAAGCTATTGAGCCTAGAACTAAGTGGATTCATCCACTTGGTTATGAAGTAGAGGAACAAGTCCTTGAAGCTTATGCACAGGTACTTCTATCAGCCCCCAAAGATCTTAATGAACCTAGGTGGGGAACATATGAGGAGAAAACCAAAGAAGTAGATGGAAATCTAAACAACATAGCAACAAAAAGAAAGGTTTCTAAAGTCACATTAGAGATCTTGAGAATATATGGTGTGTCCCAAGCAGACCTTGACAAGGCAAGGGAAGAAAAGATTTCTTTAGAATTGAAAAGCGCAACAGTAGAAGAAGGACAAGAAGATCCTAAGATGAGGAAGATAAAAATTGAAAAAGATGATAGTTAGAAGGATATAATTAATGATACTCCTTCTACACCCAAAGAAACTAGTGATTCTAATGCTCCTTCGGAGTATAAGCCAATAATTAAAAGGAAGAAATAAACCAGCACTAGTCATCCATCCTCGTGAGCTATAAGGAGCAAGAAAAACATTGAAGCACCTCCTAAGGAAGGATTCAGACCTAGCCTTAAAGTATTGAGCACAAGAATTGTTGATGAGGGAAGAATTGATAAAGTAGGGAAGTTTTATGAAACTTACAATGAGATTGACAAATCAAAAATACATGATATGATTGTCAAACATATGATAAAGTTCAAGAAAATAGTACTTGAATTGAAAACAATAATTCTAGATAAAGTTTGGGAGATAATGGATTCCTTGAAGAGACAAGCCACTGAAGAAGACTTCAGAATAAGGGAAAAAATTCTTGATTCCACTCTTCTAGTATGTTATGTTGAAGAAAAGTCACTATTGTTGAATTTGGTGAAGCTACACTTAAGGTAAAAAATGAGAACACTACACCTCATGAACAAAGACTATGAGTTGATCTCTAAGGAAAAAAAGAAGGCCTTTGGGAAGGTATTCTTAGAATAGTGCATGAAACCTATGTCTGCACCCATCTCTCAAGTACCTAGTAAGAAAGACATTGTAGCAAAGACTATCAAGGTACAGTCTATAGGTCCTTAGGATTTAGTGCCTATAGTGCAAGTCCAAACTAAGTTGGATAAGTCTACACCCATATCAGAATCACTCAAGGACAACACCATTATCATTGATAATGTGGAGATAGAAATGGCAGCCACTGACATAGAATTGGACAAGTTTGAGAAAGCTTTTGTGAGCACACAAGAAGCTGAGATCTTATGTAGAAGCACACCTCCCACTCATCAAGAAGAGGTATTAATTGAAAATATAACAAATGAGAAATAAGAAGAAAAAATGAAAGAGGAAGAAAAGAAAGAAGAAGGTAATGAACAAGAGAAAGATGAAACTTTTGTTGATCTATCCAAGGTAAAACTAGAAGTTATGGATAGAACTCCCATCACTCCCTCCTTAGCATTGTTGTCAATTTTGACACCTGACACATCTAGTTTGGACTCATGGAAAGAAGAAGACCTGATTAAGTTCAGGGTCATAGCTATGGAGAAGGCAATGGAGAAACAAGTAATTAGAAATCCTCTCCTTGTGGAATCAGTGAACATACTGAACAGTTTGTTGCCCGCGGACATGAAAGTGAGTAAGGTACACTCAGTTGATGTTGTGAGTATAGTCATCTCATAGTTCAAAAGTAATTTTTCTAGCCTTGAAGAATCTACATCCAAAGTTGCAGAACAAAAGTACCTAAAAAAAAGACTGAATGAGTTGATGAGAAACTTTGCTCTAGATCTAAATTCACTCAAGACAGGACAAACATCTTTGAAAGAATTTGATAATTAAGGAAGGAAATTCATTATAGATTGCATGGATTAGGATAAGCTTACTGATGCCCATCTTAAGAAAATACAAGATGCAAAAGCTATGATTGAACAGGTAAAGAATTCAATGAAAGACACATCTATTGATGTGAACATGTGCAACAATGTCTACCAAGGTTAGTTGGACAAAATTAAGAAGGCATAAAAAGAAATGGCAACGATAAGGTTTAGACAAACTCAGTTGAGGAATGCTCTTGTGCCCTCACTAGACATTCTCAACCAAAACATAAAGGAGATTGATACCACCATGATAACCTATGATCAAGGTCTGAGCACAAATTTGAAGAAGATGGAGAAGCTTCAATATGCTTTATGCACCCATCTCCAGATAGTTAACTCTTTGATAACTTTTTGGAAGAAGGAGATCTAGAATCTCAAGATAGCATATCTGGATTTTTTCCCTAAGTATGTGTAGATATAGTTTTTTTCTACATCTTTTTCATTAATGTCAAAGGGGGAGTTGTGTATAGAATATGGAGTATAATATGTATAGGGAGATATAAGATTATGTATAAAAAATGTGTAGAAGACAAAAGTTTTTGTGTTAAGGAACAATTAACAACTTGGCCATATTCCTTTGTTACCATCAATGAAAAAAGGGGATATTATTGGCAAGTTGACTATACTAAGGTATATGACTAGATATAGTGTTTTCATTATGGAAACAAAGTCATATAGTAGTTTGGAGTTAGCGCACTTGATGTAAAGATCAGAATTCGGTTAAGTGCTGAAGACTCAACAGTGTACAAAGTTACTATAGCTCAGAACATCAGTGCATGTGTGTACGGATGAATTATGGTGTGTGCCCTAGAAGTTAATTTTGTTAGACTATATTATTGCTTATTCTATGAGTGCATGATCAGATGTGCAAGGATGAGAAAGTTACAGTCAGTTGAAGTTGCACAGCCAGTGTGTGCCGGCAGAGAATAGAGCATGGAGATGACAGTTAGTATTTTGGTTTGTGATTGTAATGTAATATTGTAAAGGCTATGTGCCCATTGTATTTAGGTTTCCAACATGTTTATATGTATAATTTTAACCACTCTTAAGCTAATTCATTTGGAAGCATTTTTGTAATTAATTATAGGGCCGACCTAATTATGTATTTTGTATGAGTGCATAAATATAAGGTGCACCCATTATATTCGGTATGGAATTTGATAGAGAGTTGTAATAAGAAAAGAAGAAGTTTTTGAAGACACTAGAAGATGTATTAGAGCTTTGCTAGAGGTCAAAGCATCAGTGCATCAAAGGAACTGATCTTACAAGTAGTGTCACAGTGATAGTTCATCTTGTAGATATAGTGTGTACCTGAGATCAGAAGGTTGTAGCCTTCACCACTTGAGTAGTGAGCTCTTCGATAGTGCATTCTCTCCCCTAATAGGGATGATTTTAAAAGACTCCTAAAAGGGTCTGACCCTTAACAAGGTCTATTGTACTTAAAGCATTATAAAGCTACTCCTAACAGGGTAAAGGATCTTCTAACAAGGATCACAAAACACTAGTGCAGAATATTAGTGGGTATCAATTCCCACTAGGATTTTACCTATTTGGGTTTCCCCATAATCATACTAGTGTCATGTGTTAATTTCATGTTTCATGTTTATGTGAATGTTTGTTTTAGTGCTTAAGAATTTAAGTTCAGAATAAATATTAAAGGGAAAAGTTAAAATACAGTGAACACTGATTCACCCCCCCTCTCAGTGTTCCCATTCCTAACAAGATAGACCTTCTACTAATGGATCAACACTTTGCACCTTCTTCTCTTCTCATCTTTCAACTCTCTACCATGCTTGGCAATCAAAAATGACTACCTATAAATATCTTTCCTCTAAATGATATAATCAAGTCCATCTATTATAACCATATTGAAATCATATTAAAGAAACAATATAACTCTCCGATAACATTTGAGTCTACTAAGCACGCAACCCAAATTAGGACCACCCAGCTCAATGTGAGTAGATGTGTTGCTTCACACTGTCAGCTCCATCTAATTGATACTTTATTCTCATGTTGAATTACATCATGCACTCTTAACGAAACATTCTTAACTCTTCTCTTAGCACTAATCCAAGCATGCATATCAAATTAATAGGGGCAACTACAACAACAATAAAATCAATGTCAGCTCTACTAGATAAACTTAGGAAACTATGACTATCAACTGGAGACTTTATAACTCAACCTATACTACATACCTAACTCTATGTCCATGAACATAGTAGCATACATATGTATACAAAATAAATATAAATGCACAAGGATCTATTACAACCATATTGTAAATCACATACAAAACTCTTCTTGGGACCTGTTAGGAGCACTCACTAATATAAACTACTATATTAATGTCTTTACTCATAATCAACCTCTGCATCTATGATATCATGTTGATAACATATCTAGGGAACATGTACTCATATGTCTCTCCATCAGGCTTCTGCACATGCTTCTTACCATATGTTGTTGTCAATGAGAAACATACAGTTAGTACTCTGGCTTGCTGGAAAATATCCAACAATCTCAGCCTTTTGGTTCTCTGACATATTTTGACATTCAAAATAATTTTTTAAGGACTCTATCCATTCCATGGAATCATCAAAATCCTTCTTTCCTCTAACGATAGAGATCTTAGATTTACTTTCCATGGTTCTTCCTCCCATAGACTTGACATAATTTATGATATATCTTTTCTCTATAGGAAGCCCCTCATCCTACCTAGGGATCTCCTCATCATCCTCTTCTTCTTCTCTCTCTAAGAAATCATCTCCTCCCCCTCTAACCTTTTCCTTCAACTTCTCCAGCTCTTCCTTCAACCAATGGTTCTATGAACTTCACTCTCTTGCATTCTATTTTCAAGTTATGCATTAGTCACCTTAAAAGGCATTGTTTAGGCCTCTCCCTCTGATTCTTCAGCTAACATATACTCAACTTCCTTTCCCAAAGGATTCTATAATGATCTCATACCAATCTGATGTAGATCCAAGTACAACTAGGTGTTTTCTTCCCACACCCACTCAAGGTCAATCCAAGCTATCTTACTTGTTCTAAATTGTCTTATGATTCATATAACAAGTTTCAAATCTTCAAACACAATTTGTGTGACAAGATCCATTTAAATCCTTTGAACCTTAGACCCTAGGTTGGTTAGAGTGGCTTCACCATGTATCCATGAATCTATTTTTGAGAGGAGTGGATCAAAGGGACTTATTTCACCATATCTAACACAATTCAACACAAATCAATAGATTCTATCAGGGTTTATAATCATTTGGTCAAGGTTGTCTCAAACAGGCATAGTTGTCAATTAGGTCGACCTAATAGGAAGACATGGATTAAATTTATAGACTAAAAAATGACATAGAAAATAAATAATGGTTTTGGGTACCCTTTTGGGAATTGTAAAATATTTAGAAGTTATAGACTTTGACCCTTTCATTTAGTGAATTAATCCTCCACTAGGTCTATTAGGGCTAATTGGGCCACTTTACAAAGCAACTACTCCATACAGTCACAACCCCATGAATATGATGGATCTAACAAATTTCATACCTTTTATACACACCCTTTCCACCATTAGTTTCAATAGATCCACCCCTCTTGGTTTGATGTTTCACAATTTGTTCCAATTCATTGGTCGGTCACATGAAGATTCCCAACTAGGGCTTGAATGTTTGGCCTCTTACCCAAACTTTCCAATATCTATCTCTTAAAATATTCAATTACACCCATTTCTCTTACATTCCCTCAATAGTCATTATATTTTCTATTAGGATAATAAGCAGAAAATGCAAATATTAACAAAATAGAAGAGAACACAACAACACATAATTTAGCATGGTTCACCCAATCCCTGGGCTATGTCTACCAATAGCGAGTCCAAAATCTTTATTATTATCCAGTGATTACAATCTGAAACCTGCAACTCAATACCACCGCAAGAAGCTACAATAATCCCTCATACATTCAATCTCAAACCCTAAGCCCTTTTACAAGTATTTTTGACATAACAAAATTAGGGCAAAAATACTCTGACTAATAGAAAAATAGATGGCCGACCCTTTACAATATTATTAAGTCATTCTGACCCATCAGGGGCTCTACCCCTTGACCCCACTTGGTGCGCTACCCCAGGACCCCACAAGGGGCTCTACCCCTTGACCCATGGAAAAGTCTGATTAGGCTCCACATACATAACATTTTCATTATGGGATTGTTAATATTAAGATCAAATTACTAAGAGGGTAGGGGTGAATCCGTAATCCAACAATTATCCAAGTTTTGTCATTTTAAACTTTACCACAAAATTCATATGTTTGTCAAATGAAAATATTAACCATAAACCCATCCAAAAAATAATGAAACACTTGACACAGATTTTTATCTCATGGAAACCCAAATAAAAAAAAAACCACGGTGGGGATTGGTATCCACTAAATGATGTACCTTTCTAAAGTACACCCTATGAGGAGCTTAACCCTATTAGGAGTTTTACAAAATCATTGTTAGGTGCTACCTAGTTAAGGAATTTACCTTTAGGTCTATTAAAACCTTTAACCTATCAAGAGTAGCCTTGTTAGAGGAATTCAAACACAAGCTAATGTGCCACCTTGTAAGACAATTTACAATAGGGACCTACTAGGATCCATCTTGTTAGGGAATTTTGACTATTGTCACTATTAGGGAATAATAGGAACAATGATTTGTAAAATAAAACTACCTCTACTTGATTAGATACACTAAAGCACAAAATGTCTTGTCACCATACTTACGTCTTCCCTGGCTTGATCACAACTTGCAATTTACACTGCACCTGCTTCACACACGATCAACTCTAAAAATTATCAACTTCATCCTTTATAAACTGTTCATCAAGCACTTAAGTTTTTGACCACCTTAGGATTTCCCTAAATGACATACAATTCAATGTTTAGTCTTTTCTATTAGATCCAGTGCATCATACAACAATATTAAATGTATACAATGAATTTCCTATACCATGTCATCTGTCGCAATGATCTACATGGAAATTTGAGTCCAGGAGTAAAACACATTTTGACTACACACTTCCATCTTCTTGAATCTTCTCCACATGCTAGCATCATATAATGTAATGCCAAATCACCAACCCCAATATTTGATACACATCATCATATCATGACTAACTTAACCTCGATCACCACAACACTTTTACCGATCACTGATCAAAGATTTAATCACTATTTCTCAGGAACTTTAACACTTCAACTTGTTAATAACTCTGAATTTATTCTCCGGTCTTCTATCTTCTAATCCAATCATCCAAAATAGTTGTGAATACAATCATAGAATCCAAACATTATTGGAAACCATATCCTGTAACCGCATTACAAGAGATAAAAAAAATTTGATAAACCTTTCAAATCACTTATCGCCTATCACTAATTGTTCTAGTAGATGCACTATTAACCTTCCTCTGATCATAACTTACTCATCAGTCAATATAAAAAGTAGTGGTCATGTATTTTACATTATGAGACATCACTAGGTTTCCCATATGAATCTCTACAACTGAAACTCATCAAAACACTTTGATCACCATTCATATACAGAGAAACATACTAATAGTCAATTTTACTGTCATTATAAAAAATATGAAGAAAATTACCTTATTTTAAAGAAATGGGGTTTATTAGTTTGAAGGGTTTCAAAAAATTGTTTTATTAATTACAAAGACCCTAACTTTTTCTATTTCTTCATTAGCTTTTTTGAATCACTTAAGTTATTAGTTTAAACATGTGTTTTAAGTCATCAAGAGGGATCAAAGTATTTTTAAGTCAAAACGCCTAGCACGCCCCTTTTAATTTTATCCTAAGTCTAAATTTTTCTGCAAGATGAATTTTTCCTTTGTCTTCATGTATAAGTTAAAGCTAGCTAGATCTACATTAATCCAATGGTGAGTGCATTGCCTTGATGAAAATATGTGCAAATATTATTCATCGCAGGATCATGCCTAAAAGACACCTGGAAACTAGTGAGACCTGGGAAAAGGTAAAGCGAAGGATAAAGCATCGAGAAAATTAATTTTGATCTAATGATAGACGTAATACCTTGAAATGAAAGTGATACCTTTTTAACCTTTAAGGGATCATGCCTTGTCGACACGTGTCCATCCAAAGAGCGTGGGACTAGTTTCAAAATTTCAAAAGGCAAATAATGACCAAATAACGACCAATCAAATAATGACCAATACCAAATAATCTCCCACTTATCAAATAATGACCAATCAAATCTTGTTTAATCTAACAGAAGGCATAATCCCATGAACAAAAGATGCAAAGTAATTACTCATCACAGGATCATGCCTTATTGACATGTAGAAGTTGGTGGACCCAGGTCGGAGCTAAAGAAAGAAATAAGGACCAATCAGATCAAAGTTGGTCTTATAGTAAGCATATTGCTTGGATGGTAAGATACTTGCTAAATAATGATTAAGCCATCATGCCTTGCTATCATGTGTGCCAGTGACATCACCTAATTGATATAGAAGAGGGTTAAAGATATGTTAGATCTAACTTGATCTGATGGTGGATGCATTGCCTTGATGAAGAGTTATATGTTTAATGTTTAAGGCATCACACCTGATCGACAAGTGTCCATGGTGATTTCACATCTCCCCAAGCTACAAGGCAGTTAAAGTGAATTAAGATCTTTTTGATTAGATGAAGGATGTGTTCCCGCAATCAGAAGATGTGTGAAGGATAGTTATCACAAGATCACACTTGTGTGATGCATGTCCAGTTTGATTAAAAGGTAAACAGTAGGGCCTGGGTTCTAGGTAATGATGAGACAATCCTTTCTGATTACATGTTTTTTCAAGTTTCTAGGATGACATGGAGGTCAATTGTCTGTTGACCTTCTTTGTGAACTACACAATGTGTTATGATGGATCAGATAGACAAATGAGTTTTAAATTTTGTCTTATGCTATGAAATATTTCATTTTTTCCATTGAGTTGCAATTTTGAAGACCGATGAAGTAATTGTAGAGCATGTTTCCATGCTATCAAGAGTTAATGCAAATTTTCTCGCATAGACATATACCAGAAGGTGCTCATTTCAAAATTCAAAAGAAACAAGATTTTAGAGTGATTAAGTGGAGAAAAATTTTAGAGCTTCCTATGTTTTCTAGCAAAATTTGAATGGGTGATTTATTTTCCTGACTGATTGCTTCCTGAGTGACGCATTGTTGATAATTTGGCATTGTTAGGGTTTTACAAGAGGAAAATGATTTTTTTAAAAATACAGTAATCTTGTATAAACCTTACATTTTTGAAATGACACCACAAAGAGAATTCAAGGGTAAAATTGATTATCAGGAGAGGGTTGTCTGTGATGATTTTCTTGAGAAACTGGACCATTCTAAAAATGACTCTTCTAAGATAAAATAAGTTGTACCTATAAAACCTCATCTAAAAATTGTTGATGGATTGTATGATAAGGGAAATTGGATGAAGGGTGCAAATATTGGTGTTTCTAGCTTGGTGTTGTTCAAGGTAGGGTTTGGACAAAGGCATGCATTCACTCCTAGTAGTAATGTCTAGCAATTTGATGTAGGGAAGCTTGTGGTCCCTAATGTTTTTATGGATATTGACATCTTACTCCAGTTTGCTAACAACTATGACCCTATTTCCAGAGTAATTAGGGATATAAATGGAAACCCTTTGATTATTATCACTGCTAATGAGATTAGAGAGGTTTTCTAGTTGAGTGATCCTTCTAATGACCCAGAGAAAATTGACTTTGATATACTCAAGGAAGTTTACAAGGAGGAAATATATTATCTCAGAAGTGGACCTTTTGAGGGATTTATTTGATAGTGTTGGAGGGTTAACAATGGTAGAGCCAAATACACTAGAGCCCATCAAGCTAGATTATTTCAATTTGAAAGAAAAGTTTATGTATTGGTCACTATGTCATATTTTTGGAGAGGATTTAGAAATAGAGATGCCCATCCATTACATATTCATGATGGCTCTGATCTTGCATCCATACCTTGTAGTGACATTTGACTTTGCCCCTTTTCTTGCTGATTTGATTCATAATGGGCTAATTGGTATTCATAAATCCAAGGTGGATATACCTTTTGGATGGTATTACCTATTAATACACATGTTCCTTTTCAAGGGATCAGACTATTTTGTAAAGGACATGGATTTGATGAAGGTTAAGGATGGTGAAGACATGTTAGTCCAATTGTGGAACTTAAATATGTCATGGGAGAACATCAAGATAGTGCATATTTGGAGAGACATCATATTATATCCTGTTTCAACTGTATTGTTTAGAGTATATGGTTTTAGAGGCACCCCTTTTATACTGCCATATCCAATTCCTTTGAAGGTTGGTATAGAAGAGATCCTGAGACAAATTGATGGTCTATAGGATATTGCACTAATAGGAAAGAAAAAGGGTTCCATCTTTCCCACCATCACCATAGCACATCAATTTGTGATTACAAAGGGGGGATGGATGCACATGACCAAGGTTTTAGAACCCTACCATTTCGCCACATTAGTTGCAAGGGTTGTTGATCCTGAGGGTTTTTTATGGTGACATGTTTAAGAAGAGGACCAGGTGTGTTGCCATGGACCACATTTTCCATTTTCTTGAGGATATCATCAGAAATGAATTTGATTTACAAGAGTAGGAATTCAGGAAGGAAAATTTGTTGGTGTATAAGAAAACCCTAAACTTTGGACAACATTTTTCAAAAGACTATGATCCATTGAGCGATTTTAAGCCCTTTGAAAAGAAATTTGAGGCTCTAATGAGTCATTTTGAAGGTATAATGATGGCCTTGAACCAAAAGAAGGATGTGGTTGTAAATCAGAGCCAGAGAAGGCCAAGCTTGTCTTAAGTAAGCCTGTATTTTTAAGACTTATGAATATTTTGTACAAAGGAAATCATGCTACAATTTGGTGGTGCCTAAGTGATGCAGGAGCATCTTGGGTCTTTGAGAAATCTTGCATCAACCAAAAATATTTCATATTTTCTATTGTTTGCATTATAATCATTCCATTTTTTGGTTTCATGTTGTGAGAAGCTTACATGATGTTGAGGACCTATTTTGGAACCTTCTCCTATGAGCACATAAGGATTGGATGGACCATTTCAAATTTATAGTTGTTTTCCTTGCCACTAGAGCCGTATTTTCTTGCATTTTGTGTGCTGATTGTGCACAGTGTATCCATTGATCCTTAATGAATCATCCTTTGTGATCTTATTTACTTCAAGAGGACCTAAAGTTATATCTTTTCCTAAGACCGAAAGTCCTAATTCATTATGAGTTAAAATTTATTACCATTTTTCTCGAGTATTAATTTTTAGCCAGTTTACACATGAAACGTGGAGTGTTTCTTCTTGCACGGTTCCATGTGATGAGATGGGGCCTTGAAAAGTTAGGGAAATGTTTTTGGGTCATTTTTGGACCTAAATTTAAAGGTGCATTAAGTTTTTTTCATTCTTTCTATAGTTTTGGTTTATTCTTCCAGGATGGACCTATAATGTAATTAAATGCCTAACTGGCTGACTTTTGGCTTTGCTGGCTATATATTTGGAGCTTGGGTTGTTGTAGAAGGTATTTCTAAGGGAGTTAGAAGGGATTTATAAGTAGAGGATAGTAGAAAGGAAGATCACATGCAAGTTGAGTCACTAAATTCATAATTCTCATTGTATAAGGCCAAAACCTGAAAGGCCTCATAGTCGGGCAAGTTGAAAGATATAATATAAATTTTTTGTTGTTGCTGCTAGTTGATTATCTCATATCTATTATTTTTTCACTTATTTCATGTGGTATTCATATTTATTTCATGTTTAACTTTGAGTAGGGCTTGTTTTTTATGCAAGTAGACTCAATTCTTCTTGTTTCTTCTTGTATCTACCCTGCCCCTACATCAAGTGGTATCAGAGTTCTTTCTTTCTTGTGGATTTGATCATGGAGAACCTTGTTGGATTGGTTGTAGAGTGGTATATCTGAGATCTAACCTATAACTTGTAGAAGGTTATGATCTTTCTGGAACCTGATTGTCAAAATAGTTCGTGGTAGAGGAATGATAATGCTATCATGGATATGTTAAGGTAGATTGCAACTAGGCTTGAAGCTGTAGAGACAACCTAGAGAAGAGGCACACATCTTGAAGATGTTAGTGATGAAGAAGAAGGAACACCTAATCCTAAACCTAAAGTTTAACAAGATGAGGAAAGACTTTTGAGAGTTTTGTCTAAGGCTAACTCCAGACTTGCAGTTGAATTTTCTTTCTATGATGGAAGACTTGAGACCAATACACTTTTGGATTGGATATCTGAGATGGATAAGTACTTTGAGTATGAGGGTACTATGATAATAAGAAGGTTAAGATAGTAGTCACAAAGTTGAAAGGTCATGCATCTCTTTGGTGGGATCATTTACAAACTGAGAGATATAAGTGAGGAAAAGAAAAGATCAATACATGGATGAAGATACTTGAAAAGATGAAGAAGAAGTTCCTTCCAATTGACTACCAAGTTATTTTCATGAAAAAAATGAAAAATTTGAGACAAAAGGACATAAGTGTGAAAGAATATACTGAGGAATTTTACAAATTGAATATCAGATCTGGACATGTAGATGATGAAGTTGAGAAGGTAGCTAGATATCCAAATGGCTTGAGGACATCAATTCAAGATGAGATCAGCTATGTGAAGATAGAAAGTGTGGAAGAAGCATATCAATTTTCTTTGAAGGAATAAGAGAGATTAACAAAGAGACATGAACAAAGACAAAGAGGAAGAGGTGGCAGATTTCAAAGAAGTAGAGGTAGATCTTATGGAGAAAGTAGCAGATCTGACAATGCAATGCAAGATAAAGGATGGAAAGATGAACCTTTTGGTAGAAGAGGTAATTACTCTAGAGGTAGCTATACTTGTTACTCTAGGAATAAAAATAATGGGAAAAGAGAAGATAAATCTTGGTTTAAAGGTACTTGTTACAAATGTGGTGAAGAAGGACATAGAGCTTTTGAATGTACTAACTTTGGAAATAAGACTGGAGGTAATGGAAGAAATAATTTGGCTTGTGAAGAAGTTGAGGAAATATCTAATGAACCTAAACATGGTGAGAACTTGATGCTAAGAAGGATCTTGTGGAATAAGGAAGCTGATGAGGAACCTATTCTGAGGAAAAGTTTGTTCAAAATCAGATGTAAGATCACTGATAAATGTTTCAAGGTAATCATTGATGGTGGAAGTTCTGATAATTTGGAATTTGAAGAGCTAGTTAACAAATTGCAGTTGTAGAGATTGAGACATCCTAAGCCTTACCAAATTTCTTGGATCTAGAAGGAACACAAACTACTTGTAAGTGAACAATGCCTTGTTAAATTCAAAATTGGGAATTATGATGATGAAGTCTTGTGTGATATTATGCCTATGGATTATTGTCATATTCTTTTGGGTAGACCTTGGTAGTATGATAGGAAAGCTTTGCATGATGGTAGATTGAATCAATATACTATTTGGATGGATGGGAAGAAGAAAATATTATTGCCTTTAGTAGAGAAGTTTGATGAAGGTCACTGTACTACAGTCAAAGTATGCTTGGTTGATGGTAAAAAGTTTGCAAGAGAAATGAAAGAACAAAATGTTAGTTTTTCTTTAATTCCAAGGAAAATTAAGAAACAATATGAGTTAGAACATGCACCTGAGGTTAAACTATTATTGACTAAATTTCATGACATCATTTTTGATAATGTACCTAATGGTTTACCACCTATGAGAATTATAAGTCATTGTATGGATTTGATAAATGGAGCTAGTTTGCCTAATAAAGCACCACATAGGTTGACACCTAATGAAAAGACAAAGTTGAATAGACAAGTGCAAGAATTGCTTGAGAGAGGTTTGATTAGGAAAAGTTTAAGTCCTTGTGCAGTACCTACTATGTTAGCACCGAAAAAGAATGGAGAATGGAGAATGTGCACTGATTCTAGAGCTATAAACAAGATAACAGTAAAGTACAGATTTCCTTTGCCTAGGATGGATGACATAATGGATAGTTTGAGTGGAAAAAAGTATTTCACAAATATTGATTTGAAGAGTGGATATCATCATATTAGGATTAGAGAAGGGGATGAATGGAAAACTGCTTTTAAGACTAATGAGGGTTTGTATGAATGGTTGGTTATGCCTTTTGGTTTGACTAATGCACCTAGTACATTCATGAGGCTGATGAATGAAGTTCTAAAAATATTCTTGGGTAAGTTTGTGATTTTATATCTTGATGAAATTTTGATATTCAGTAAGAGTAAGGAAGAACATCTTTAACATATCAGACAAGTATAGCAAAGATTGAAGGAAAAAAAGTTGTTGATTAATTTGAATAAATGTTCATTTATGAAACTAGAGATTGTGTACCTTGGTTTTGTAATTTCAGCTGATGGATTGAAGATGGACCCTAAGAAAGTGAGAGCTATACTTGATTGGCCTACACCAAAGAATGTTGGAGAGGTAAGATCATTTCATGGATTGGTAATTTTTTATAGGAAGTTCATCAGAAATTTCAATTCTATTTGTAATGCTATGACTGAAACTATGAGAGGAGATAAAAAGGATTTCAAATGGACACATGGAGCACAAAAGAGTTTTGAAACATTGAAATAAAGAATTGTAGAGTTGCCTACACTTGTTTTGCTTGATTTTATTAAAGTTTTTCAAGTTGAATGTGATGCTAGTGGAAGTGCAGTTGGAGCTATTTTAAGTCAAGAAGGAAGACCTATAGCTTTCTTTAGTGAAAAGTTGAATGATGCTAAGAGAAAATATTTAGTTTATCACGAGGAATTCTATTCTATTCTTCAAGCTTTGAAGAAATGGAGACATTATTTGATGCCTAAATATTTTGGGTTTTATACTGACCATAAATCTTTGTAGTATTTGGGAAGTCAAAATAAATTGAATTAGAGACATATGAAGTGGGTTGAGTTCTTGCAGAATTTTTCCTTTTCATTGAAGCATAAGAGTGGACAGTCAAATAAGGTTGTCGATGCCTTGAGCCGAGGAAGAAGTTTGCTGACAGATATGAGAGTTGAGGTACTTGGTTTTGATGATTTGAAGTTTTTTTATGATACTAAAATTAACTTTGCAAAGCCTTGGAAAGCTTGTAAGGAACACACAGTGAGTGATAAGTGGGCTGATTATTTCATTCAAGAAGACATGTTGTTTAAAGGAGTTCAGTTGTGTATACCTAGAGGTGTTTGTTAGGAATGAATGCTAAATGTTTGGTAGACATTTTGTAGTATTTTTTTTTGCAATCATGACTATGATTGTCATTGATTTCAACAAAGTGATTTAGCAAAGACTTGCAGAGAAGTAGATAGAGTTTGGATTAGCGCACGTGGGTTATTGCAGTTGGAGCTATGTGATGTTGAGGTTATACTCTTTCATATGTTATATGTCTATGGTTAAGAGAGAAGATAGTAATTCATTTATTCATGGAAGTTATGATTTTTAGGAATGAATGTTAAAGTGTTTGGCACCCATTCTGTAGTAGTTGTTGTTGCATTCATGACTATGATTGTCATTGATGTCAACACAGTGTTTTACCAAAGACTTGCAGAGAAGAAGACAGTGTTTTGATTAGCGCACATGGGATATTGTAGTTGGAGATATGTGACATTGAGGATATATTCTTTGATATGTTATATGTCTATGGTTAAGAGTGCATATAGTAATTATTTTATTCATAAAAGTTATGATCATTTTGGTGGAAGCAGTATTCAGGCAATGTTCCTGAGTAGCAATTTTTGGCAAATGGATGATATCTCCTAATCAGGATAGAATCTAGCTTTGCGTAGTTAAAGGGAAGTTAGAGACACATTAATAGTGATGTGGATGATAGAAAAAACTTTGAAGTCACATGAGTGAAGATTTATTGTATTTGGAAGCTGACAGTTTTAAGTAATTTTGGTGTAGCGTGTGAAATATTTTATTTTGTAATTGTGTGTCGACTCATTTGTAATTATTTGAGTGTGGTATAAAGGAAGGAGTTTTTTTCCTTGTTGCAATGATGATGTGTGATGCGGTATGCATGAAGTGAAGAAAAGAGTTAAGTATGAGAGCGAAATTGTAAAGGAAGACATGCGAAGTACAGAGATCTGAAATAGAGATCTAATGTAGTAGTGAGTGTAGTTTGTCATAGTTAGAGAAGAGGTAACATATTATTCTATTGAATAATGCAAAGATTATTTGGACAGTGAGTTCAAGGATCTTACCCTGAAGCTGTTTGGGCAGTGGGTCCTTCTGTCTTCCAATATAACTCTTAACAAGGTTAGAATCTTTTAACAGGGATTCAAAATCTCCTAACAGGGATTTATATGTACTGAATGTATTTCATAAGAATCCTAACAAAGTCCATCCTTTCACAAGGAATATTCATATTAGTGCATCTTTGGTGGGCATCATTCCTACCAGGGTTTACTCTTTGATCAAGAGGTTCCCTAGTCAGAATATCTTGTGTTATTGTGTAATTGTGTATGAATATCTTTCTATGGTTGGTAATTATGTTTCTTATATGATTTAATGTTGTTGAAGATGATAAAAGTTATAATTATCTAATAATTGATTCACCCCCCCCCCCCTCTCAATTATCTTGGTGGAAATTACTTTCTAACAATTGGTATCAGAGTAGCAGGTCCTTGAAAGAGAAGTTTAATAGCTTAAGGAGATCCATGGAAAATTTCAGGAAAGAAAGCCCTAAGTTTGATGGAGTAAATTTTGACAGCTGGAAAGAAAAGATGAAGACACATCTACTATGTTTAGGACTAGGGTATTGGTTGACTAAAAAGAATGATAAGACTATCATTGAAGAAGATGATCTTGAGACATGCTCTAATGATGAGAGAGATCTATTCATGTGTAACATACTTGCAAGAGAAGAACTTTTGACAACACTTCTAGAGAATGAATATAGTTAGGTAAAATGTTTGAAAAAGTCTCATGAAATTTGAAAAGCTTTACACTCTACTTTTGAAGGTGATGAACATGAAAAAAGAGTTAGATTACATAATTGGATATGTGCATTTGAAGATATAAGAATGTTGGAAGATGAATCTGTTAGAAGCTATATTGGTATAATGTCAGAAATTGTTGCAGGGATAAAATCTTATGGAGGAACAAAGATAGAGAATGAAGTGATATGGAAAATTATGAGCACATTGACTCTTGTATTTAAGTAAACAACATAGATGATTGAATGATTTATACCTTGTACTATGAACTTTACAAGAGAGACTCTTCTTGGAAGATTAGAAGCAACAGAGATGAACCTGAGGTTATCAGGAGACTTACCTAGAATGGAGACAACATTTAGCACTCTTAGTGTTCACCCTACATTGTTAAGAAGCATCAGTGTGAGTAGAGATTATGCTGGTAGTAGCAGATCTAGAAATGAAGAAGACAAGAAGATTGAAGAAGGTATTTTCTTGCTTGTGAAAAGAGAACCAGATGGTAAGAAAATTTTTAAATGTTGGACTTGTCAAGAATATGGTCATTTTGCATCTAAATGTCCTAAGAGAGTTAAGAAGTACAAAAATAATTTCAAGCCTAGAAGATCTAAGGAATGTTATTATGCTAATGATGAAGACCTTGAAGCTACTATTGAAAGAACTTTAAGCGAAAGTGATACTGAGAATAATGATGAAATAGGATTTGTAGCAATTAAAGAAGAAAATTCTGAAACTAATGTTAAGGAAGAAAAAGCCTTAGTTTCCCAAGTTGAAAAGAAATTTGATTGGATTATAGATAGTGGTTGTTCACATCATATGACTGGAGATATGAAAAAGTTCATAAAGTTTAACAATTGTGATGGAGGAGTTGTTAGAGTTGGTAATAATGCACCTTTCTTGATTAAAGGTATAGGATCTATTACTCTTGATGGAAAGACTAATACTGATGATGTTTACTTTGTTGATGGATTGAAACATAATTTTTGAGTGTTGGACAGTTAGTTGATAAGGGATATCAAGTTTGGTTTACTGAGAAAACTTGTGTGATAAAGGATAAAGATGGAAATCTGATTGGAACTGGATCTAGAACCAGAGGTAATGTATTTCAATTGAATCCTACTGAGATGACATGTTTGATTACTAAGATTGATGATAGTTGGTTATGGCATAGAAGGTTTTGTCATATAAACTTTGATAATATTGTGAAAGTGAGTACTACACTTGCAGTAAGGGATTTTCCTAAAATTATGAAGCCTACTAACATGATTTGCAAAGAATGTGTGATGGCTAAGCAGAAGAGAAGTTCTTTTCCTAGTAAGAAGTTCACATCGGTAGAGAAGTTGGAGATTGTTCATACAGACTTGAGCGGTCCTACCAGGACTAGAGGATTCTATGGAGAAAGATATTTTATGATTCTTGTTGATGATTTTACAAGAATGATGTGGATTGCATTTCTGAAAGAAAAATCTAAGGCATTTGATAAATTTAAGATCATTAAGAAAAAAGTTGAGAATGAGTCTGGAATGAAGATTAAATGTTTGAGATCTGATAGAGGTGGAGAATTTACTTCTAGAGAGTTTAACACTTTTTGTGAAGTGAATGGTATTAAGAGACAATTTTTAGCCCCTAGAACACTTGAACAAAATGGTATTGCAGAAAGGAGAAACAAATCAGTGACTGAAGCAGCAAGAGCTATGTTATTTGAGAATGATTTAGCAAAGAAATTTTGGAGAGAAGTAGTGAATACAATAGTATATACAATGAACAGAGTACAAATCAGAGCAAACACAAACAAGACACCTTATGAATTATGGTTTGAACATGCACCCTCAGTTAAGTATTTTAGAATTTTTGGAAGCAAATGTTATATAAAGAGAGATGATGATATTGGAAAGTTTGATCCTAGAAGTGATGAAGGTATTTTTCTTTGATATTCTTTGAAGAGCAAAGCATATAGATGTTACAATAAGAGAACTAAAACTATTTTTGAGAGCGCAAATGTTAAAGTTGATGAAAAGTTCAAAATTTAAGAAAGAATGCTTGATTATGAATCTGATGAAGAAGCTCATCCTAAGCCTAACATTGAAACTACTGAATTATTCTATGAAATTGATAGTGAATTGTTGAATGAAAGTCATGCTGAAGAAACCAGAGAGGAATCTAGAGAAGAATCTACAGTTGAAGCAAGATCTGAGACTATGACACCGAACAGGTATTTATCAAGACATCATCCTATTGAGAAAGTTATTGGAAGTTTGGATAGAGAAGTTTTGACTTGGAATAAGGTACATTTATGTTTGATTTCTCAAATTGAACCTAAATCTACTAGTGAAGCTTGTGAAGATGAACATTGGATTAATGCTATGAAAGAAGAACTAGATCAGATAGAAAAGAACAAGACATGGGAATTGGTCCCTAGACCTAAAGATAAGAATGTGATTGGAACTAAATGGGTATTTAGAAACAAGATGAATGAACAAGGAGAAGTTGTAAGAAACAAAGCAAGATTGGTATGTAAGGGATACTCACAGCAAGAAGGAATTGACTATGAATAAAATTTTGCACCAGTAGCAAGAATTGAAGTAGTAAGAATGTTTTTGACCTATGCATCTTTTAAGAAATTCAAAGTGTATCAAATGGATGTGAAGTCAACATTTCTAAATGGAGAATTGGAAGAAGAAGTCTACATTGAGTAGCCTGAAGGTTTTCCTTTGACTCAAGAAGGAGACATGGTATGTAAACTAAAGAAAGCATTATATGAACTAAAGCAAGCAACTAGAACTTGTATGCAAGACTGGATAAGTATTTGTTAAATTTGGGATTTGCTAAAGGAACAACTAATAGAAATTTGTACACAAAAAAAATTGAAAATGGTTTGTTGATTATAGTTATTTTTGTTGATGACATTATTTTTGGAGGAGAAGATGAAGTTAGTGACAAATTTGCTGATGAAATGAAGACTGAATTTGAAATGAGTATGATTGGTGAGATGAAATACTTTTTGGGATTACAGATAACACAAAACAATGATGGTATCTTTGTAAGTTAGACAAAGTACTTGAATGATTTGCTGAAAAGATTTGGAATGGAGGACTGTAAACTAGTTGGAACACCTATGGTAACTAGACATAAGTTATCTAGCACATATGAAACACTGGCAGTTGAGAAAAAGAAATACAAATCCATGATTGGAGGATTGTAGTATTTGACACACATAAAACTAGATATAGAACATTCAGTTGGAATTGTGGCAAGATTTCAAGCTGAACCTAGAGAATCACATTATGTAGTAGTAAAGAGGATACTAAGATATTTAAGAGGCACAATGGACTATGGATTGTGGTATGAAATATCTGATGATTTTACCCTGTGTGCATATATAGATGCTGATTGGGGAGGTAGTGTTGATGATAAGAAAAGCACCAATGGAGGAGAATTTTTCCTTGGAGGAAGATTAGTTTCTTGGCTAAGCAAGAAGGAAAATTGTATTTCACAGAGCACAACAGAAGAAGAGTATGTAGCAGCAAGAAAGAATTGTAACTAGATAATTTGGATGAAGCAGATACTGAAGGATATTGGAATTAAATTTGTTGAGCCTATTGTTATACATTGTGACAACACCAGTATAGTCAGTATGTCTAAGAATCCTGTACTACATTCTAAGACAAAACATATAGAGATCAAGTATCATGTTGTAAGAGAGAAAGTTGTTGAGAAAGAAGTCAGACTGGAGTACATAAGCACAAAGGAATAGATAGAAAACATATTTACAAAGCCTTTGCCTAAGGATACATTTGAGTATCTGAGAGGTATGCTTGGGGTTATGCCCTAGCCTACTTTTGAGTAAAGATGTAGTTGGTTGCATCCATCCAGTAATATACGACCCCTATCTTTCTTCTGGACAGGATGTTGGTACTTCCTCTATGGGGGAGTATGTGTATCTGAGCTGAGTCATAAGGACTCTAGTAAATGTATTTTCTAAATAGTGTCTTTTGACATTGAGTTGTTGTTGACTTAGTGATGGAATTTTTGTCATTGATGTTAATGGGGGAGAAGTATGCATGAAAAACAATATGAGACATTTGTTGGAGAGAACTGAATAGGATAACAAAGCAAGATTTGATTGATGAAGAGGATTCGAAGAAGCAGTGTTGTAGTATTGGATTTTTGGAACATTGAATGTTTTTCATCTATGTTTCCATCAATGCCAATAGGGGAGATTGTTAGGAATGAATGTTAAATTTTTTGGCACCCATTCTGTAGCAGTTGTTGTTGCATTCATGACTATGATTATCATTGATGTCAACACAGTGTTTTATCGAAGACTTGCAGAGAAGCAAATAGTGTTTTGATTAGTGCACACAGGATATTGTAGTTGGAGCTATGCAAAATTGAGGATATATTATTTGATATGTTATATGTCTATGGTTAAGAGCATAGATAGTAATTCATTTATTCATAAAAGTTATGATCATTTTGGTGGAAGCAGTATTCAGGCAGTGTTCCTGAGTAGTGATTTTTGGCAAATGGATGATATCTCCTAATCGAGATAGAATATAGCTTTGTGTAGTTAAAGGGAAGATAGAGATGCATTGATAGTGATGTGGATGACAATGAAGCTGTTTGGGCAGTGGGTCCTTCTATCTTCCATAACTCTTAACAGGGTTAGAATCTTTTAACAGGGATTCAAAATTTCCTAACAGGGATTTATATGTACTGAATGTATTTCATAAGACTCCTAATAGAGTCCATCCTTTCACAAGGAATATTCATATTAGTGCATCTTTTATGGGTATCATTCCCACCGGGGTTTACTCTTTGATCAAGAGGTTCCCTAGTCAACATATCTTGTGTTATTGTGTAACTGTGTATGAATATCTTTCTATGGTTGGTAATTATATTTCTTATATGGTTTAATGTTGTTGAAGATCATAAAATTTATAATTATCTGATAAATGATTCACCCCCCCCCCCCCTCATTTATCTTGGTGGACTTTACTTTCTAACAATGATCATTTTGGTCGAAGCAGTATTCAGGCAGTGTTCCTGAGTAGCGGTTTGTGGAAATCGGATGATATCTCCTAATCAGGATGGAATCTGGTTTTTTGCAATTAAAGGTAAGTTGAAAACACATTGATAGTGATGTGGATGATAGTGCAAACTTTGAGGTCACATGAGTGAAGATTTATTGTATTTGGAAGTTGATTGTTTTGTGTAATTTTGGTGTAGCGTGTGGAAGCTTTTATTTTGTAATTGTATGCTGACTCATTTGTAATTATTTGAGTGTGGTATAAAGGAAGGAACGTATTTCCTTTCTATAATGTAGTTGAAATGTGTAAGTGTGTAATTATGATATGGTAGTAGCTGTTGTGAGTGACACTATATGCATGAAGTGAAGAAAAGAGCTAAGTATGAAAGCGAATTTATGAAGGAAGACCTACGAGGTACAAAGATCTGAAATTGAGATTTGATGTAACAGTGAGTGTAGTTTGGCACATTTAGAGAAGAGGTAACATATTATTCTATTGAGTAATGCAAAGATTATTTGGACAGTGTGTTCAATGATCTTACCCTGAAATTGCTTGGGCAGTGTGTCCTGTGTTCCATAACTCTTAACAGGGTTAGAATCTTTTAACAGGAATTCAAAATCTCCTAATAGGGATTCATATGTACTGAATGTATTTCATAAGACTCCTAACAGAGTCTATCCTTTCACAAGGAATATTCATATTAGTGCATCTTTTGTGGGCATCATTCCCACTGGGGTTTACTCTTTGATCAAGAGGTTCCCTAGTCAACATATCTTGTGTCATTGTGTTATTGTGTATGAATATCTTTCTATGGTTGGTAATTACATTGCTTATATGGTTTAATGTTTTTGAAGATGACAAAAGTTATAATTATCTGATAACTAATTCACCCCCCCCTCTCAGTTATCTTGGTGGACTTTACTTTCTAACAATTGGTATCAGAGCAGCAGGTCCTTGAAAAAGAAGTTTAATAGCTTAAGGAGATCCATGGTGAATTTTAGGAAAGAAAGCCCTAATTTTGATGGAGTAAATTTTGACAACTAGAAACAAAAGATGAAGACACACCTACTATGTTTAAGACCAGGTTATTGGTTGATTACAAAGAATGATAAGACTATCATTGAAGAGGAAAATCTTGAAATGTGTACTACAGATGAAAGAGATCTATTCATGTGTAACATACTTGTAAGAGAAGCATTTTTGACAACACTTTCAAAGAATGAGTACAATCAGATAAAATGTTTGAAAAAGTCTCATAAAATTTGGAAAGCTTTACACTATACTTTTGAAGGTGATGAACATGCAAAAAGAGTTAGATTACATAATTGGATATGTGCATTTGAAGATATAAGAATGTTGGAAGATGAATCTATTAGAAGTTATATTGGTAGAATGTCAAAAATTATTACAGGTATAAAATCTTGTGGAGGAAAAAAGATAGAGAATGAAGTGATATGGAAAATTTTGAGGACATTGACTCGTGTATTTAAGCAGACAACACAAATGATTGAACAAGTCATACCTTGTACAAAAAACATTACAAGAAAGACTCTTCTTGGAAGATTGGAAGCAGCAGAAATGAACCTAAGATTATTAGGAGACTTACCTAGAATGGAGACAACATTCAGTGATGTTAGTGTTCACCCTACTTTGTTAAGAAGCATCATTGTGAGTGGAGATTATGCTGGTAGAAATATATCTAGAAATGAAGAAGACAAGAACATTGAAGAAGGTATTGCCTTGCTTGTGAAAAGAGAACCAGATGGTAAGAAAATATTTAAATGTTGGACTTGTCAAGAATATGGTCATTTTGCATCTAAATGTCCTAAGAGAGTTAAAAAGTACAGAAACAATTTCAAACCTAGAAGATCTAAGGAATGTTATTATGCTAATGATGAAGATCTTGAAGCTAGTATAGAAAGAACCTTAAGTGAAAGTGATACTGAAAATAATGATGACATAGGATTTGTAGCAATTAAAGATGAAAATCCTGAAACTATTTTTAAGGAAGAAAAAGCCTTAGTTTCTCAAGTTGAAAAGAAAGCTGATTAGATTATAGACAGTGGTTGTTCACATCATATGACTAGAGGCATGAAAAAGTTCATAAATTTGAATGAATATGATGGAGTTGTTACAGTTGGAAAAAATGCACCTTGTTTGATTAAAAGTATAGGATCTATTACTCTTGATGGAAAGACTAATACTGATGATGTTTATTTTGTGGGTGGATTGAAACATAATCTTTTGAGTGTTGGATAGTTAGTTGATAAGGGATATCAAGTTTGGTTTACTGAGAAATCTTGTGTGATAAAGGATAAAAATGGAAATCTTACTAGAACTGGATCTAGAACCAGAGGTAATGTATTTCAGTTGAATCCTACTAAGATGACATGTTTGATTACTAAGATTGATGACATTTGGTTATGGCATAGAAAGTTTTTTCATATAAAGTTTGATAACATTGTGAAAGTAAGTACTATACTTGCAGTAAGAGATTTACCTAAAATTATGAAGCTTACTAACATGATTTGCAAAGAATGTGTAATGGCTAAACAGAAGAGAAGTTCTTTTCCCAGTAAGAAGTTTACATCTACAAAGAAGCTGGAGATTGCTCATACAGATTTGAGCGGTCCTACCAGGACTAGAGGATTCTATGGAGAAAGGTATTTTATGATTCTTGTTGATGATTTCACAAGAATGATGTGGATTGCATTTCTTAAAGAAAAATCTGAAGCATTTGATAAGTTTAAGATTGTTAAGAATAAAGTTGAGAATGAATTTGGAATGAAGATTAAATGTTTGAGATCTGATAGAGGTGGAGAATTTACTTCTAGATATTTTAGCACCTTTTGTGAAGAAAATGGCATTAAAAGATAGTATTCAACCCCTAGAACACTTGAACAAAATGGCATTGTAGAAAGAAGGAACAGATCAGTGACTGAAGCAACAAGAGCTATGTTGTTTGAAAATGATTTGGCAAAGATATTATGGAGAGAAGCAGTGAACACAATAGTGTATACAATGAACATAGTACAAATCAAAGCAGACACAGACAAGAGAAGACACCTTATGAATTATGGTTTGGACATGCACCCTTAGTTAAGTATTTTAGAATTTTTGGAAGCAAATGTTATATAAAGAGAGATGATGATATTGGAAAGTTTGATCCTAGAAGTGATGAAGGTATATTTCTTGGATATTCTTTGAAAAGCAAAGCATATAGATGTTTCAATAAAAGAAATAAGACTATTGTTGAAAGCGCAAATGTTAAAGTTGATGAAAAGTTCAAAATTCAAGAAAGAATGCTTGATTATGAATCTGATGAAGAAGCTCATCCTAAACCTAACATTGGATCTACTGAATTGTTTTATGAAACTAACAATGATTTGTTGAATGAAAGCCATAGTGAAGTTATTCAAGAACCTACATTTGGAGAGAGATCTGAGATAGTGACACCTAGCAAGAGTTTGTTAAGGAATCATCCTTTTGAATAGATTATTGGGAGCATCAAAAGAGGAGTTCTAACTCGAAATAAGGCACAAGAATAGTTATGTTTGATTTCCCAAATTGAACCTAAGACTACTAGTGAAGCTTGTGAAGATGAAAGTTGGACTAATGCTATGAAAGAAGAACTAGATCAGATTGAAAAGAACAAGACATGGGAATTGGTCCCTAGACCTAAAGACAAGAATTTTATTGGAACTGTTGGTACCCTTAAAATTTTTGAGGAATGGGACACATTAACATGCATTTGTATTATTTTTTGCTTTTAGGATGCATGTGGGAACCGGGTGTTTTCCATGTGGTTTCATAAAATTCAAATGTCCATTGCCTTTCATATGTTTCATTGGTTTATTCCGAGTCCTAAAGTTGCATGTTGAAATGGGTTTTCATCATTTCATTCCTAGGGGGTCTCAAAATCAAAAAATTGTGGAGTGTAGAAATCACCGGGAAGGGTTACTTTGAGGTTGAATAATATGAAATCCGATAAGTGTCATGAAAATCTGAGCCTAGTCTCTTGTTGTACACATTGCATACTCTTTATGTGTCAGGTTTAAGGTCCCCGTGATAAGTTTTGACCCTGTTTGTTCATCCCCTTCCAGAGGTGTTTTCTTAGTTTTGCACTTGTGCACTTGTTCAGTTATTCTCGGAGGCCTTGTTTGTGGAGCTGTATCTTTTTCCCGGTGATTGGGAGTGAAGTGATGATCATTTCCCTGCATTTTAAACAAGTTTTACTTCATCTCTATCAGTTAGCAGCTCATGACGAATCCATTGGATGAGTTTCCCAATGCGATTCCATTTGCAGTTTCTGCTGTTTGTAAAGAGTGAAGTGCATCAATTTGCCGAAGGTCAACTTTGCTCATTTATAACTTTTGACCAGTCAAACTTATCAATGAAATTCTTATTGGTCTGCATTGAAAAGTTGACATATTACTTCCAGTTCAGATTTGAGCTTTCTGCCAATCCAGTTGATCTCTTTTTGAAGGCATTTCCAAACTGAACTTTCCATTGTTTTCTACATTTTATGAGTGTGTCTCTGCAAGTACCTATTTTTATGAGGCCATATCTTTTTCCTTGTTGGTGCCTAGTTTGAAGTAGTGATTGAATTATGTTGTTTATGTCTCAATGAATTTCTGTGCCAGTTTGTAGCCTCCTCAAACTTTGTTTGGTATTTTTGCTAGGGTGTTTTCAAAGGCAGTTTATTACTTCTGACAGTGTGTTTACAGAAAATAGAATGAAAAGAGCAACTTTGAAGGCTTGTAACTTTCACCTCGGTAGTCATCATGGGATGCCATTTTGCAAAATGCTTTTTTGTATGACAGAGAATAGGCTTGTTCAGTGGCGGCACCCGGTCAGGTGATTATGTTAGTTTTTAAAGCCATTTTTCGGGCCTTTTTCTCTTAATTTTGGTGACTTTGCAAAAGTGTAAAAGGTGAGAAGTATGTTTAAAATTTTGTTACATCATGGTCATACTTCATCGGAGGTGAATGATGCTTCCAGATTAAAACATAAAATGCTAGAAGGTAGATATGCCCATGGCATTGTTGCTCAAAATGCTCTCATTGTAGAAATTTGCCATTTTTGGGGAGACACAAGGAGCAACATTTTTATCAATTAAAATGGGATCTAGATGAGTGTTTATTATAGATGATACATATGATGGCTGAAATACTCAGGGACATGAGAGTTGTTGATGACCCAAGTGTCAAACTAACGGGAATGGAAGGAATGAAAACCAAAGTGGTCTTATGGGTCAAAGTTACCATAGTTTCGGTAGGTGGGCCCCAATCAAATAAGGTGCATTTCACTGCAGGAGTGAAAAGGTCAAGGCCAAGAGATGCATATGTCTAGCCATTTGGAAAATCAATTTACCTATTCATTCTTAACATTCTGGTATTAAATATCAAAATTGTGGAAATAAGGACTGATTATGTAGAACAAGGGATTTATGAAATTCTTCATGAAATCTCAATTTTTCTTTAGCGGGTCTATAAGTATGAAAATAAAATTATGCAGCTCAGATTTCATGATGATAAAGGGGAGGATCTTTATCTGGTTCAGGCTATAAGGACTGCAATAAAAAGGTCACGCCATGAGTTGGAGACTTCATGCAATATAAAAGGGGCTGCAACCGAACAAAGCAAAATAACTCACGCATTTGTAATAATGAAAACACCAGCGCAATAGAAAGGAAGCTAGTGCATAAAGGGGGAAGTCTACACAAAATTTCCCTGATGCAATGTTAAAAGGGAATGCGGTGCAACATTGGAGCTTCACGCCAAATCTGCGGTGAAACTTTGAAATTAGAGGCCCTCACACCAACCATTAAAATGATGGGGCTGGCATAGCAAAGAAAGGAAGAACACATGAGCACATGCATTGCAGATGGTTTGCAATTAACAGTAAGTATGAATATATTCAAAGGCCAGTGTAGAGAAATAACACACGAAGGAGATGCCTTATGCGTAACAGAGAATAGCAGGCAAGGCACACGGAGAGAATACCTGTCATAACCAATGGATAAAAATAGCACCCAAATAATACAGTGACCCGCCATACTTACAATGCCATTTCCCTGGTTTACCAAGCCATGGCTCTCCATTGATCATGCTATATCAAAGAATAAGGGAAATGTCTGTGAAAAAAAAAAGCTAGTGCAAGAAGAAAGGTGGTTTTGCTTTATAATATATATCCCACATTTGGTGGGTGGAAAGATTTTATAATGTTTTTATATACTGACACCAAGATGGAACTTAAAGTGAAGGAAGAGGAGGCTATGTTTCCACCTAAGTCATGTGCGAGAGGTCCTCGAAAACCATGCCAGTGGACCCGCTGACAAACCAAATTTTTGCAGGAGGAGATGAAGCCGCTAACTGGGTGACCGTGCCACGTGGTGCCATGACGTGAATTAGCTAGAAGTCTGAACAGGTAATATCAAATGCTAGCGACTCAGTGACTAACCTTGTTCACCAGTTCGCCACTAAGTTGGCAGTTAAGCCAAACTATTTCATGATTTAGAGATGAACAGTCACCAATTACGCTAGGAGTTAACCATGGTTGAGATTTCATTCAGCGAATTAGAGAATTGATGCAATCACCTAGTGTAATACACCAAAAATGGGCTATAAGTTCATTAATCTCTTACATCTTCAATTCGAACGAAATCGACATCAAAGTCCTAATCTAAGGCACATCTAAACATCATCGAATCATAATTGATTATCTTAAATTTTGCATCGGGGAATATTCCTAGTAATATTCCTAATCATCATAATTATCTTTAATTTTATAATTATTGGGCAATAAATCACATTTATCCTAAAGTTTGATTAATTGAATATTTTCATATTTAATTAATTAGATTTAATATTTGCCACTTAATTGTGTAATTAAATTTAATTCTATCTATTATTAATTGTATTATTTAATTTTGACAATAAATCTAATATCATATGAATAATTGATTAAATTCTTATTTAATTAATTAAAGCAAGTTGTCATTATTTAATAATATAGTTGTTAATAAAAGTTTGATTAAATAATTGATTAACCCATAAATCAATTGTTTTATTTTTAAAAGCAGTTAAGTTGGAAATAAATCACTTTATTATTAAATTAATTCATAAATAAAACATGCACAATCATAAAAGCAGACAACTATCAATTATCAATTAAAGCTAAACTCTATTTTGAGTTAAAACTTAGCTTTTGCATGTTTTTGTGAGTTAATTATCCTTTATTTAAAAATAACTCAAAAATCAACTTGAGTTATTTGAGTGATTTATGGCTTTTTTTTCCCATGCACCTCCAAAGCCCTGGATTTCTATCAAATCAAGGCTTCAACTCATCTCAAATCATCTCATAATTTTGCAAGCTTACTTTGCCAAAGTCATCTACGAATTGCACAACTATTTTGAAGAATTGGAATTTGGAGAATCAAAGCTTATTGCGAATCAAGGCTATTGTGAGATCAATCTATTTTTTTTTTACATTCATTTAGATTCTTTTTTATATCATTGTTAGATCAATTCATAGCATATCAATTTTCCATATTAGCATAGATTCCATATCAAGTTTTCAAATCATTGCATAGAAAATCCAAAAAATATAGATTAATTGCATTCATATTTCATATCTAGATCAATTGCATTTAAATCCTTCATTTAGGTGTCATCTAGGTCACTGATCTCGTTAACAATCTGAGAACATTAATCTCGCACCTACTAGAAGGCAGTAAATTGCTTGGTTACATAGTTTTCAATTTTGCACGATTTCGATTATAGCTAACCTCTAATGTTTTAGTGAAGTGTTGTGTTTACAGATCAGGTATGATTTTCACACACACATTTCTGGCGCCCACCGTGGGGCAACCCACCTTTACATGCTAGTTTTGATTTTTTTGGGGAACTAAAGCCCTCAAGTTTCAAAGATTTAATTTTATCTCTTAAATGGCTTGGAATTTTTGTCTAAATTTTTTTTTTTAGGTTGGCCACATGTCAGGGAAGCTACAGTAAAAAATTTAGAATTTTCTAAGCTGTTTTCAATTTTTAATAATTATTTCTTGAAATTTCAGAAAAAATTAATATCTGATGAAAATTAGCATATTTTTTAGAAATTTTTATATTTTCAAAAATCTCTTTAAATTCTATATGGGGTCCATTCTTTTTTTTTAAAATTTGGATGCAATATAATAGCTCAAATAGTCAATTTACAAAAACTGGTCTGTTTTGGTAAAACGGGTCTCTAGGGCACAAATGAAAAGATTTTTCTAAAATTTTTCCATTTTTGGAAAGCTGTCTATTTTTTAGTAGGGGTCTCTATTCTAAATTTCTATTTTTGTGGCCAAAATCATATCAAAAAAATCAGATCTTGTTGACTAGGTCAAATGCAGTCCAAAAAAATAAAAATTTTGTGATGGTTATGCACTTATTTTTCATATGATTCAATGCATGATATGAGTTGTCATTTGAATTAATTGCTAGTTATTATTGCTGATAATAATTGATTTTTAGAGCTAACTCTATGGTTTTCATAAGTTGAATATAGGTTGCATATCTTGTTTGCTTGTTTGTTTGTTGGAGAGTTCGTCACTTGCTTGCATGGAAAAGCTCAAGAAGAATTGCTAAAAATCAGGTAAAATCTACTAAGCATGTTGCGACGATCCCAGGTATTCTCCTTCATCTAATAACATTTTGATTTGGACTTAAAATAAATCTCTTATGTCTCTAGCTTGTGTGCATCTTTTCATGCTTTTGTCTATTTCTACACACTTGCATAATTGATACTAGGTTGTGACCCCTTAAGGATTCATTAAGTAGTCTTAGATACTTGTGATTGATCTTGATTGTTATCTTGGGTTATTGGACTCGCTAATCCACCGACCCCTCATTCCACCCTATGGTTGCAAGGTCAGCGCCACATTAAAGGGGAGGGGTCAACAGGACAGAAGCGTTAAATGTTCCACTTGGCAACCCATTTATGCTTTTAGGAACTCACTTGTTTTCTAAATTGGGGACTCATTTTCAGCTTGTGTGAGGTGTTAAGTGTTCCACCTTATGGACTCATCTCATATTCGCTTTAAGCGTTAAGTGTTCCTCTTTCTAATTTTTGGGTACTTTCGGTAGATTTTCTTTTGGAAACATACATCTGTGCTCACATAGTAATTAGGCCCTATGAACACTATTCATGATTCTTGAGAGATTGGATTCCCAAAAAAATCCTTCTTGATGACAAAATCATTGTAGGTAGGGAGGATACTTAGTGCGTTTCACATTCAACTCGGTTAGTGCATCTTCTCTTATTGATTGATACATTCTCTCCCAGGAGAGGTTGATAGATCATGTGGGGTTGACATCACGAGCTTTGGTGAATCAAAATTGGTTAGTGCACCTTCTCTTATTGATTGATACATTCTCTCCCCAGAGAGGTTGATAGATCACATGGAGTTGACATCATAGACCTTGGTGAAGCAAAACTTTGTCTTAGCATGTTGAATTAATCTGCTTGCTTTCTTTGGGTTAAAAGTGAAAAGGTGTCAAAAACCTTGGATCTGGAGCCAAGTCCCCTTGTGGTATACTACTGTGAGTCACCTTTAGAGAGGGTTAACCATAGCGGACAATCCCTTCATAGGGAAAATTGCATTGACGGAACCTCAAGCAGTAATAGCCATTTTCACCGTGGTAGTGATAGCCGCTATATAAATGTCCTTGTGGAAGAAATCTCCATAGGTAGGGTTCATTGTTGGGTTGTCAGATCTCCCTAGCAGCTCCTGAAGATTAAGTTCTTGAACTGTGTCAAAACCCTGGTGCACTGGGATTGGAGTTCACCCCTTTGGATCATAAAAGTTGTAGAGTCAAACCATTACTAAAAACCCTAGCGAGGCCAAATTTTCATTTTATAGGGTATATGTGCGTTATTGCAAAACATTTTTGGAACATACACAATTAGCGCTTCTTAGGATTAGAACAAATAAGTCACTTGATTATTCATGCACAAGGTTTCTTTTGCCCTTGTTCATTGTTTTCAGACGTGCTTGAAATCATGTGCTTGCTATTTTGCATGCTTGTTTATCTATCTGGTTACTGAAAATGAACAAATCTGTTACAATCTTCAAATCTGGACATTGAAATTTGCAAACAATCTGAATCTGTAAACTCAAAATTTTGCAAAAATTGACATAAAATCCTTTCTGGAGTCAAAAATCATTTCAGGAAGTCAAAAGTCATACGATTTTTTCCCAAGTGTCATTTCATTACAACCCATCTGTTGTATGATTGAGTACCCAGTGTCGTACGAGTTTCCATGCCAGCAATTTCTCAACGTCAAAATCTTGCAATTGTTGTATGAGTCTTGCAACTGTTGTATGAGATTTTTAATTATCGTTTCATTGCTACCCAACTATCGTATGAGTTTTGCAACTATCATTTCATAGCTACCCAACTGTCGTACGAGTTTTGCAGAGTGTTGTTTGGGAAATTTTTTAAAGTTGTCAAAAAAAAAATTGTCAGAATTGCTAGATATTTAGCTTTTTCAGCCTAATTTCAGAATTTGTCGAATGAATCACTGTGTTAGGAACAGAGCAGTAGCTATTAAGAATCCAATAATTTTCCTAAAGTGGCCTTTTGAATCTGATTCAGCCTTCTATTTAATCAATTTGAGTCCTTATCATCCTGTGTCAAAACCTTGTCATAACTATCAATCTTCAATCAATCATCAAAATGACTAAGGGTTGTGATATCTTGTCCGCTATCTTTTGGGAACCTACCCATACATCTAGGGCATAGTATCCTTCATCCACGTCTAATCCAATCTTCAAATCAATCAAACCTTGACAAGGTTGTGTCATCTGATCATCTTGATTCAAGTCATTCTTCGGTTATCTGGATCTTATTCTTTTGTTTCACTTAAGGTGAATGGTGGAGACTAGAGCTTCCTCTCACAAGAAATCTATCACCACTCTCCAAACTCCAACTCTTAAGCAACTCATCAATTCTAGTCTTTACGAGGATGACGGTCTTGGCAACTATCGATTGAAATCTGGTTACATACCTCCTCCATCAACTCATGGAGGTACTCAACATACCCCTCATCAATCTAATCTAGGGAGTCCACAAACTCCTACCATGTCTCAAGCAGGGACAAATTTTGGCTCTCAAAGAGCTCAATCTCAACATGGTGCAAATCAGGAACCCACACCTGAAGAAATTGCTCAATATCAAAACGATGATAACTTCAAACGAATGATGAAGCATTTCTTGAAAGAAGATAGAGAAGCATACTTTTTACAACTAGCTCATCAAGGAGCTAAACTTCCTCCCAACTTTAATGTTGAAGATATCATTACGCATGAGGAAGAAACTCCACTCATAGCTATGATGAAATAGATACATGCTTTACAAGTCAAATTTAATAGCCTTGAGAAAGAAAAGGAACCCAAAGAGTTTTCCATGGAAGCTCTATGCCCTTTTCCTTTTGACAAAAACTTGTATATGCCACCATTTCCAAAAAGAGTGGAGATGCCAAAGTATGATAAGTATGATGGACACTCTGATCCTCAAGATCATGTCAGAGAGTTCTACATGAAATCCATGGAATTCATGCATGAACTGACCTATCTGATGCGTCTTTTTCCTAGATCTTTGGGAGGAGCATCCATTCAATGGTTTTCAAGATTTCCTCCTACGATCAAGACATTTGAGGAATTGATTAAATTGTTCTACCAACAATACTCCTACAATATTCAACATCCCGTCACCATGATTGATATTTTTAATCTCATGAAATATCCAGGAGAATCATTCCTAACTTTCCTCAAGAGGTGGCGAAAGTTCTCTCTATATGCTAGACCAATTCCCGAAATGGAGAAACTTGAAATCTTTATCAATAACCTTGTTCCAGAAATCAATTATCCCTTACAAATGCAAGATCATACATCTTTTGACAAGATGGTGGATAATGCTATCAAAATCAAAAAAGTGCTTGTAAAAAAAGGAGAAATCACACTTCAAAAAGACAAGTATGAATCTGGATCCAGTTCTAAAGACAAGAACAAAAATTGGAACAAGAACAAAGGCATCGTCACAGATGGCATTGTTGACACTATCCATGCCCCATCAAAGGCACCAGCCTACAATCTCACTCTTGGCACTCAAGCCATTAAAGCTTCAGAGAAAAAGTCTTCTCCACCATCTCAAAGGAAACCAGAATACAAAAAATGGGATAAACATAAAAAATTTACTCCTCTAGGAGAGTCTTTAGAATCAGCTATGAAAACTCTACTGGCTGATAACATCATCTCTTTACCACCAATTCGACCGAATGCTCAGGACCCCAAACCAGTATGGTGGAAGGAAAATGAATTATGTGATTTCCATCGGAGTAATGGTTACAAAACTAGTAGTTGCTATCACTTGAAGCATACCATTCAAGATCTGATTGATAGTGGAGACATCACAACTGACAATCCCATGAGCAATAATGATCATATAGCCTTCACAGAATCATTTCTGAAACATGGTAAAAAATTTTCAACTTCTCAGCCTAATATGGGGGCAAAAGTCAACTATGCCTACTCTGGAAATAACACTGTCATCAATATGGTTGAACCATGTCTCTCTAAAAGTTTCAATGTCATCATAATTATATGAATAGATAGAGATCATTCCTCAGCTAATGCAGTTACTTGATCACAAGCTCAAATGCATCTGAAAGGACAAATCCCAGATTCATCAAATGTCCCTAAGGTGCCCTTCAATCTTTCATCTACTTCTAAACAAAAGGCTACTTCCAAATCTTCCAATCCAAAGGATACAAGGCCTACGTCTTATAGCATTGTTCAACAACTCCAACACACTAATGCAAAAATCTCCATGTTTGAGTTGCTTCGAATATCTCCAGCTCATAGAGCCATTCTTGATAAAGGTTTTCTCAGTTCCAATGTTCCCGATGACCTTGATTTAGATAGGTTCCAGACTATGGTTGGACATCTTACATCTCTGCAATATATCTACTTTTCAGAAGAAGATGACAACTCCTTGAGTCACCCACATAATCATCCTTTGCATATAGAAGAATTGATCCAAAATCGTAGAGTCAAACGTGTGTTGATAGATGGGGGCGCTGGCCTAAACATTTGTTCTTACAGCTTGATCACACAATTGGGATTTTCAGAATTGGCTATTGATCCTAGAAAGAAAATAACTATCAAGGCCTATGATGAACAAGAAAGATCTTCTAAAGGCACCATTGTCTTACCTATCAGAGTGGGTCTAGTTATCAAAGATACCATCTGTCAAGTGCTTGATCTACCTTTGGCATACAACATCCTCCTAGGGAGACCATGGATACATGAAATGCAAGCTATTCCTTCTACATACCATCAATGTTTGAAGTTTCCTTATGAAGGAGTAGAGCTCACTATCCCCGCAGATTTGAATACAACTTGCAACACCTTGAAGGAAAGTGCAAATAAGCTTGTACCTAATAATAGAGAATCTTCTATCAAACCAACTAAAGAAGCATCCACATCTAAAATGGAAGATCTTGCAAAAGAGGTTAATATCAAAGAAAATAGTATGGGAGAATATACTATCGAGCCAGTCTTATCTTTGACATCTCTCCCTATCTTGCCTAAGACTTATGGGCAATCCTTGAAACAATCCAAACCACACTCTAAAGAACCTCTTGAAGCATATAAAAAGAATTTTGTAGCAGAACAAGTATCCAAGCAATAATTTGAAGAGGGTGAGGCTATGCTATCATGGTTGTACAAAGATGAACCTGAATCTCAAGTTGTTCAAACTGGTGTCTCTGCAGTCTCCAAACTCCCTTCCAAGTCATATGGTCCAGGAGATAAATTAATAGCTAAGATGGGATATTCAGGTAAAGGACCTCTAGGAATCAGAGGAAAAGGTCTTGAGGTACCTCTCCCACATACTGGTAGAGAAAATAAAAACAAATTTGGCTTAGGCTTTAAGAAGAAACCCTATCACCTCAAAGGTAATTGCTCTCATGTCATAGAGCAGATCACACCAGGGGAACCTCTTCTTAAGAAAGAAGAAACAGAACCATCCGATAGTGATTCAGATAGTTCAGAACTCATCCCCTATGAAAAATTGCCTAAAGAGATCAAAGACCTTCTTGATGATAAAGATGATCCTATCAAAAGCATTAATGTAGTAGAAACATAAGAACCTACTATCAATCAAGAGATAGTTGCAACACAAGAACCAACTAATCTTGAAAACAATCAAGAAGAGGTAAGTGGTAGTGATTCTTAGACAAATTCTCATGAGTATGAATACAAATCAGAATCTGAGGGTAACCCTTCTTGGGGTATTCACCCTGACTTTACTCATGTTCTAAGATTTCCTAGAGATCCTAAATCAGAAGCTGAATCAAATGACTATGAATGGGGAGCCATTCCAGAACCAGATGAAGATGAGCTTATCATAGAGAAACATGTTGATGTTATTCACCAATATGCACCTCAAACCAACGTAAGTCTAGATCAAAATGATGAACCTATCGAGTCTGATCCACCTATGGCTGAATTGGACTCCCATGATGACATTGAGCCTATTCACAAATTGGATGTCTTAAGTTGTAGTATCACCTTTGAACTTGAGTGTTAGGTTAGGACCAATGATGACAGATCCATATCCATAAACACTATCTCCCAATCTTTCCCTACTTTGACTATCAAATATCCAGAACTTATTGATCAAGCCTCCACGAATCCGAGCCATGGTATTTATACCTTCCCAAATGACTATGCCCTTGCTTGCTATCTCAATGTAGTTGAGCCTATGAGGACTTCCATCAGTGAACCAAGCCTCAGCATGACTAAGTCAGACATCAAATATCTTAGTCAGAAAAACAAGAGTAAAAAGAAAAAGAAAAAGAGTTCTGAGGGTGAAAACCACTTTGTGGCAGTCTCAGAACCTACAAAAGTAAAAATAAAAGACGTATCCGAAGGTGAAAACCTTGATGAGGTGCCTAAGGATGAGATATTTGATGTCCTTTCAAGTCATTTATAGGACAGATCTCCAGCTCTAATTGAGCCCACTCAATCCATCAATTTGGGTACAACAGAGGAACCACAATTGGTACATGTAGCACAATCATTATCAGAAGAAGAGAAGAAAAAGTTTACAACATTCCTAATAGAGAAGAAGATCAACTTTGCATGGAAATATTCAGATATGCCAGGATTGGATCCCAATCTTATAATGCATCATTTATCTATTGCTCCAAATGTCAAACCTATCAAGCAAAAATTGAGAAAGATGCATCCTCATGTTGCACTCTTGGTAAAAGCTGAATTAGAGAAGCTCCTAAATGTCGGATTCATCTGAGTTATTGACTATGCAGAGTGGATCTCTAATATTGTACCTATTTCTAAACCAGATGGCTCAATCAAAGTGTGCATAGACTTTAGAGATGTGAATAGAGCATGCCCTAAGGATGATTTTCCACTACCTAACATTGATATGATAGTGGACATGACTGCGGGTTTCGAGATGTATTCCTTAATGGATGGTTTCTCTGGATATAACCAAATAAAAATTGCTCTAGAAGACCAAGAGAAAATTGCTTTCACATGTGCATGGGACACCTTTTGCTGGAATGTCATGCCATTTGGGCTTAAAAATGTTGGAGCTACATATCAAAGAGCAATGACACCTATTTTCCATGACATGATGCATCAAACTATGGAAGATTATGTTGATGATACTTTAGCAAAATCTATGATCAGAACTAAACATCTAAAGGACTTGAGCATGATCCTAGACAGAATGGAAAAGTTTAGTCTCTGACTAAATCCTAAGAAGTGTGCTTTTGGTGTCACTTCTGGAAAGCTCTTAGGATACATAGTTTCAAAGAAGGGCATTGAAGTTGATCTAGCTAAAGTCAAGGATATAATAGAGATGCAACCTCCCACAAATATCAGTCAAATGAGGATGTTGCAAGGAAGAGTTCAATCTATCAGAAGATTCATATCATAGCTAGCGGACATATCACAACCTTTTACAAAAACATTACATAAAGGTGTGACCTTTGCATGGAATGAAGAATGTGAGAACAACTTTAACCATATCAAGAAGTATCTATCAAATTTTCCTATCTTGATGCCTCCTATTCATGGGAAGCCATTGATCTTATATGTCTCCGCAATGGCCACATCACTGGGGGCATTTCTAGCGCAATATGATGAAGAGAAAAAGGAAAGAGCCATTTATTATATAAGTAGAACATTGGTGGCATATGAAAAGAACTATTCTATGATTGAGAAAGCTTGTCTCACTATGATCTTTGCATCATAGAAACTGAGACACTATATGTTAGCTCATACCACACATCTAGTAGCAAAAATTGATCCACTAAAATACCTACTAAGCAAGGCTGCCCTCACAGGTAGACTGGCTAAATGGGTCATGCTTCTAAGAGAATTTGACATTGAATATGTTGAAAGAAAAGCTATAAAAGGTCAAGTTATTGCTGATCAACTAGCAGATGCACCCATGTTTGATGACACACCAATGCAAATGAAATTTCCAGACTCCTCTATTATGCACCTATCTTCTAGAGAATGGCAATTGTTCTTTGATGGCTCCTGTACATAGAATGGATCTGGAGTAGGCATATTATTCATAACTCCTCAAGGATACTCCATCCCAAAAGCATTCAGACTAAAATTCCCCTGTACAAACAATATTGCGGAATATGAAGCCCTCTTGAATGGTATGAAACTAGCAATTGAATGGAGAGTAACAAAGCTACACATTCATGGAGACTCTCAACTTGTTATTCATCAAGTCAATGATGTGTACCAAACTAAAGATGAAAAGCTCATTCCTTACAAGAGAATGGTAGATGATCTTAAGAAATATTTCATATCTATCACATTTGAGCAAATTCCTAGAACGGAGAACAAGGCTGCCGATGCAATGGCAACACTATCTACTTTATTATAGCAGCCTGAACATGAGCTACGCTATGAGTTCCTAGTGGAAGCACTATCTTATCCTACAGATGACTCCCCTAAAACTTGTATGATCTGCACTATTGTAGGTCATGATTCATCCTGATATAAAAACCTATTTTCCTATCTCCAAGACCAAATCATCCCTGATACCTTCAACCGCCATGAAAAGAGATACCTTATCCATAATGCCTCCTGATATGTCATCATTGGTAATGATCTATACAAATGAGGTCTAGATGGTACGCTACTTAGATGTTTAGAACAAGAAGAGTCTCAATGTGCATTAGAGGAAGTCTATGATGGTATTTGTGGGTCACACTCGAACGGTTGAACACTAGCTCAAAAACTTATTAGGGCTGGGTACTATTGGCCTGAAATGGAGAAAGAGGCTATCAAATTTGCTAAGAATTGTCAAAAGTGCCAAGTGCAGGGCAACCTAATTCATGCTCCAGGGAGGGATCTAATCCCCTTTACAACATAATGGCCTTTCCATCAATGGGCATTTGATCTTATCAGGATGATTCATCCTCATTCTTCTAATGGACATACCCATATAATCACAGCCACAGATTATTTTACAAAATGGGTAGAGGTGGTCCCTTTGACACAAGCAATAGGGAAACAGATATCTATGTTCATATTGAACTATATCATATGCAGATATGGGATCCCTCATTCCATAATCACAGATAATGGTGGGCAATTCAGGAATAAAGACCTCAATGATCTATGTGCCAAATTTAAGATCACACAACATTGGTCTTCTATCTACTATCCACAAGGGAATGGCCAAGCAGAGGCTTCTAACAAAAATCTATTAAAGATCTTGCACAGAACAGTAAACAAAACTGGTAGAGACTGGCATCTCATGATTAATCCAGCTCTATGGGCCTACAAAACAAGTATTAGAACACCTACTAGGGCTACACCTTTCACTTTAGTTTATGGGTCTGAAGTGGCACTGCCTATTGAGGTTAAAATCCCATCACTCAAAATTAGAATGCATGGTCTAGTAACTGATGATGACTACAGAGTGTCTAGGTTGCAAGAACTTGAACTACTAGATGAGCGCAGACAAGCAGCGTATGATCATCTCAGAGTATATCAGAAGAGAATGTCTGGAGGCTACAACAAGAAAGTCAGACATAGAGAATTTCAGGTTGGCGATCTAGTCTTGAGAGAAAATCTAAAAAATCAATCCCATCGAGAATGCAAGGGGAAGTTCAAACCCAACTGGCTAGGTCCCTTTGTCATCACTACTACTTTTGGCTCTCGTGCCTATCAACTCTCAATGACTGAAGGAGAACAACTCTGAGAACCAATCAATGTTCTCCATCTGAAGAAATTCTACGCCTAAGGCATTCAATCTATGGTTAAATATCCTGAAAAAATCCTAAAAATTAGAAAAAGTCCTAAAAAAATGAACATCTTGGTGAAAACCTAGCAATAGGTGCCTTGATGATTCACAAAAAATTTTTAAAAAAAATCAAAAATTCAAAAAAATTGAAAAAAAAATGAAAAATACGAAAAAAAAAGAAAAAGAAAAGGTGCCTTGGTGAAAACCTAGAAACAAGCACCTTGGTAGCAAAAATAGAATCTTTTCCGAGATGGTGAAAACCCGACAAATGGGTGCCACTTGTTCCAAATGCTCCATCTATCAGTGCAATATTGGTCTTTCCTAGCTTTCAGTCTTGCTTTAGTTTGTGCATATCTCCTGGTTTATTTCTGCATTTCCAGTTTTCAATAAATCGATCTATACACCAATCGGCTCAAGCGTTTGTATCCTATCAATGTTCAAACTTGGGGGCAATCAATGTCATATCCTATGGTCTCCATGTATCTTAGATGGATCATATCTAGTCAGAGTTCTTTGAAGCTTCATGTGAGTCAGTCAGTCAGTCTTGTCTCCAGAAAGGATTTTGCATCTACAACAATGCAATCAAACATCAAAACTCAACTGAAAACAATCTATGCTTTTTACATGCTTTTATCTCCTTGTATGCTTACTAATTTGCATTAAGATTTTTGCATATTGTGTCCCTTCGAGATCTTCAATGATGTCCTTTATAGGATTTAGAGAGTGATGACTGGGGGCATAATCTTTTCTTTGTCTTCTTCTTGTATGTGAAAATCTAACAACTTTGGAAATTCCAGATTGAAATGGTGTCCGACTATAAGAGCCTCTATCTTGAATTGGATGGCCATGCGTACCTCGACCATTGATACCCAGACAATTCAAGGAAGTTTGATCTAACTATTATCTTTTTGAGTAAGTTCTTTCTCCTACTCTGGAATGTGATCTTTCCTAAGGATGTGAATGATAAAGGGTCACTACGGGTAATTCACATTGGATTTAGAATGATCTCTTGATTGTTTGATGTGTTTGCAATGCAAGGCATATTCAGGTCATCACGATGTTTATGTTTTGATGCTTATACAAATTGCTATATCAAAATGGACATGATATTAGGTCATCTTGGCGTTTGTGCCTTGGTGCTTATATCTAATCCGACATTTCAAAAACAAAATCAATATTCATATTTCCATGGTTGCCTAGCCAGTGGGTGTTGTATTGATTCTTGCGCATACAAATCGATATTCATATGTCTATGGTTTCATAGCTATTGGGCATTGTATTGATTTATCCAGTTACCTAAAAGTTCAATGATGATAACAAATTGACATATGATCAGTGACTAGGTCCTAGGTCTTAGGTTGCATTTCATTTTGCATGTCTCTTTGCATTTTGCATGTTGCATGATCTCACAATGGCTAAACGAACTTCAATGCTTAAATGATTCTTCAAATTGCATCTTCAAATCTAACAAGAGCTGAATCTTACACGAAGGTTCCTCCAAGGAAACAGCAAGTAGAATCCTTTTTCGGGATCAAAATCAAAATCTGAGATTGTTTATATTATTAACTACTTGCATATTCGACCTTCGATCATCACAGAAATCCATAATTCAACTTAACTGATTATCTTACATCAAACTATCAAAATTTCAACTTGGTCAACTATGGTCAACTCATGGTTTAACCTAGTCAAACTTGGTCTTTTGGGACCTTCCAATGATGCAAAATGTGTTCCCAGATGTGTTTAACCACTTCTCAAATCAATTAACATGCTTCTAAACTATCAACGTTGACTTTTCTTGTCAAATTTCAATTTTCATCCCGAAGGGGGTATGGTATTGCACATCATTCAAAGTTTGTAAATCAAATTCAATCATATGTTCCTCAGTAATCAAGACAACAACCACATCTAGTTATTGATTCATCAAAAGTCCTCATCGCTTGGGGCAAATCTATCATCACTTGGGGCATATCAGATTCATCAAGATCCATATCAATCTAGTATTCTCCTAATCTTGTAAACTGTATCAGTTTTTGCAACCATCAGATCATAGTGTTCTTTCCTTGGTTCTTCAGCAATTGAAGGATTTAGATGTGATATCTACTAGTTCTACTAAGACAATCAAGTCTAGATCCGGTCACTCACTTCTTAGCAATCCTAAAGTTTGGAATCAGGCATTTTGACACTCTTTCGCAATCATCAGTTCATCGCTGCTATAGTGAACATTATCTTTGGTCATTTAGGACCTATTATCTCCATATCAAATCAATATCAATCAGCTTCTGTCTCATATCAATTATCAATTTCAAACATCAATTTCATATCTTTATCAAACACAGACTATCTTTGAACCATTGCGCTTCGCCTAGTAATTCAAAGAGGGGCAAAATGTAATACCCCAAAAATGGGCTATAAGTTCATTAATCTCTTACATCTTCAATTCGAACGAAATCGACATCAAAGTCCTAATCTAAGGCACATCTAAACATCATCGAATCATAATTGATTATCTTAAATTCTGCATCGGAGAATATTCCTAGTAATATTCCTAATCATCATAATTATCTTTAATTTTATAATTATTGGGCAATAAATCACATTTATCCTAAAGTTTGATTAATTGAATATTTTCATATTTAATTAATTAGATTTAATATTTGCCACTTAATTGTGTAATTAAATTTAATTCTATCTATGATTAATTGTATTATTTAATTTTGACAATAAATCTAATATCATATGAATAATTGATTAAATTCTTATTTAATTAATTAAAGCAAGTTGTCATTATTTAATAATATAGTTTTTAATAAAAGTTTGATTAAATAATTGATTAACCCATAAATCAATTGTTTTATTTTTAAAAGCAGTTAAGTTGGAAATAAATCACTTTATTATTAAATTAATTCATAAATAAAACATGGACAATCATAAAAGCAGACAACTATCAATTATCAATTAAAGCTAAACTCTATTTTGAGTTAAAACTTAGCTTTTGCATGTTTTTGTGAGTTAATTATCCTTTATTTAAAAATAACTCAAAAATCAACCTGAGTTATTTGAGTGATTTATGGCTTTTTTTTCCCATGCACCTCCAAAGCCCTGGATTTTTATAAAATCAAGGCTTCAGCTCATCTCAAATCATCTCATAATTTTGCAAGCTTACTTTGCCAAAGTCATCTACGAATTGCACAACTATTTTGAAGAATTGGAATTTGGAGAATCAAAGCTTATTGCGAATCAACGCTATTGTGAGATCAATTTGTTTTTTTTTTACATTCATTTAGATTCTTTTTTATATCATTGTTAGATCAATTCATAGCATATCAATTTTCCATATTAGCATAGATTCCATATCAAGTTTTCAAATCATTGCATAGAAAATCCAAAAAATATAGATTAATTGCATTCATATTTCATAGCTAGATCAATTGCATTCAAATCCTTCATTTAGGTGTCGCCTAGGTCACTGATCTCGATAACAATCTAAGAACATTAATCTCGCACCTACTAGAAGGCAGTAAATCGCTTGGTTAGATAGTTTTCAATTTTGCACGATTTCAATTATAGCTAACCTCTAATGTTTTACTGAAGTGTTGTGTTCACAGATCAGGTAAAATACAAAAGAAAAAAAAAAGAAGAAAAAGTGCCTTGGTGAAAACCTGGAAACATGCACCTTGGTAGCAAAAATAGAATCTCTGCCAAGATGGTGAAAACCCAGCAAATGGGCACCACTTGTTCCAAATGCTCCATCTATCAGTGCAATCTCGGTCTTTCCTAGCTTTCAGTCTTGCTTTAGTTTTTACATATCTCCCGGTTTGTTTCTGCATTTCCAGTTTTCATTAAATCGGTCTGTACACCAATCGGCTCAAGCATCTGTATCCTATCAATGTTTAACACTTGGGGGCAATCAATGTCATATCCTATGGTCTCCAATGTATCTTAGATGGATCATATCTAGTCAGAGTCCTTTGAAGCTTTATGTGAGTCAGTCTTATCTCCAGAAAGGATTTTACATCTACAACAACGCAATCAAACATCAAAAATCAACTAAAAACAATCTATGCTTTTTACATGCTTTTATCTCCTTGTATGCTTACTAATTTGCATTGAGATTTTTGTATATTGTGTCCCTTCGAGCTCTTCGATGATGTCCTTTATAGGATTTAGAGAGTGATGACTGGGGGCATAATCTTTTCTTTGTCTTCTACTTGTATGTGAAAATCTAACAACTTTAGAAATTCCGAATTGAAATGGTGTCCGACTATAAGAGCCTCTATCTTGAATTGGATGGCCATGCGTACCTCGACCATTGATACCCAGACAATTCAAGGAAGTTTGATCTAAATATTCTCTTTTTGAGTAAGTTCTTTCTCCTACTGTGGAACGTGATCTTGCCTAAGGATGTGAATGATAAAGGGTCACTACGGGTAATTCACATTGGATTTAGAATGATCTCTTGACTGTTTGATGTATTTGCAATGCAAGGAGTATTCCGGTCATCATGACATTTATGTTTTGATGCTTATACAAATTGCTATATCAAAATGAACATGATATTCAGGTCATCCTGGTGTTTATGCCTTGGTACTTATATCTAATCTAACATTCCAAAAATAAAATCAATATTCATATGTCCATGGTTGTTTGACTAGTGGGGGTTGTATTGATTCTTGTGCATACAAATCAATATTCATATGTCTATGGTTTTTTTTTAGCTAGTGGGCATTGTATTGATTTATCCGGTTATCTAAAAGTTCAATGATGATAACAAATCGACATATGATTATTGACTAGGTCCTAGGTCTTAGGTTACATTTCATATTGCATGCTTCTTGGCAATTTTCATCTTTGCATGATCTCACAATGACTAAACGAACTTCAAAGCTTAAACAATTCTTCATATCAATTCTTCAAATCTAACAAGAGCTGAATCTCACACGAAGGTTCCTCCAACAAAGCAACAAGTAGAATCCTTTTTTGGGATCAAAATTCAAATCTGAGATCATTCATATTATTAACTACTTGCATAATCGACCTTTAATCATCACAAAAATCCAGTATTCAACTTAATTGATTATCTAACATCAAACTATCAAAATTTCAACTTGGTCAACCATGGTGAACTCATGGTCAAACCTAATGAAACTTAGTCTCCAGGACCTCTAAATGATGCATAATGCATTCACCGGATGTGTTTAACCACTTCTCAAATCAATTAACATGCTTCTAAACTCTCAACGCTGACTTTTCTTGTCAGATTTTAATCTTAATCATGAAGGGGGCATGGTATTGCACATCATTCAAAGTCTGTAAATCAAATTCTATCAATCTTTCCTCAGTAATCAAAACAAATAATCACGTCTAGTTACTGATTCATCAAAAAAGTCCTCATCACTCAGGGCAAATCTATCATCACTTGGGGCATATCAGATTCATCAAGATCCATATCAATTTGGTATTCTCCTAATCTTGTAAAATGTATCAGTTTTTGCAACCATCGGATCATAGTGTTCTTTCCTTGGTTCTTCGGTAGCTGAAGGATTCAGATGTGATACCTGCAAGTTCTGCTAAGACAATCGAGTCTAGAATGGGTCACTCACTTCTTAGCAATCCTAAGGTTTGGAATCAGGCATTTTGACACTCTTTCACAATCATAGGTTCATTTGCTGTTATAGTGAACATTATCTTTGGTCATTCAGGACCTATTATCTCCATATCAAATCTTTCAATGAGCTTCTGTCTCATATCAATTATCAAACATCAGTTTCATATCTCTATCAAACATAGACTATCTTTGAACCACTGCGCTTCACACAGTAATTCAAAGAGGGGCAAAATGTAATACTCCAAAAATGGGCTATAAGTTCATTAATCTCCTACATCATCAAATCGAATGAAATCAACATAGAAGTCCTAATCTAAGGCACATCTAAACATTATCGAATCATAATTGATTATCTTAAATTTTGCATCGGGGAATATTCCTAGCAATATTCCTAATTATCTTAATTATCTTTAATTTAATGATTATTTGGCGATAAATCACATTTATCCTAAGTTTGATTAATTGAATATTTTCATATTTCATTAATTAGATTTAATATCTTGCCACTTAATTATGTAATTAAATTTAATTCTATCTATTATTAATTATATTATTTAATTTTGACAATAAATCCAATATCTTATGAATAATTGATTAAATTTGTATTTAATTAATTAAAGCAAGTTGTCATTATTTAATAATATAGTTTTTAATAAAAGTTTGATAAAATAGTTAATTAACCCATAAATTAATTATTTTATTTCAAAAATCAGTTAAGTTGAAAATAAATCACTTTATTTATTTATTAAATCATAATTATCCATGTGCACATTCAAGAACCAGTTAAACTCAAATTGGAAAATCAATGCAAGTTGTTAGCTTTTTGAAACTCAACATCTTTTTGAGTTTTAAAGTTGATCTAAACTTCTAATTCGAGTTGAACTGTGCTTTTGCATGATTTTTGTGACTTAATTATCTATTATTTAAAAATAACTCAAAAATCAACTTGAGTTATTTGAGTGATTTATGGCTTTTTCTCATGCACCTCCAAAGCCCTGGATTTCTATAAAACCAAGGCTCAGCTCTTCATAATTCATCTCTCAAATTTGCATCCAAAGCATCTCATATTTTTGCATCCTCACAGTGTCAGATTGGAGAACAAGGAATCAAAGCTTATTGCAAATCAAGGCTATTGTGAGATCAATCTTGTTTTTGCATTCATATTTCATATCATTGTTAGATAGATCAATTCATAGCATATCAGATTTGGAGAATTTGCACAATTGGAGCTTGAAAGATAAATTTGAGGATTCAAAGCTTGGTGAGATCAATTTCAAATTCATAGCTTTCATATTATTGTTAGAATTTTTATTCTCATATCATATCATTTCTAGATTAGCATTGCATATCATTTAGCATAGATTCATATCAGTTTTTCATTATCATTGCATAGAAAATACAAAAACAAATAGATTAATTGCATTCATATTTTATATCATTTTTGCATCCAAATCCTTCATTTAGGTGTCGTCTAGGTCACTGATCTCGATAACAATCTGAGAACATTAATCTCGCACCTACTAGAAGGCAGTAAATCACTTGGTTAAATTAGATTTCAATTTTGCACGATTTTGATTTTTGCTAACCTCTAATGTTTTACTGAAGTGTTGTGTCTACAAATCAGGTACAATTTTCACACACACACCTAGTCGCCAGATGAGGTGGTAGTGGTGAGGTGGCAGGCCAACCAATCTATGCTTGCCACGTGTCAGGTGGGTCCCGCTCCAGGGGAAATAAAATAATATTCTATTCAGAATTCCTGTGCACATGGTTTGAAAAATCAAAGTTATAATGATAAATTTATATAGTTTGAACTATATAATAAATTCAAAAATTGAAGTTGCAGACTTGAGAGAGAAATTAATGGTTGGGGGCTCTATTTTTCGCCCAAATAGAAAGTATTATATACCACTAGAAAGGTCTCGACATGAGGATTCCATTTTTGGGATCAATTTCAGTGCAGGTCTAACTAGTTTCACATTATTTGCAGTTGAAAGTTTCAGGGGGGGCCGGGAAGATATTTTGAAAATATCTGGTTTGTTGCATCCGGTGACTCATAAGTCAGTTTGAGGAGATGAAAAGAGGTGTTCTCTGGAGAAAAGAGCAGATGGTTCATTTAGTTCAGAGCAATGATTCATCAGATGAAGGATCCGACAAGTGGCCTCTCTTGATTCTGGCTGGCACTTTCCGCTTTCTCTTCTTATAGTCCTTTATTTTAAGTTAGAAGGGTTCCAATTCTTGAAGAATTTTGGTCTAGGTTCTAGACCTTGGGTAAACATCCATTGTATGGTTCTAGGTCTATGGTGATTCCAGCAGGGGGTTCTCCAAGAGAGGGGTCCAGAATAGAAGTTTAGTTTTGGTTCTTGACTATCTAGTATAATGGTTTGTGTTCTTTATTTTCTGTCATAGATTCAATGCAAGTATTTGTAAATTTGATTGCAAATCGAAGTACATGTAAGGCATGTATGGTTTTCAGGGAGTTGTCTTCATTGTACTAAGTTTCAATTTCGGTATGAGTTCAGTATTCAAGGGATATTGAGTTTGTCTTCTCCAAGGGAGAATGTATCTGTTTGTATTTGGGTATCCTTCAAGGAAGGATTGTAATATCCTTAAATGTAGATTGGAAATTAATAAGTACTATGAATTTGTATGATTCTTCATATTGAGTGATAGAAATGTGTTAATGTAAGGCATTAATGCAGGGATATTAATCAATGAAACATGGTTTGCAGTTTGGATTTTTATTTACTGGTTTTGACTCCATGCCCGGATTGAAGGCACTAATTTTTACTATTAGAAGTCATTTTCCAAGCAAGCATCAATTTGATCAATCAACTTTCCCTTTCTGTTGATGAGCTTGAAAGAATTTTGTAGCATGTGGGTAGGCTTCCCATATCAGAGATTCATCTCAATTATGAATCCCATCACAGGACATGTTTGTTCTGATTGAATCCACCAATTAACCTGCTTGTTGAGTATTTGTAAAATGTTGTGTATCAGTTGGAATAAGTAGGGATTAGGTACACCCGCCTGGGTCTGTGGAGCCTGAAGTGAAGAAGGATTCCATCCTTGTTAATTAGCATTTCTCTTGCCAAGAAAAGAGCATCAAAAGGGAGAGATCAGGTTTAGGATCTAGTTATTTACCTTTGCCAGAAAAATAGCTAACAGGAACTAAATGGGTATTCAAAAACAAGATGAATGAACAATGAGAAGTAGTAAGAAATAAAGAAAGATTGGTCTGTAAGGGTTACTCACAATAAGAAGGAATTGATTATGAAGAAACCTTTGCACCTATTGCAAGAATTGAAGCAGTAAGAATGTTTTTGGCATATGCAACTTACAATAAATTCAAAGTATATCAGATGGATGTGAAGTCAGCATTTCTGAATGGAGAATTGGAAGAAGTCTACATTGAGCAGCCCAAAGGTTTTCCTTTAACTCAAGGAGACATGGTATGCAAATTAAAGAAAGCTTTATATGGACTTAAACAAGCACCTAGAACTTGGTATGCAAGACTGGATAAGTATTTGTTAAAATTGGGATTTACTAAAGGAACAACAAATAGCAATCTGTACACAAAATAAATTGAAAATGGTTTGTTAGTTATAGTTATTTTTTTTTATGACATTATCTTTAGAGGAGAAGATGAAGCTAGTGAAAAATTTGCTGATGAAATGAAGACTAAATTTGAAATGAGTATGATTGGTGAGATGAAATACTTTTTGGGATTATAGATAACACAAAACAATGATGGTATCTTTGTAAGTTAGACAAAGTACTTGAATGACTTGTTGAAAAGATTTCAAATGGAGAATTGTAAACCAGTTGGAACACCCATGGTGACCGGACATAAGCTATCTAGCATAGATGAGACTCCTATAGTAGAACAAAAGAAATACAAATCTATGATTGGAGGATTGCAGTATTTGACTCATACAAGACCTAATATAGCACATTCAATTGGAATGGTAGCAAGATTTCAAGCTAAACCTATAGAATCACATTATGCATCAGTAAAGAGGATACTAAGATATTTAAGAGGCACAATGGACTATGGACTATGGTATGAAAAATCTGATGATTTTACCCTATGTGCATATATAGATGTTGATTGGGGAGGCAGTGTTGATAAGAAAAGCACTAGTGGTGGAGCATTTTTCCTGGGAGGAAGATTAGTTTCTTGGCTAAGAAAGAAGAAAAATATGTAGCAGCAGCAAACAATTGTAACCAGATAATTTGGATGAAGCAAATGCTGAAGGATATTGGAATAAAATTTGCTGAGCCTGTTGTCATACATTGTGACAACACCAGTACAGTTAGTATGTCTAAGAATCCTGTACTAAATTCTAAGACAAAGCATATAGAGATTAAGTATCATGTTGTAAGAGAGAAAGTTGCTGAGAAAGAAGTTAGACTTGAGTACATAAGTACAAAGGAGCAAATAGTAGATATATTCATAAAGCCTTTCCCTAAGGATACATTTGAGTATCTGAGAGGTATGCTTGAGGTTATGCCCCAACCTACTTTTGAGAAGTGATGCAGTTGGTTGCATCCATCCAGTGGTATAGGAGCCTTATCTTTCTTCTAGACTAGATGTCGGTACTTCCTCTATGGGGGAGTATGTGTATTTGAGCTGAGTCATGAGGACTCTAGTAAATGTATTTTCTGAAAAAGTGTCTTTTGACATTGAGTTGTTGTTGACATAGTGATGAAATTCCTGTCATTGATGTCAATGGGGGAGAAGTATACATGAAAACCATCTGAGACATTTGTTGGAGAGAATTGATTAGGATAATGAAGCAAGATTTGATTGATGAAGAGGATTTGAAGAAGCAGTGTTGCAGTATTGGATTTTTGGAACATTGGATGTTTTTCATCTATGTTGCCATCAATGCCAATGGGGGAGATTGTTAGGAATGAATGATAAATGTTTGGCAGACATTCTATAGTAGTTATTATTGCACTCATGACTATGATTGTCATTGATGTCAACACAGTGATTTACCAAAGACTTGCAGAGAAGCAGACAGAGTTTGGATTAGCGCACGTGGGTTATTGCAGTTGGAGTATGCAATTTTGAGGTTATGCTTTTTGATATGTTATATGTCTATGGTTAAGAGCGTAGGTATTAATTCATTTATTCATGGAAGTTATGATCATTTTGGTGGAAGTAGTATTTAGGTAGTGTTCCTGAGTAGCGGTTTGTGGAAATCAGATGATATCTCCTAATCGGGATGGAATCTAGTTTTGTGCAGTTAAAGGGAAGTTGAAGATACATTGATAGTGACATGGATGATAGCACAGCCTTCAAGGTTGCATGAGTGAAGATTTATTGTATTTGGAAGCTGACAGTTTTCTATAATTTTGGTGTAGCGTGTGGAAATTTTTATTTTGTAATTGTATGCCAACTCATTTGTAATTATTTGAGTGTGGTATAAAGGAAGGAATGTATTTCCTTATTGTAATGTAGTTGAAATGTGTAATTGTGTAATTATGATATGGTAGTAGTGGTTGTGTGTGATGATGTATGCATGAAGTGAAGAAAAGAGCTAAGTATGAAAGCGAATTTGTGAAGGAAGACATGCGAGGTACAAAGATCTAAAATTGAGATCTGATGTAACAATGAGTGTAGTTTGGCATAGTCAAAGAAGAGGTAACATATTATTCTATTGAGTAATGCAAATATTATTTGGATAGTGTGTTTGGTGATCTTACCCTGAAGCTATTTGGGCAGTGTGTCCTTCTATCTTCCATAACTCTTAACAGGGTTAGAATATTTTAACAGGGATTCAAAATCTCCTAACATGGATTCATATGTACTAAATGTATTTCATAAGACTCCTAATAGAGTCCATCCTTTCACAAGGAATATTCATATTAGTGCATCTTTTGTGGGCATCATTCCCATCGGGGTTTACTCTTTAATCAAGAGGTTCCCTAGTCAACATATCTTGTGTCATTGTGTTATTGTGTATGAATATCTTTCTATGGTTGGTAATTACATTTCTTATATGGTTTAATGTTGTTGAAGATGATAAAATTTATAATTATTTGATAACTGATTAACACCCCCCCTCTCAGTTATCTTGGTGGACTTTACTTTCTAACAAATTTATGAGAGAAAACATAATAAAGGAGAAACATAGTGGTGGACTTCTTGGACATTTTGGGATTGATAAGACTATGAATTTGATATTAGAAAGATACTTTTGGCCATATATTTATAGAGATGTATAGAGAATGGTAAGAAGTTGTAGAGTTTGTCAAGTAGCAAAAGGAACTAGTCAGAATTTGGGATTGTATACACCTTTGCTTGTACCTGATAGACCTTGGGAAGATGTGAGCATGGAATTTGTTCTTGGATTGCTTAGAACTTAGAGAGGTAATGATTCTATTTTGGTAGTGGTTGACAAATTTTCTAAGATGGCTCATTTCATACCTTGTAAGAAGACATCTGATGCATTGCATGTAGCTGAATTATTCTTCAAGGAAGTGGTAAGATTGCATGGTTTTCCTAAATCTATTGTTTTAGAAAGAGATACTAAGTTTATTGGTTACTTTTGGAGAACACTTTGGAAAAAGATGAATACTGAGTTGAAGTTTAGTTCTACATTTCACCCTCAAACAAATGGACAAACTAAAGTTGTCAATAGAAGTTTGGGAAACTTGTTGAGATGTTTAGTTGGAGATAAGCCTGCTAATTGGGATTTAGTTTTGGCACAAGAAAAGTTTTCATACAATAATTCTATGAATAGAAGCACTAAGAGGACACTATTTGACATTATTACTGGATTTCATCCTAAGGGAACCCAAGAGTTGAGAGATTTACCTACTGAGACAAGAAGAAGTGTTGAAGCTGAGGATTTTGTAGTATACATGAGAACTTTTCATGATGAAGTTAGAAAGAATTTGGGGGACAATAATCTGAAATATAAACAGAGAGCAGATAAGAGAAGGAGACATAAATATTTTGAAGTTAGAGATGAGGTTATGATTCATTTGAAGAAGAATATATTTCCATTTGGTACCTACAACAAACTGAAAATGAAGAATTTTGGACCTTGTAAGATTCTGAATAAGTTTGACAGTGGAAATGCTTATGAAGTGGAATTACCAGAGGACGTGGATATATCACCTATATTCAACATTGATGATATATTTTTGTACTTTGAATCAATTGATAAGATGGGAGATGATCTGGATTATCCTAAGAAGAAGAATGACAACATTGAGCAAGTCTTGAATAGTAGAGTGAGCAAGAGTACAAGAGGAAAGGACTACATGGAATACCTAGTTCAATGGAAAGATAAGCCAGTTAAAGATAGTTCATGGATTACACAAGCTGAGTTGGATATTTATGATTTAGGTCATAATATTAGTAGTGCTTGATGTGGACATTAGTTCTTTATTTACCTCAGGTGTTTGATGCAGGAGCATCTTGGGTCTTTGAGCAATCTTGCATCAACCAAAAGTATTTCCTATTTTCTGTTGTTTGCATTATAATCATTCCATTTGTTGGTTTCATGTTGTGTGAAGCTTACATGATGTTGAGGTCCTATTTTTTAACCTTCTGCTATCAACACATAAGGATTAGATGGATCGTTTCAAAGTTATAGTTGTTTTCCTTGCCGCCAGAGCCGTATTTTCCTGCATTCCGCATGTTGATTATGCATTGTGTATCCATTGATCCTTAATGAATCAGACTTTTCTCTCTTATGTAATTAAAGAGGACCTAAATTAATATCTTTACCTAAGACCTCAAGTCCTAATTCATTATGAGTTAAAAGTTATGACCATTTTTCTTAGGTATCAATTTTCAGCCAATTTACAAGCGAAATGCGGAGTGTTTCTTCTTGCGCGGTTCCATGTGATGAGATGGGGCCTTGAGAAGTTAGGGACATGTTATTGGGTCATGTTTTGACCTAAAGTTTAAATTTTTGTTAATTTTTGTTCATTCTTTCTTTATTTTTGGTTTACTCTTCCACGATGGACCTATAATGTAATTAAATGCCTGACTGGCCGACTTGTGGCTTTGCTAGCTATATATTTGGAGCTTGGGTTGTTGTAGAAGGTAGTTCTAAGGGAGTTAAAAGGGAGATATAAGTAGAGGATAGTAGAAAGGAAGATCACATGTGAGCTGATTCTTTGAATTCATAATTCTCATTGTATAAGGTCAAAACTAAGAAGGCCTGACAACCGGGCATGTTGAAAGATATAATATAAATTCTATGTTGTTGTTGTCATTTGATTGTCTCATATCCATTGTGTTTTCACTGATTTCATGTGGTATTTATATTTCTTCCATGTGTAACTCTGAGAAGGGCTTGTTTTTTATGCAAGTGGACTCAATTCTACTTATTTTTGCTTGTATCTACCCTACCCCTACATAAATCATGCTACAATGTGGTGGTGCCTAAGGGTGATACACATCAGAGGGGCCATAGAATAGAGTGTGTGCATTCATCCTCCATGGGAGGTGAAGATAAATTACATACAAAAGAATATTCTACTACACAAGGCAAGAAGCTAATTGATTTAGATCCCGGGTCTTGACCTTCTCCAAAGTGATAGAGATTGGAAGAAAGACCACAACAAAGTGAGGGTATATATTCTCCCTCCGAATAACATTTACATATTGTTGATCGACAAGAGGTAGAAGAGAAACTGCAAAATGGGGAGCCTAGGAAAAAATTTTGTAACATATGAGGAAGACTAGGAGGGAGTGCCTAAGGAACCTAAAGGGGTAGAGATGGATTTAATTATTGATGAATTTTCAAGCATAGAGTTAGACCCTGTGAATAGGCAGGCTTGTAATGAATTTTTGGTTGATGATAATTTTGTCAAAGCTAGTGCCTTTGTACAATTTCTGTGGAGGAAACATATCATCTAGTTTAAAGAAAAATGTGAGAAAAGGTAGGAGGAGTATCCTGAAAAGGATCCAAATGTCATTGAGTATGAGGTGAAATAATAAATACTAACAAGGTTTCAAGAAATCACCCCAGAGAAAGGAAGAGATTTAATTATAAATGTAGGGATTCTCATTCTTCCAGAATGGTATATTGTAGATGCCATAGTCTTAGAGACTATAAAAAAATAGACCAAGCCAATGCATGCAACAAAGGAGGTAGCTAAAGAAGCATTAAGAGGGGTTTTCTTCAGTGAGGATCATGCAACATTAGTAATGTGATCTTTAAAGAGATAAGAAAATAAAAGAAAAAATGAAGTATCTAAGAATGATTACTCTAGTAGCTTAATGATAAGAAGGGTTGGTGAGACCTCAGGGATAGAAGCATCTAGCATGGCCCTAGAATCAACCAAGTTCAACTTAAAAGTGATAGAGAAAGAGGCCAAAGAAAGGGAGGAGCTCACAATTAAATTGGAGATAGTCCTCAAGGTTTATGGTGAATTGAAGAAAGAGACAAGTGAGAAAGATAAAATCATAGATGATCTTAGAAGGAAAATGATAGGACAATAACAAACTGAAGGGCCTTCTTAGAAGGTAATTTATTTTTCTCCTTCTTGTCCCTCATCCTCAAGTCCAATTTTTGAATTACCTTTTTCCCCCTTACCTCCTAGCTCTCAAATGGAAGAGGGTCCAAATTGGGAAAGAGAGAAATTGGAAGGAGAGAGAAAAATATTAGAAGAGGATCGAGATGATTTGAAAAAGAGGGTGGAGGAATTCAAAAGAGGGAAATTAAAAATAGTAAAAAACTATGAAGAGAAAGTCAAGGACACAATTTTGCAGTTTGTAGAGAGTATTGAACCAATATTGATTTATTTAAGAGGGAAGACATTTGTAGGTATTCTTAATTCTTTTGAGGCTGATAAGGCTACATTGGAGCCAATTTTAGATATATGGATAGTGAGGAAAGTAAATTTGAAATTATTTTATTCATTATCTAAAAATGTGGAGAATGATAATGCCACAGTCAAGTCTACTCATAATCTAGCTAAGGGTTTATTAGACTCTGCAACAAAGAGAGAAAACATTGGGAGGAAGGCTATGGTCCTAAAAGGGGAGTACTCCAAGGTGTGTTTTCAACTGTTTCCAGGTATGTTTAGAAAAGATGGAAAATTAAAGGACAAGAGGAAATGGATTGGAAAGGTGGATAGTGAATTATCCATCTGAATAAATAATATTATTAACCTTGAGAGTATAATTTTGTTTATTCAAACCATAGAGTCAATTGAAGGTGTTAGGTCCCATTTTGGGTTTTTGAGAAAAGAAGTTGAGTAGTTCAAAGAAAAATGGGATGACCTAGAAAAACAAATGAACAAGAAGGCTCTACTATAGTTTTAATAAGTGACAGTTCTCTAGCACCTTAAAGCAGTTAAAGGTTTCCAAATAGATTGTGTGCATAAGAACAGTAAAGTTGAAGACAAAGGTGACACATGTAAAAAGCTGAAGCATTTTTGGAGTTGTTGCAAGGGCCCTACAGAGCAATTAGGAAATATATTCTAAAGGCTTGTAACAAATTAGTTACTTCTATTGTTGTTTTTTTCTCTTTTGATATGTCATCATATTTTGTCTTTGCCTAAATGATCCTAAGTTTGTAGCAATCCTTAATTCTATAAAAGGATTTCCAAGATCATTTAGAAGGTCTAGAAAACTAAGATAGCTTTTTGCATATGATTTTTCAATCAAGGGTATAGCATATTGTATTAGACTATATTATTTCAGAAATAGAAAGTTTCATAGCATTAGGCTATTATTGTATTGGTGTATATTTTGAGGCAAGGTGTATGAAAGAAACATGATTCAATATATATGAATACAAAAAATTTTAGATTCAAGTCTCTCCTCTGTGTCTATTTCTTCGAATAGTGTTCATGGTTTTTCATCCTTCAAGAATCATTTCCATCTTGAAGAGATCATCTAAGTTTTAAATCCTCTATAAAAAATCCTCCAACCAGGAGATTGGGTTTGAGGTAAAAGTTTACCCACCTTGGTTTAGAGAAGCCTAAAGTGAAGGGGAATTTGATCAAGTGATCATTCATGTTCATTGGCCAAAGCTCATTGAGAAATCTTTAGGAGGAGTGGAAAAACTCTTAGATTTCCAATCTATCATTTTGGGAACCAATTGATTGGAAACTCTGATGGGGAGTTGTCTTTGAAAGACATCGTTGAAGTTAATGTAGAATATTTGGTGATGTAATTAAGAATCTATTGGAAATTTGAACTCAGAGAAATAAGTATTGTTTTCATCAAGTGAGGTGGTGACTCTACTAATAATTTATGATTAACAATCTATCATGCAAGAGGATAAGTAAAGATCCATGCATTTTTTATTGAACTACATGTAGGGTAGAAGATCTCTCAGTAAGGGACATAACAACCATGTTGAGTTATGTCCTAAAAGGAACTTAAATAGAAATAAAGGTTCAACATCAAAGATGACATTTCCAGGATATATGAGTTTGCATGAAAGGGAAAGAAAAATGTTCAACAATGAGGAAGCTCCTACATCAATTCATCATAGTCTAGAAGATAATGATAAAAACCATAATCCCTTTTTCAAAATTGATATGGAAGATCAAAAGTCTCAATATGAAATGAATCATGAAGAACAAGAAGATCAACAATGGGATGCCATTTTTATTAAAATGTCTAACACTGGCTCAAAATATGAAAAGATGGCTAGAGCTCTTAGAAGAAAATTGGATGAAATATTGGAGATGGGAATAAATAAAATAACACTTTCTTCACAAAAGAAAAGGATAATAAATATGAAAGACCAAGATAGGAGAGATAGATAGATGAAAGGATGAGGGAAGAAATAACTGAAGAAGAAAGGGAAGCAAGGGTGATAGAACATATAGATATAATCCTCCTTATAGAAAAAATGAAGAGAAATTTTTCAACACTGGTCATACCAATCCCTTGTTTGAACCAAACAATGGAGAAAGAAATGGGAATAATAATAATGAGAGAAATGGTCATTGGAGACAACCAAACAATGGGGAAAATTATGAATGTGGTAGCTGATGAAGGGTGCTCCCCTTAATACCACAAACACACAACATAAACTGAGAAACAACAATAATTTGCAAGAACAAAAAATGGACTACTTATTATGTCCTCAAGTGTGGAATTACAAATTTTAGAATTATAATATGAAAAGAAACATGGGCATTTTGTTTACAATATTCTGTAGGATAAATCCTCAAATCATTACCCAAAACTACCCTAGAAAACACTATGGGCCTTCCTTATATAGATAATTTCCACCGCCTGAGAAGGTTATGTTTTGGAGTACTAGGAATCACTTAAGGGTTGTCATTTATGGAAACACTTATGATGGAGTGATCGCATGTTGTGGAGATTGCCATTGGACTCACAGTCATGAAAATGACTAAGTCCAGAATCAGGATAACAGGGTATAGTACCATAGTTTTGGATAACGATGGAGATATATAGGGTATTATGGCTTGTGAAGTTAACTAGAGGTACTTTGGGATATTCACATGCTTCAGTTAAGATTGCATGAGTTTTGGATACCAGATTTGTGAGATACAGTGTTCAGAAGATATGTGAAGATAGTAAAATAGTATAACAGGGTACATGAACAGTTGCGAAGATTAAGGAAAGCATAATGGATATGGTAACATGCTAAGGCAAGTAAATAAATTATATTACTGACTCTTTGGTAATATAAGAGCACCAACTCCATGTATATCATTTGCATAAGTTTATATTATGTTTTGTATGACAATTATGAGGCTGACTGGAAGGCTAATTCTGTATAAGTATAGATTGGTTTTGTGAAAGAAAATTATGGTATGATTCATAATGATGGAGTAAGTTTGTGAATATAAGAGCATAGATTAGATGCAAGATCAGAAAGAGGCTGAGCTACAATTGGAACTATCTAAGCAAGATAAGTGCTTGTATTGTTGCCCCTTTTGAGAAATATTTTGGTATAGTAATGATTGTAAGAGTAGTGTGCTCACTATTAATATGATTTAGAACAACAAAGAGGGGGTGAATCAGTTGTTCTCAGGTCCAGATGTATAAAATAAAATTTCAAACTCTTCAAAACTTAGATCTAACAACCAATAGCTACTCGGTCATTACTGAATGCATAACAAAAACATATAACAGTGCAGTCCACTATCCAATAGTATTTAACTTGTAAAACACAGAAATGTTCAAACCAAAACATTCACACAAGCATTAACACCAAGATCTATATTTGAAACCCAATTTGGGAAAAATCACTTTGTAACATGTTACTAATATTTTCACTCTTCTAAAGTGAGCTCTGTGAAAAGCCAACCCTATCAAAGGTTTACAAACACACGGTCAGGTGTGACCCGGTTAAAGGATTTCAATCAACCTATTAGGAGTGTGTTGTTAGAAAGTAAACTCCATCAAGATAACTAAGAGGAGGGGGTGAATCAGTTATCAGATAATTATAACTTTTATCAACTTCAACAACTTAAACCATGTAAGCAATATAATTACCAACCATAGAAAGATATTCATACACAATAATACAATGACACAAGATATGTTGACTAGGGAACCTCTTGATCAAAGAGTAAACCCTAGTGGTGTTGGATACAATTGTCTGAAGGACATTGTTGGATTAGCTATGTGTTGTCTTTGATGTCACAAAAATGTCATATCAATTATTGCTCTCAGTATCTACTGAGTTCAGTCGGTCAGCTAAGCGGTTCTTAGTATCTACCGAGTTCAGTTGGTCAGCTAAGCGGTTCTCAGTATCTACTGAGTTTAGTCGGTCAGCTAGGCAGTTTTTAGTGTCTACCGAGTTCTCTCAGGTGTCTAAAGAAAACTTGACAAATAACAGTGTTAACTGAGCCTCCTCAGTTATTGAAGGAAATTAGTGGTTACCAAGCTCTCTCAGTCTCCAAAGGATGTTGCAGAATTCATTGTGGTTACCGAGTTCTCTCGGTCACCGAAGGAAATCTTTTCAGGATTAATGTTTACCAAGCAAGGTTAGCCCTTTCAATGAATTTTGTTATTACAATTTGTTTATCCCAGCCGACTGTTATAATAATTATTAGTGCCGACTTGACAATCTAAATGATTATGAAATGGCATATATATATAGAAGGTCAAATGGTGAATAAAAGATATACAACATGCATAAATCATTTTGAAGAAAGGTGTATGTGAATTTTAAAGGATGGTCAAATATCTTTGAGGAGCAGCAAAGATTTAATTTATCAATAAGGATCTAGTGAAACAGAACAAAGATCTATATTCAACAATTCAGTTGCAGGTTATTTCATTGTTACTCTCTAGCAATTGTAGCAGTGATATCAAAATCTCTTAACCGAGTTGGTTTAACAACCATTTTGTAAATCCTCTAACAAGTTAATAGTTCTATTGAATTATTTCAAGACCTCTTACAAGGGCACTCCTAGCAGGGTGATTAAATCCTCTAACAAGGTCACACCTAACAGTGTGTTTTGTAACCTTTTACCGGGTTGGCTTCTAACCAAGTATCACTTCAGAAGAGTGAAAAATAGTAACTAGTTACATTGGTGGTTTTTCCCATATTGGGTTTCCACGGTAAATCTGGTGTCTCTTGTGTTCATGTTATTTTCTTTATTCATGTAAGTTAATCAGTGATGAATGCTTAAGAACAGTTTAATTATTACACATTTCAAGGATCAAGTTTTCAGCATTTCTCTGTATATTTACCGAGTGGCACAGTAAATAATTTGTTAAGATATTTAAGGGATCAGTGGTAATATTTTTGTGGTTAACTGATTCACCCCCCCTCTTAGTTACTGCATCTATATTTCCAACAATTGGTATCAGAGATTTTGGTGCTTGCAGGAAGGGTTTCAAGGACCTAATCTAAAGATCAGGATGTCTTACAAAAGAGAAATTCCAAGGCTTAATAGAAATAACTTTTCAGCATGGCAAGATCTCATGAGATTACATCTGGCTTCCATTGGTGATTCAAGATGCAAATATATTGATCAAGAATATACAATTCCTACTGGCACATTGACTATTGAAGACATTGCAGAGAAGAAGAACCATAACACTATGATGATAGACATTGCATCAGCTCTTAGCTATGAAGAATTTGATGAAATCAAAGACTGCACAACTGCTCATGAAATGTGGAACAAGCTAAAGAAAATCTATGGCGGTGATGACAATGTGAAGAGAGCCAAAGCAGAGAGCCTAAGAGGATAGTTTGATCAAATGAAAATGAGAGAAGAAGAAAACATTGCAAAATATGTTGAAAGGATCAAGACAAGTGTTAGTGCAATCAGAGCTTCTTGAGGAAAAATTGATGATGAAACAGTTATAAGTAAGGTTCTTAGAACATTACTTCCTATTTATGCAATAAGAGTTTCTGCTATTCAAGAAAGAAGATGTGAAGAAAATCACAATATAACTTTGGATGCCTTAGTTGGAAGATTGACAACCTTTGAACTGGATAACTATGACAACTATGTTCCAACTTCTAAAACTATTGAATCAGCTTTTGAGGCCAAACTTTCACTCAAGAAAGGGAAGAAAATCCAATTAGAAAGTGAAGAAGAATCAGAGGAAAGTTCTGATAGCGATCTTGAAGTTATTGAAGCATTACTTGCAAAGAAGTATTCAAGAGGTAGAGGAAAATACAGAGGTAAAACTCCCTTAATCTATTTTTCATGTGAAGAAATTGGTCATATTGCATCTAGGTGTCCAAACAAGAAAAGCAAAGATGAGAAGAAAAATTACAAGTACAATGGCAAGAAAAATTTCAAATCATTCAAGGATAAAGGTAAGAAAACATGTTTCTTAGCTAAGGATTCAGATGATAGTGAAGAAGAAATTGTTTTCATTGCTGTAAAAGATGAATCTGATAATGATGAAGATGAGATGGCACTTATCTCTCATATAAGAAAGAATGATACATGGATTATAGATAGTGGATGTTCACATCATATGACTGGTGACAGGACCAAGTTTGAACACTTTGAAAACTTTGATGGTGGTAATGTAAGGTTTGGAAACAATAAACCCAGTTGTACAAAAGGAAAGAGATGAATTTCATTAACCAAAGAACTTATATGTGATAATGCATATTGGGTCGAAGGACTAAAGCATAATCTTCTAAGTGTAGCATAGCTAATCAACATTGGATTCAAGGTTGAATTCATGAATGGCAAAGCAAGACTGCTGGATGACAAAGGAAAACTGATAGGATCAGGTAAACAAACCAAAGGTAACCTATTTTATCTTGATCTTGGTGATTACTCATGTTTTATTGCTCAAATTGAAGAAAGTTGGCTATGGCACAAAAGGTTATGTCATGTAAATTTTGACAACATGATAAAAATAAGCAAATTCAAGAAAGTAAAAGGTATTCCTACTTTGAAGAAACCTGATGTTGGTCTATGCAAGAATTGTCAAATTGGTAAAATGGGAAAGTCTAGTTTCAAAAGTAAAAACTATCAGTCTGAAGATATTTTGGAAATTGTGCATACTGATTTATGTGGACCTATTGGAACTGAGAGCTATACCAAAGAAAAATTCTTTATTCTCTTTGTTGATGATTATTCTAGAATGATGACTGTTATGTATTTAAGAGAAAAGTCTAAAGCATTTGAGAAGTTCAAATGGTATTTAGCAAGAGTAGAAAAGGAAACAGGAAAAAGAATAAAATGCTTGAGATCAGACAGAGGTGGTGAATTCATCTCCCATGAATTTAATAATTTCTGCATTGAAAGAAGAATCAAAAGATAGGTATCAGCCCCGAGAACTCCTGAGTAGAATGGAATAGCTGAAAGAAGGAATAGATCTATCATGGACTGTGCAAGGACTCTAATGATCGAAAAGAACATTGCTATGAAATACTGGAAGGAAGCTATTAGCACTGTATTTCATACCTTGAACCAAGTACAGCTGAGAAAAGACACATTCAAGACTCCATATGAGCTATGGTATGGTTACAAACCAAATGTAAGTTACCTAAAAGTATTTGGTAGTAAATGTTACATCTTGAAAGAATCTAGAAAAGGAAAATTTGATGTAAAAAGTGATGAAGGAATCTTTTTGGGATATTCTTGCAAAAGTAAGGCATATAGATGTCTAAATTTGTCTACTCACAAAATCATAGAAAGTGCACATGTGAGAATTGATGAGTTTGCAGAAAAGATTGAAGAAGAAAGCAAAAAGGAACCAGAGGACTATAGAAAATTTGTTTACATCGAACCTGATACATTGCCAAACACATGTAAGGAGACTACATCTACCGAGTCACAAGAAGAAGTTCTAACCAAGTCACAAAGTACCGAGTCTCAGTTTGAAGCTACCGAGAAATTATCTACCGAGCCCGAGCAATCTGAACCTGAAGATGAAGAAGATGACAATATAACTCATTCAGGAAGCAAGGAACTTGTATTAGCCAAGTACGTTAGAAAGCATCATAAACTAGATCAGATTATTGGAAACAAATCAGATGGTACTATGACAAGAAGTAAACTAAAAGGTACATGTTTATTTGCTGATTTTGAACCTAAAAATGTCAAAGATGCATTAGAAAATGAAAGTTGGATTGAGGCTATGAATGAATAAATAGAGAAAATAGAGAAAAATAAGACATGGACTCTTGTACCTAGGCCTAAAGATAAAAATTTAATTGGGACAAAATGGGTATTCAGAAATAAGTTGAATGAAGATGGTCAAGTATCAAGAAACAAAGCAAGATTGATATGTAAAGGATATTCTCAAGAAGAAGGAATAGATTATGGAGAGACTTTTACTCCTGTTGAAAGATTAGAAGGTGTGAGGACTTTACTTGTAGATGTAGCACATAAAGGATTTAAGGTATATCAGATGGATATCAAATCTGCTTTTCTCAATGGTATTCTTGAGAAAGAAGTCTACATTGAGAAACTTGAAGGTTTTATTGATCCAGACAAAAGGGATATGGTCTGCAAATTACACAAAGCATTATATGGTCTGAAACAAACTCCTAGAGCATGGTATGAAATATTACATAACTATCTTACTTAGATTAATTTCAAAAGGGCTAATGATAACAACAATTTATACATCAAAGAAGGATCAGATAACAAAATTATTTTGGCAGAAATATTTGTGGATGATACTGTGTTTACAGGAAATGATGATTAGTGCAAAGAATTTTTAGAGCTTATGAACAAAGAATTTGAAATTTCTATGTTTGGTCAGATAAAATTCTTTGTTGGACTTTAGATTCAGCAGAACAAAAATGGTATCTACATTACTCAGTCTAAATATATCAGGGAAATACTTAAGAAATTTGGTATGGAAGATTCAAAACCAGTTGGTACACCCATGTGTACTGGACTGAAGCTTACCAAATATGATGATTCAAAAGAAGTAGATCAAACCTTATACAGATCAATGATTGGAAAATTACAGTATGTAGTACACACAAGGCCTGATATTGCTTTAGCAGTTGGAATAGTGGCAAGATTCTTGGCTAAACCCAAAGAAAATCACATGATGGCAATCAAAAGAATCTTGAGGTATTTAAGGGGAACTGAAAATTATGGCTTGTGGTATAAATTTGGAGGCAATTTGGATTTACAAGTGTTTACTGATGTTGATTGGGCAGGAAACATTGATGATAGAAAGAGTACAAGTGGTGGTGCATTCTTTCTTGGCAAGAGGTTAGTATCTTGGACTAGTAAAAAGAAAAACTGCACATCCCAATCCATAGCAGAAGCAGAATATGTTGCTGCAGCAGTAAACTGCTCTAATATTATATGGTTTAAATAACTTTTGGAAGGCATGAAGGTTGAGATCAAAGAGCCAGTTGTTATGTTTTGTGATAATACAAGTGCAATAAATATTTCAAAGAATCCAGTAATGCATTCCAAAACTAAGCACATTGCAATTAAATATCACTTTGTCAGAGAATTGGTATAGGACAAGGAAATCAAATTGGAATATATTCATACAAAAGAACAAATTGCAGATATCTTCACCAAACTAGTACCTAAGGATGCATTCTTGTATCTAAGAGGCAAGTTAGGGGTCACTCCTCTATCTGAGGTTCACTAAATAAAGTTTTAGTGATGCATAAACTAGAACATGTTGAAGATCAATCAGTTGATGCAGCATAGTTAGGAAATCATTGCATATGAATTAGTACATAAGGTACATTGATATTTACCGTAACTATGTAAGTTGTCTTTGGCATGTGTTGTCAAAGAGGGAGAGTTTGCTGTCATTTCAAGAAATTTCTAAGAAGAATAATTTGAGAAGTTAAGAGGGAAAGTTCTCAGTCAGAGAAAGAAGTTTGAAGATGATGGGAATCAGAATGAAGCTAAGTTTATGTTTCTTACTCTTGGTTTATCTGTGAAATTTCATTGTGCTATGACATGTTGTGTTGCCATCAATGCCAAAGAGGGAGATTTTTGGATACAATTGTCTGAAGGACATTGTTGGATTAGCTATGTGTTGTCTTTGATGTCACACAAATGTCATATCAATTATTGCTCTCAGTATCTACCGAGTTCAGTCAGTTAGCTAAGCAGTTCTCAGTATCTACCAAGTTCAGTCAGTTAGCTAAGTAGTTCTCAGTATCTACCGAGTTCAGTCGGTCAGCTATGCAGTTTTTAGTGTCTACCAAGTTCTCTCCGGTGTCTAAAGAAAACTTGATAGATAACAGTGTTAACCGAGCCTCCTTGGTTATCAAAGGAAATTAGTGGTTACCGAGCTCTCTCAGTCTCAAAAGGATGTTGCAGAATTCGCTATGGTTACCAAGTTCTCTCGATCACCAAAGGAAATCTTTTTAGGATTAATGTTTACCGAGCAAGGTTAGCCCTTTCAATGAATTTTGTTATTACAATCTATTTATCCCAGCTGACTGTTATAATAATTATTAATGCCAACTTGACAATCTAAATGATTATGAAATGGCATATATATATAGAAGGACAGATGGTGAATAAAAGATATACAACATGCAGAAATCATTTTGAAGAAAGGTGTATGCGAATTTTAAAGGATGGTCAGATATCCTTGAGGAGCAGCAAAGATTTAATTGATCAGTAAGGATCTAGTGAAATAGAACATAAATCTATATTCAGCAATTCAGTTGTAGGTTATTTCATTGTTACTCTCTAGCAATTGTAGCAGTGATATCAAAATCTCTTAACCAAGTTGGTTTAACAACCATTTTGTAAATCCTCTAACAAGTTAACAGTTCTATTGAATTGTTTCAAGACCTCTTACAAGGCCACTCCTAGCAAGGTGATTAAATCCTCTAGCAAGGTCACACCTAATAGTGTGTTTTGTAACCTTTTACTGGGTTAGCTTCTAACCGAGCATCACTTCAGAAGAGTGAAAAATAGTAACTAGTTACATTGGTGGTTTTTCCCATATTGGGTTTCCATGGTAAATCTGGTGTCTCTTGTGTTCATGTTATTTTCTTTATTCATGTAAGTTAATCAGTGATGAATGCTTAAGAACAGTTTAATTATTACACATTTCATGGATCAAGTTTTTAGTATTTCTCTGTATATTTACTGAGTGGCACAGTAAATAATTTGTTAAGATATTTAAGGGATCAGTGGTAATATTTTTATGGTTAACTGATTCACCCCCCCTCTCAGTTATTGCATATATATTTCCAACAAGTGGGAATGATGCCCACAAAAGATGCACTAATATGAATATTCCTTGTGAAAGGATGGAATCTATTAGGAATCTTATGAAATACATTCAGTACATATGAATCCCTATTAGGAGATTTTGAATCCCTATGAAAAGATTCTAACCCCGTTAAGAGTTATGGAAGATAGAAGGACCCACTGCCCAAACAGCTTCAGGGTAAGATCACTGAACAAACTATCCAAATAATCTTTGTATTACTTAATAGAATAATATTTTACCTCTTCTCTAACTGTGCCAAACCACACTCACTATTACACCAAATCTCAATTTCAGATCTTTGTACCTCACATGTCTTCCTTCTCAAATTCGCTTTCACATTTAGCTCTTTTCTTTAGTTCATGCATACATCATCACATCCAACCATATTACAACAAGGAAACATGTTCCCTCCTTTATACCACACTCAAATAATTACAAATGAGTCGGCATACAAGTACAAAATAAAAGTTTCCACACCCTACATCAAAATTACACAAAACTGTCAGCTTCCAACTACAATAATTCTTCACTAGTGCAACCTCAAAGTTTTTGTTTTCATCCACATCACTATCAATGTGTCTTTAACTTCCCTTTAACTACACAAAACCAGATTTCATCTTGATTAGGAGATATCATCTGATTTCCACAAACCACTACTCAGGAACACTGCCTGAATACTGTTTCCACCAAAATGATCATAACTTCCATGAATAAATGAATTACTATATGCACTCTTAACCATAGACATATAACATATCAAATAATATATCCTCAAAATCACATAGCTCCAACTAAATTATCCCACGTGTGCTAATCCAAACTCTGTCTGCTTCTCTGCAAGTCTCTGGTAAATCACTATGTTGACATCAATGACAATCATAGTCATGAATGCAACAACAACTACTAGAGAATGGCTACCAAACATTTATCATTCATTCCTAACAATCTCCTCCATTGGCATTGATGGCAACATAGATGAAAAAATAGCCAATGTTCCAAAAATCCAATATTGCAACGCTATTGCTCTAAAAATACTTTCAAGTCTTCTTCATCAATCAAATCTTGCTTTGTTATCCTATTCAATTCTCTCCAATAGATGTTATAGATAGTTTTTCATGTATACTTCTCCCCCATTGACATCAATGACAAAAAATTCATCATTATGTCAACAACAACTCCAATGTCAAAAGACACTATTTAGAAAATACATTCACTAGAGTCCTCATGAATTAGCTCAGATACACATAGTCCCCCATAGAGGAAGTACCAACATCTAGTCCAGAAGAAAGATAAGGCTCATATACCACTGGATGGATGCAACCAACTGCATCACTTCTCAAAATTAGGCTGGGGCATAACCCAAAGCATACCTCTCAGATACTCAAATGTATCCTTAGGTAAAGGCTTTGTAAATATATATGCTATCTGCTCCTTTGTACTTATGTACTCAAGTCTGACTTCTTTCTCAACAAATTTCTCTCTTACAACATGATACTTAATCTTTATATGCTTTGTCTTAGAATGTAATACAGGATTCTTAGACATACTAATTGTGCTGGTGTTGTCACAATGTATGACAACAGGTTCAAAAAACTTTATTCCAATATCCTTCAACATTTTCTTCATCCAAATTATCTGGTTACAATTATTTGCTACTACTACATATTCTACTTCGGCTGTGCTCTATGAGATACAATTTTGCTTCTTGCTTAGCCAAGAAACCAATCTTCCTCCAAGGAAAAATGCTCCTCCACTGGTGCTTTTCTTATCATCAACACTGCCTCCCCAATCAGCATATGTATATGCACATAGGGTAAAGTCATCATATTTTTAATACCACAATCCATAGTCCATTGTACCTCTTAAATATCTTAGTATCCTCTTACTGCTGCATAATGTGATTCTCTAGGTTTAGCTTGAAATCTTGCTACAATTCCAATTGAATGTGCTATATTAGGTCTTGTATGAGTCAAATACTGTAATCCTCCAATCATAGATTTTTATTTCTTTTGTTCCACTACAGGAGTCTCATATGTGATAGATAACTTATGTCCAGTCACCATAGGTGTCCCAACTGATTTACAATTCTCGATTACAAATCTTTTCAATAAGTCATTCAGGTACTTTGTTTGACTTACATAGATACCATCATTGTTTTGTGTTATCTGTAATCCCAAAAAGTATTTCATTTCACCAATCATACTCATTTCAAATTCAGTCTTCATTTCATCAGCAAGTTTGTCACTAGCTTCATCTTGTCCAAAAATAATGTCATCAACAAAAATAACTATAACCAACAAACCATTTTTAATTTCTTTTGTGTACATATTGCTATCAGTTGTTCCTTTTTTAAATCCCAACTTTAACAAATACTTGTCCAATCTTGCATACCAAGTTCTAGGTTCTTGTTTAAGTCCATATAAATCTTTCTTCAATTTACATACCATGTCTCCTTCTTGAGTCAAAGGAAAACCTTCAGGCTTCTCAATGTAGACTTCTTCCAATTCTCCACCTCTATTAGATCTCAAACATTTAATCTTCATTCCAGATTCATTCTCAACTTTATTCTTAACAATCTTAAACTTATCAAATACTTCAGACTTTTCTTTAAGAAATTCAATCCACATCATTCTTGTAAAATCATCAACAAGAATCATAAAATACCTTTCTCCATAGGATCCTCTAGTCCTGGTAGGACCACTCAAATCTATATGAACAATCTCCAACTTTTCTACAGATGTAAAATTCTTACTGGAAAAAGAACTTCTGTTCTGTTTAGCTATCACACATTCTTTGCAAATCATGTTAGTAGGCTTCATAATTTTAGGCAAATCTCTTATTGCAAGTGTAGTGCTTACTTTCACAATGTTGCAAAGTTTATATGACAAAATATTCTATGCCATAACCAACTGCCATCAATCTTAGTAATCAAGCATGTCATCTCAGTAGGGTTCAACTGAAATACATTACCTCTAGTTCTAGATCTAGTTCCAATCAGATTTCCATCTTTATCCTTTATCACACAAGTTCTCTCAGTAAACCAAACTTGATATCCCTTATCAAATAATTGTTCAACACTCAAAATATTATGTTTCAATCCATCCACAAAATAAACATCATCAGTATTAGTCTTTCCATCAAGAGTAATAGATCCTATACCTTTAATCAAACAAGGTGCATTGTTTCCAACTCTAACAACTCCTCCATCATATTCATTAAACTTTATGAATTTTTTCATATCTCTAGTCATATGATGTGAACAGCCACTGTCTATAATCCAATCAGCTTTCTTTTCAACTTGAGAAACTAAGGCTTTTTCTTCCTTAACTTCAGTTTCAGGATTTTCTTCTTTAATTGCTACAAATCCTATGTCATCATTATTCTCAGTATCACTTTCACTTAGAGTTATTTCTATACTAGCTTCAAGATCTTCATCATTAGCATAATAAAATTCCTTATATCTTCTAGGTTTGAAATTGTTTATGTACTTTTTAACTCTCTTAGGACATTTAGATGTAAAATGACCATATTCTTGACAAGTCCAACATTTAAATATTTTCTTACCATCTAGTTCTCTCTTCACAAGAAAGGCAATACCTTCTTCAATCTTCTTGTCTTCTTCATTTCTAGATCTATTGTTGCCGGCATAATCTCCACTCACACTGATGCTTCTTGACAAAGTAGAGAGAACACTAAGAGCACTAAATGTTGTTTCCATTCTAGGTAAGTCTCCTAATAACCTTAGGTTCATTTCTGTTGCTTCCAGTCTTCCAAGAAGAGTCTCTCTTGTAAATTTTGTATTACAAGGTATAACTTGTTCAATCATCTGTGTTGTCTAATTAAATTCAAGATTTAACGTTCTCGTAATTTTCCATATCACTTCATTCTCTGTCTTTGTTCCTCCATAAGATTTTATACTTGTAATAATTTCTGACATTCTACCAATATAGCTTCTAACAGATTCATCTTCCAACATTCTTATATCTTCAAATGCACATATCTAATTATGTAATCTAACTCTTTTTGCATGTTCATCACCTTCAAAAGTAGAGTGTAAAGCTTTGCAAATTTCATGAGACTTTTTCAAACATTTTACCTAACTATACTCATTCTCCGGAAGGGCTATGAAAAGTGCTTCTCTTGCAAGTATGTTACACATGAATAGATCTCTCTCATTAGCAATACATGTTTCAAGATTGTCCTCTTCAATGATAGTCTTATCATTCTTTGTAATCAACCAATAACCTGGTCCTAAACACAGTAGGTGTGTCTTCATATTTTCTTTCCAGCTGTCAAAATTTACTCCATCAAACTTAGGGCTTTCTTTCCTAAAATTCACCATGGATCTCCTTAAGCTGTTAAACTTCTTTTTCAAGGACCTGCTGCTCTGATACTAATTGTTAGAAAGTAAAGTCCACCAAGATAACTGAGAGGGGGGGGTGAATCATTTATCAGATAATTATAACTTTTATCAACTTCAATAGCATTAAACCATGTAAGCAATATAATTACCAACCATCAAAAGATATTCATACACAATAATACAACGACACAAGATATGTTGACTAAGGAACCTCTTGATCAAAGAGTAAACCCCAATGGGAATGATGCCCATAAAAGATGCACTAATATGAATATTCCTTGTGAAAGGATGGACTCTGTTAGGAGTCTTATGAAATACATTCAGTACATATGAATCCCTATTAAAAGATTCTAACCCTGTTAAGAGTTATGGAACACAGAAGGACCCACTGCCCAAATAGCTTCAGGGTAAGATCACTAAACACACTATCCAAATAATCTTTGTATTAGTCAATAAAATAATATGTTTCCTCTTCTCTGACTGTGCCAAACCACACTCACTATTACACCAGATCTCAATTTCAGATCTTTGTACCTCACATGTCTTCCTTCTCAAATTCACTTTCACATTTATCTCTTTTCTTCACTTCATGCATACATCATCACATCCAACCATATTACAACAAGGAAACACATTCCTTCCTTTATACCACACTCAAATAATTACAAATGAGTTGGCATACAATTACAAAATAAAAGTTTCCACATGCTACATCAAAATTACACAAAATTGTTGCCTTCCAACTACAATAATTATTCACTCGTGTGACCTCAAAGTTTGCACTATCATCCATGTCACTATCAATGTTTCTTTAGCTTCCCTTTAACTGTGAAAGACTAGATTCCATCCCGATTAGGAGATATCATCTAATTTCCACAAGCTGCTACTCAGGAACACTACCTAAATACTGCTTCCACCAAAATGATCATAACTTCCATGAATAAATGAATTAATGTCTACGCTCTTAACCATAGACATATAACATATCAAATAATATATCCTCAACATCACATAGCTCCAATTGCAATATCCCACATGCGCTAATCCAAACTCTATTTTCTTCTCTACAAGTCTCTAGTAAATCACTGTGTTGACATCAATGACAATCATAGTCATGAATGCAACAACAACTGCTACATAATGGCTTCCAAACATTTAGTATTCATTCCTAACATGCACCTTGTTAAAGGACTTACATACATTCCATTAGAAGTAACCTTGTTCAAAGGATTTATACAAATGACTATTAGGTCAACCTTGATTAAAAGATTTAAAACTGATATAATGGTTAGAAAGTAACATCAGTGTTTGATCTGAAAACATATAACTCACTTTGAAAATAAAAGATCCAATTCCATACACATATGATGGCTTACTGAATGTGATCTATTTCCATCTCACACACTGATCTTCTCAGAAATCCCTTTAAGCAATCACAACTTCTTCTCCCTTAGCATTGTCTACTTATACAATCAATAAAAACAACTCCAGCATCCTCTCTATTCAACCTCACACTTAGGTTTCCTTAATACCTCTTCATTTAGGTCGATCCAACTTTTTTCTCTTAATATCCTCCATAGATCTTAGGGTTAGGTCAGATTAATCAAATCCTTCCAACTTTATGTTCTTCATCCATCCTTCTAGAAACATCTCAAATCTCTTAATGGAATTACAATAAAATAGTTTATAGTGTATTAAATGCTTCCATACAATCAATAAATAAAGTCAACACAATTTACATAATCCAAAAATTTAACTATGTCGGCTAGGAATCTGAATTCTTCTTTAAATGTAAATTACCAATGCTCAGTTAATACTATGTTCAACTCCTCAGTCATCACTGGGTAGCCTGATCACCACTAAAATTGTTTCCTCGGCTAATACTATCTTCCTTGGCAATTAACTGATGTTTGGTCAACACTGAATTTACTCAGCATATACTGGCTTGGTCGACACTAACATCACTCAGCTTAAACTAGATTTCTTCACTTTGTCTCAATTAAGCCTACTTAGTTAGTCTTACTTCTTACTTAGATAAGAAATACATTATATTATCATTGTGACACATAATCAAGTACCTATTGAAGTATCAAGATAACTCAACCTTTCCTTAGGTGCTATTGTTATCAACCTTTCCCTAATCCTTCTCAATAATCAAATAGATATAGTAATTTCTTAGATAGCAATAGTCTTACTAGTTAAGGTTTGACATCAATGACAATACAACAATTGCTTCAATTTTAGTTTACAACAACCTCCCTCTTTGGCATTGATGGCAACACCATATGAATAACACATGAATCACCAAACAATCCAAAACTTATCTGTACATTAGAAATATTTATAATATCCTTAGCTTCATTCTGATTTAGAATCAATTAGCCTTGCTTACATGACTGTCCACACAGTAAGTTCCACTTGATCTCTTCTTGTTCCTTTCCTTTGAATCTCTCCCTCTTGATCTTCCATGAAATCTCACGATGTGTTTTCATATTTTTCGTCTCCCTCTTTGACAATAATGCCAAAGCAACAACTAAAATATACATCCTTCAGATGTAGATGTCATCTTGTCAGTTCAATAACAATATTTCTCCCTCTATCATCTTTTCTTATGACTGATTATCAGCTTTGTTGTACTTTTCACAACTCTAGGTTGCTCCTAAAGTGTGACCTTTCTCTGCATCAATTTTTCAAATACTATTTGTAGCACATTTGATGCAGTGCTCCAACTTGACTAGGCAACATCAGTTAGGGGAAAAACCCCTAATTTGCCTCTTAGATGTTCATGAGCTTCTTTAGGTAATGCTTTAGTGAATATGTCTGCTACTTGTTCCTTTGTATTCACATATTCCATTCTGACATCTTTATCTTGTACCAATTCCCTCAAGTAATGATACTTGATGGTGATGTGTTTGGTCTTTGTGTGCATCATTGGGTTCTTAGATATGTTGATAGAACTTATGTTGTTACAATAGATGACAACTAGTTCAGTGATCTCTTCTTTCATGCCTACCAACAATTGCTTGTTCAATGTACACTTCTTCTAATATACCATTTAAAAATGTAGACTTGACATCCATTTGGTATACCTTGAAATATTTGTAGGCAGAATATGCAAGTAGAGTTCTTACTCCTTCCAATCTTGCTATAGGGGAAAATGTCTCCCCATAGTCTATTCCTTCTTCTTGTCCATAGCCTTTGCATACCATCCTTTCTTTGTTCCTTGTGATTTGTCTATGTTCATTCAGCTTGTTTCTAAACACCCATTTTGTTCCAATGACATTTTTTTTTTCTAGTCTCAGAACTAGAGTCCAGGTATCATTCTTCTCTATTTGGTCTATCTCCTCATTCATGGATTGGATCCAATATTCATTTTCTAATGCCTCCCTTGTTGTCTTAGGCTTGAATTCACACAATAAACATGTAGGGTCTCTTAACTTGCTTCTGGTCAGAACTCTAGTTTCTTTGTCTCCAATGATTTTTTCAAGCTTGTGATGTCTCCTTACATATTGTGCCAAAATAGGTTCTTCTCTCTTTTCTTCTTGCTCTTTAGGTTCTCCAAAAAGATTGTCAAATTCAGCTTATGAATGCTTGGCAACCTCTTCTTGATACTTGATAGCATCCTCCTGTCGCTCGGAATGTTTTTCTTGTCACTCAAAATTCTTTCCTTGATGCTCGACATTGCTTACCCAAGACTCTGCTTCAGGTGCAAGTTTTTCACTTGCCTCTCCTTCTTCTATATATACAAAAGATCTATAATATTATGGTTCTCTCTTTCTTTCCTGTTCATTTTTCTCTGCATTTTCATCAACCTTGACATTTACACTTTCCACAATTTTGTTAGTGTTAGAGTTCAAACACTTGTAAGCTTTTATTTTTGTGGAATAACCTAGGAGTATGCCCTCATCACTTTTAGCATCAAACTTTCCATTCCTATTGTCTTTTAGTATATAGCATTTTATTCCAAAAATTCTAAAGTACTTTACATTAGGTGCATACTTGTGCCATAACTCATAAGGTGTAATATTTGTCCCTTTTTTTATTTGTACTTGGTTTAGGGTATAAATAGTTGTACTTATAGCTTCTCTCCATTAATTTTGTGCAACATTCTTCTCGATCATTAGTGTTCTTGCACAATCCATGATAGATCTGTTCCTTCTCTCTACTATACCATTCTATGGAGGTGTTCTAGGTGTAGACATTTGTCTCTTGATTCCTCTATCATTACAAAATAGATTGAAATGATTTGATATAAATTCTCAACCTTGGTTAGATCTCAGACACTTGAGGTTCCTACATGTCTCCTTTTCAACCTTAGCCAAATACCACTTAAAAAATTGAAAATCATTAGATTTTTCTTTTAGAAACATTACAGTCATCATTCTAGTGTAATCATCAACAAACAAAATAAAATATCTAGCACCACAATAGCTTTGTACACCCATAGGTCCAAAAATGTCAGTATGAACCAAATCTAAAGCATTTTTAGAAGTAAAAGTCTTGCTCTTGAAAATAGACTTTGTCATCTTACCCAATTGACATTGTTTGCACATTACATTATTAGGTTTCTTCAATCTTGGCAGTCCTCTCACTTTCTTCTTTTTACTAATTTCTACCAGATTGTCAAAGTTAACATGACATAGCCGTTTATGCCATAACAATATATCATCAAGTTGTGCAATCATACATGTCTCTTCAGATAGGTCTAGATAGAACAAATTACCTTTTGTCGTTTCTCCACTTCCAATCAGTTCACTAGTGGCATCAAATATTTTAGCCTTCCTGTGATGAAATTCAACTCAATAGACAGTGCTATTAAGCTGTGCAACACTTAGCAGATTATAGTTAAGACCCTCAACCCAATAAGCATTTTCACAAGTGATCTTATCAGTAAGCTTAATCAATCCTTTACCCCTAATAGGACATGGTGCATCATTACCAAATTTAACACTTCAACCTTTGTAATGATCTAGGGTATCAAACTTACTTTTATCACCAGTCATGTGGTGTGAAAAACCATTATCAATAATCCACTTATCATTTTTGTTCACATAGGATATTAGTGCAGTTTTCTCATCCTTGTCAAACTCATATTTCATAGCAACATAGACTACTTCAATTTCAAAATCATCACTATTAGTGTCAGTTTCTTCTTCAGCAATATAGCAGGATTTCTTACCTTTTCCTTTGTAGTCTTTGTACCTTCGGTAACCTCTGTCTTCTCTTTTGTCTTTATGCTTTCTATCTCTTTCTTCATCCTTGTCATCCCTGTTAGGACATCTTGCAACTATATGACCAAATTTATTACATGAGAAACATATGATAGGGATTTTACCTTTATACTTTCCTTTTCCCCTTTTTAATCTTCTAGCCATAAGAGCTTCAAGATCCTTTAGTTCTTCATCAGAAGTGTCACTTTCAATTTCACTCTCACTGATCCATCTTTCTTTTTCTTTCTTAGACTTATTCAGAACCATTTGTGACTTGAATGTAGATTCAACATTAGCAACAGTGAAGTTATCAAAATTAGAAAGCTCAAAAGTAGTAAGCTTACCAACAAGACTTTCCAAAGTAAGAGCATTGCCAGGGTTACATCTAGATTCTTGAATTGCTAAAATTTTGATGGCATAAATATGACGCAAAGTTCTCAAAAATTTTCCAATAACAGTCTCATCATCAACAGTTCCATTAGCTCCTCTAATAGCATTTACAACTTCTTTTATTCTACCACAATATTGAGCAATATTCTCACCTTCTTGCATTTTCATTTCATCAAATTTACCTCTCAGGCTTTCAACTTTTGCCCTTAGTACATTTATGTCACCACCATAGATGTTTGCAAGAGTGTCCCTCATTTGCTTTTCATTTGTGCAATCTTTGATGTCTTCAAATTCCAGATAGCTTAAGGCAGATGCAATCTCCAACATTCCTTGATTATGTTCTTGTTTAGCTCTCATCTCCTCGACAGTCAGAGGTACAACAAGTGTAACATAGTCATGATCAATATAATACTTTACTGAGTCACCAATACCAGCTAGATGCAGTTTCATCAAACTCTACCATGTAGGGAAGTTCTCCTTATTTAGCTTCGGTACCTCCTTCTTATACATCCTAATCATTTACTTCAAGTACCTTTAAACTTATTCTCTGTAAGCACCAAAAGCTCTGATACCAATTGTTAATATGATTTAGAACAATAGAGAGGGGGGGTGAATCAGTTGTTCTTAGGTCCAAATGTATAAAATAAACTTTCAAACTCTTCAACAACTCATATGTAACAACCAACGGCTACTCGATCATTACTGAATGCATAACAAAAACATATAAAAATGTAGTCCACTATCTAATAGTATTTAACTTGCAAAACACAGAAATGTTCAAACCAAAACATTCACACAAGCATTAACACTAGGATTTATAGTGGAAACCCAATTTGGGAAAAACCACTTTGTAATATGTTACTGATATTTTTACTCTTCTGAAGTGAGCTCTGTCAAAAGCCAACCCTACCAAAGATTTACAAACACACTGTCAGGTGTGACCCAGTTAAAGGATTTCAACCACCCTATTAGAAGTGTGCCTTGTTAAAGGAATTACATACATTCCATTAGAATGCAACCTTATTCAAAGGATTTATACAAATGACTATTAGGTTAACCTTGATTAAAGGATTTAAAACTAATACAATGATTAGAAAGTAACATTAGTGTTTGATTTGAAAACATACAACTCACTTTCCAAATAACAGATCTAATTCTATACATATATGTTGGCTTACTGACTATGATCCATTTCCGTCTCCATCACAGATCTGCTTGAAAATCCCTTCAAGAAATCACAACTCCTCCTTCAGCCTTTTTTGCTTATATAGTTAATAAAAACAACTCTATCATCCTCTCTATTCAAACTCACACTTAGGTTTCCTTAATACCTCTTCGTTTAGGTCGATCTAAATTTTGTCACTTAATCTCCTCCATAGATCATAGGGTTAGGTCAGATTCATCAAATCCTTCCAACTTTATGTTCTTCATCCATCCTTCTAGAAACATCTCAAATATCTTAATGGAATTACAATAAAATGGTTTATAGTGTATTAAATGCTTCCATACAATCAATAAATAAAGTCAACATGATTTACATAATCCAATAATTCAACTATGTTGGCTAGGAATCTGAATTCTTCCTCAATTGTAAATTATTGATGCTCGGTCAATACTATGTTCAACTCCTTGGTCATCACTGGGTAGCCTGGTCACCACTGAAACTATTTCCTCAACTAATACTATCTTCCTTGGCAATCAACTAATGTTCGGTCAACACTGAATTTACTCGGCATATACTAGCTTGGTCGACACTAACATCATGTGGCTTAAACTAAATTTCTTCACTTTTTCTCGGTTAAGCCTACTTGTTTAGTCTTACTTCTTACTTAGATAATCAATACATTATCTTATCATTGTGCCACATAATCAAGTACCCATTGAAGTATCAAGATAACTCAACCTTTCCTTAGGTGTTATTGTTACCAACTTTGCCCTAATCCTTCTCAACAATCAAATAGATATAGTACTTTCTTAGATTTTAACAGTCTTACTAGTTAAGGTTTGACATCAATAAAAATACAAAAATTTCTTCAATTGCATTTTCCAACACTCACCACCTTGAACTAGGTGTTTTTTTATACCCCCAAAAGGTTTTTTGTAATCCTCTAGCAAGGAAATGTACTATGTAATAATCGGCTCCTAACAGGGCTAGATCTCCTAATAGGGATACTATATTTTAGTACATAGTTGTGGGTACCATTCCCACCAGGGTTTTCTCAAGAACAAATCATGGTGTCATGAGTGATTTGTTATGCTTATCTATTCTTTTCATTTCTGCATTACTTTGGATTGTTTATAATTGTTTGAAGTTGAAATCAAAGTTTTGTAATACTAATTCACCCCCCTCTCAGTATTACCTAATCCTAACAATTGGTATTAGAGCTTTTGGCCCTTTGAGAGAAAGATTAACAGCTTAAGGGAGATCAAAATGGAATCAGAAGATTTACAAGTGAACTTTGAAGCTGCACTTGAAGATCTGGATAAGAGGAAAGCTGAGAATGGAAAACTAAAATTCAAATTAAGAAGAGCAAAAGGTTTCATGAGAAAACTTAAAGAAAAACTTGAAATTGTAAAAAATCAGAGACAAGATCTTATGGATAAAATCAAACAAGGTTTAGACAATGATACATTAGAAAAAGTAAAGAAGTTGGAGCAAGAAAAAGAAAAAATCAATCTCTTGATGATCAAGGAGATTTAACATGAAAAGGATGAAAGAAACAAAATTGAAGAGTCATTAAAAGAAGCTAACTTGCAGATATGAAAAATGAAGACTGAACTTGACCATTATAAGGATAAATATCAGGAATTGGATAAATACAATTAGATCATTAAAGGTGAACTCACTCAAGACAAACTACACAATGAGAAGTTACACATGACCAATGACAAGAGTGATGAACAAAGAACAGAACAAAAATATAAAGGAGACATGAGTGGATCCAATGAAGCTAGAAGTTCAAAAACTCAAGAAGAACTAAACGAAGCCATGAATGAGGAAAGACCTCTTCCTAATGAAAGGCCTAAAAATTAAGATCCTAGAGAATAGTTTAGACCCTTTAGAGGTAGATGTTTCAGATGAAACAAAGTTGGACACATGAAAAGAGATTACAGAAGTAAAGGTAACTCTAAACCATTTACCAAATATTGTTTTAATTTCTATGAGTATGGACACAAGAAAGAAAATTGTAGAAAACTTGATCAATCTAGGTATAAGCAAGACTATATCAGAGAAGAAACTATAACCATGATTACATGTCAGAAATTTAATAACTTTTGGCACACAGCAAGGTACTGTAAGCTACAAAATAAGCAAGAAAGAAGAAGACCACCTATTTATTACAAATTTAACAATCCAGGTCACATTGTGAAGTTTTGTAGATACAATGGAGATGACCAAGGAGATATAAGAACCAGAAGGACCACCACCTATGGTTATAAGGAAGAATATTAGTGACAGTGGTAAAAGCCTAAATGATTACATGAATGAAAACAAGAACTTAGTGGATGAGAAGATATGGCAAGTAAAATTTTAAAATAAGGCAGTGGTTTAGGGAGAGACAACTTATGATGTTGTGTCTTTGCATGATGAATTCTTTGAGGCATCAACCTAGAAGGCCTCCTGGCATCATCAGGAGCATTGGATATAGACAATAGAAATTATCCAGCCCCTGTATAAGTGTTGTAAGCTCATGCAAGCTTAGGTATGATGTGTACAAATATTTTGGAATCTATGGATAAGATCGTAGCACTTGAAGATTCATCTTTTGTGTTCACAAGTTTTGCATTGACTAGATGACATGTGAGGTTGAGCTACCTGTGTTTAATGCAAACACTCAACTTGTGATGAATAAAAGACTTGAAAGATTTCATTCCTACACCACTTTTTGATCAAGGACTAAGGAGAGGAGAAGTGTGAAAGCAGAGCAGTAATCTAGTAGAGAGATTTTGTGTTCACGTGAAGCCAAGCATCGAATTTGTGCACGTTTAAGGTATTTAGACTTAATCTTTTGGAAAGTGATGGATGCACCAGTAGTTTTTGATGTTATAGACAAACCTAGATACAAATTCAAAAGGCATCCATTCAAATCCTATGAGGATGATCTGGAAGGGGCCTTCTCTCAAACCCCCATAAGTGTGTTACACATAGAGGATATTAGGGAATACATACACTACAAGTATGAGATTATTGGGGAGGTCAACATCTTCTATGAGTTGAACAGTATGATAGAAGTAAATGGGTCTTTGATAGAAGAATTCAAACATTTAAAAGACCTATCAATACTCAAGTTAACCTGACTCACTAAATTCATAGAAGTCGAATAGTTCAAGATCATTCTAAGTAGAGTTCAAGATCAGTTCTTATGGATAGGTGATCAACCAGTTAAGATATGTGCTCAATTGATCCATGATATCATAGGGCTTGACAATGAAGGAGCCCTACCTGTTAGTGAGAAAAACCTAAGAAAAGAAGCTGAAACCCTAACACACTCTAAATGGGACAAGACGGAAATGACAATAAATGATATATATTTACAAGATGTCAGATTGGTAGCAATGCTAATTGGCTACAAGTTGTTTTACAGTTCTAGACTTAATTCTATATCAGCTAGAGTTATAATGATGGCATACATAATGATTAAAGAAAATAATAAATACAACTTGTGTGAAATAATAGCTCAATAATTCATTGAGAATATAAAAGTTATAAAGAAGGACAAATCTAAGGCATTCAAGTTTGGGTCATTACTAGTTCACATGTACATTCATGTCATTCAAAAATTTCCTAGTATGCATCCTAGAACATGGAAAGATAATGAACCCACTAGTCTACAAATCTCATAATACTATAGAAGATAGAAAAAGGATTGGGTTGATGGAGAATTGTTTGGCATGATTAAGATCATGCAGAGGCAGATGAAAGAAAGATGTAGAATTCTAGAAATCTTAGTAGAAAAGGATGAGGACACCATCTGTTTCATGGTTGAAACTTATTGTGTCTGCTTTGACATAGTTGAGCTTAGAACCAAATGGTGTTATCCTATGGGATATGAGGTAAGTTTTTAAGTACTAACTATGCAAGTAGAGCATGTATTGGTAGTAGAAAAGGACCCTACTCAAGAAAGATGGGGCACATACATAGAAAAATATGAAAAAGTCAGAGAAGAACAAGAGAAAGTAACAAGAAAGAGGAAAGTCAGCAAGATAGTAGAAGATATCACTACAATGGTGGGTATTACGAAAGCACAATTGATAGACATAAAAAATAAGATGGAGGCATCTTCTAGTATTACCACTGATTCATCCATTCCATTGGAAGCAGAGAAGACAATTACTACTAATAACATTATTGATTTATCAGTCCCTCAAGAGGAAGAAACACATGAAGTTGAGACTATAGTGGTTCCTAGAAGATCATCTAGGACAGTCAAGTAGGTTAGTCCAAAAGAAAAAGAGACAGAGGTAAAGAGGAAGAAAAAGAAAGAAAAGCTCATGGAGAAAGAGGAAGAGAAAATAGTTCAAAAGAGTCCACAATCCTTGTGGAAACCAGATATGAAATCACTACAGAAAAGGGTTATCAAAGATGGAAATTTGATATCTATAAATAGATACTATGAGAGATATAGCCCTGAGGATCAAGCAATCATTAAGGACACTATTATTGAGCATTTGTTAGTTTTCAAAAAGAATTTGTTGGAATTTGAAGCCAGTGTCTCCAAAGATCTATATAGCAAATTGGAAATTAGAAAATAGTTAGCACATTCAGAGGATGAGAACATATGAAATAAGAAAATTGATGATATGTTGTTAGTTGTGTCTATTCAGGAAAGAGAAAGAATCATAAAGGCACTGAAGCCTCTTATAAGAAAAAAGACTAGATTAGTCAAGATCATGGCTAGAAAATATGATGAAGTAATTGAAGATACCCAAAAATAATTAGACCAAGTTCTAATGAATGACATGCCTAAAAGGGTGTCACCTCCTAAGACTACTAAACCTATATCCTTGGGTTTAGGAGAGAGCTCACAAGAAATTAATGAGAGTGCTCAAGTTGACTTGCAACCAAACTTCTTTGTCACTCATGAGCCTATTAGTCTTGACACTTCGCAGGATGTAAATGATCCATTCATGGAAAAGATGGAAAGTGTGATGGAGGTTGAAGATTAGGAACAAATAGAAGAAAGAAAATCAGAAGAGAAACCAGAAGAAAGAGTACATGAGAAGGAGTTATAGCAAGAAGAACATCAAGAAAAACAACCTAAGTTAGAGGAAGTTGTTTAATTCAGACTGGATACATCACTATTGTTGGAAAGTGTGGCCAAACCAGTCAGCTCTAATGTGGACAACATGGATGAAGATGAGCTAATGAAACTTTCATTTATGGCTTTTGCTAAATCTAAGGAGAGATCAGTTCAAAAAGGAGACAAGAGAGGTAAGATAATGGTCAGGGCTATGGAAACAGTAGACAAGATACTTCCCTCACCAGTTATCCTAAAAGAGAAGGATGAGGTTGAGAACCTCAGTATAGTATTGACTAGCTTTGACAATCATTTTGACTCATTGCTAAAAATAGCAGAGGAGAAGGATGAAAATAACTTCTTAGAAAAGAAGTTGAGGGAAGTTCATAAGTCCATTTCATGGGACTTAGGCATCCTAAAGGCTACCACTCTTAAAGCCAAGATTTGTGTAGCACAAGGCAAGAAACTACATACCTATTGTATTAATCCCTCCAGACATTTGAAGAATGTTGAGGAGGCCATAGCCAAAGATAGGGTTAGTCTTGACAACATTATGGATAGTTGTGAATCATCTTCACAAACTATGGGAGAAATAGATAAGGATACATCCATGATACTGGAGAAAATAGGAGTACTAGAAATGGAGAAAGGGAGAGTTACAGACAAATTTGGCTCATTAAGAAGCCTATTGACTCCCAAGCTCTCAATATTAGAGACTCATCTCTCTGAGATGATAAAGGTTGAAAGCTCAATGTCAGTATCTACTCTCACTAATCTTAAGGTAGCAGAGATAGCATCATATGCACTGAATGGATTAATCCATGTCAGTAAACTATTGATAAGTTCATGGATTGAGGAAGTTAAGACCTTGGAAATATCCTTCCAAGATGTCTTAAATCTAGTAAGTAAGCACTAAACCATTTGTGCTTAAGTCCTACAATTTTCTGTATACCTTTGCCATTGCTATCAAAGGGAGAAGAAGAAAAAGGAAAAATGAGGAAGAGAGTTATATGTTGAAAAGAAGGTAAAAGAAAAGATGTAGAATATATATATATATATATATATATATATATATATATAGAAAAGAGGAAAAGGAAAAGAAGGTTGTATTGTAACACTTAGTCATTTTTCTAAGTGTTTCCATCAATGCCAAAGGGAGAGATTGTTGGCATGTGATGTTTTGGAGTACTAGGAATCACTTAAGGGTTGTCAGTTATGGAAACACTTATGATAGAGTGATCACATGTTGTGGAGATTGTCACTGGAGTCACAGTCATGAAAATGACAGTCTAGAATTAGGATAACAGGGTACAATACCACAACTTTGGATAGCAATGGAGATATACAGGGTATTATGGCTTGCAAAGTTAACTGGAGGTATTTTGGGATATTCAAATGCTAAAGTTAAGGTTGCATGAGTTTTAGATACTAGATTTATGAGATATAGTGTTTGGAAGATATGTGAAGACGGTAAAATGATATAACAAGGTACACGAATAGTTGTGAAGATTAAGGAAAGCATAATGGATATGGTAACGTGCTAAGACGAGTAAATAAAGTATATTTCTAACTCTTTGGTAATATAAGAGCACTGACTCTATGCATATAATTTTCATAAGTTTGTATTATGTTTTGTATGACAATTATGAGGCTGACTGGAAGGCTAATTCTATATAGGTATAGATTGGTTTTGTGAAAGTGAAGTATGGGATGAATCATAATGATGGAGTAATTTTTTGAATATAAGATTAGAGATCAGATGTGAGATTAGAAAGAGGCCAAGCTACAATTGGAACTATCTAAGTAAGATAAGTGCTTGTATTGTTCCCCCTTTTGAGAACTATTTTGGTATAGTATTGATTGTAAGAGTAGTGTTCTCACCACCTTTAACCAGGTGTTTTTGTATACCGCTAACTTGGTTTTTGTAATCCTATAAAAAGGAAATGTACTATGTAATAATCAACTCCTAACAAGGCTAGATCTCCTAACAGGGATACTATATTTTAGTACATAGTTGTGGGTACCATCCCCACTGGGTTTTTCCCTTCGGCCAGGGTTTCCTCGAGAAAAAATCATGGTGTCATGAGTAATGTGTTATGCTTATATGTTCTTTTCATTTTTTCATTACTTTGGATTGTTTATAATAGTTTGTAGTTGAAATAAAAGTTTCGTAATACTGATTCACCCCCCCTCGTAGTATTACCTAATCCTAACACCAACAATTTAGCCCTTAAGGTTGGCTACCCACAGAATTATTTTATTTTTCATAATTATTACATTAGGGTTGGCTCAAAATAATTATAAATTACATTTTTAGGGAGACCAACTTTTGGAGGTCATAAATTTTTAACCGTAGCTCCGTTTCGCTATTATATCCACTTTTTGGAAATGACAAGACTTGATCTACAATGCCTGAGTTGTGCAAGCTCCAATCAGTTGGGGGTTGAATGCAATCTAGAGTCTCTGAGGCCTTTAAAATTGAGCTCAAAGATTTTGTACCCAAAAACCTCAATAAATTCACCGATACAGATGATATGGCAATGAAAGTTAACTGGCAGGCTGATATGACTAAGATGAACCTCCACCTATGAAATCAAAAACATCTGAGCTCATATGACCAACTTACTAAAAATAGTAAGTTTCCATAAATACTAGGTCTGCACAAGATAGCTCTTATTGAAAAGATTCATCATGGCTAACAAGAGAGGAGGTTAAATAATTTTTCAGATCTAAAATGTTAAATACTAGAAAAATATTCAGCTCAGTAGGAAATTCTACATCATAGGCATTTCCTAAATCATGCTTCTTCAGTATCTTACATGGCCCAAACTTCTTCATTTTCATGTTGTTATTGTTAGAGATTCCCCAGCAAGCCAATGCTGACTATATGTTCATCATTGATGACAACATATGGTAAGTAGCATGCATGGAAGACTTATATAGTAAGCTTCTAGTATATACAAGATGGACATGTTATCAGCATGATATCATGGATGCAGAGGTTTACTGTTAGTACAAACAGTTATATAGTAGCTTGTGTCCGCAATTTTCCTAACAGAGTTACAAGCAGTGTTCTATGAATGCTTGTCCTTATAGTTATCATGGAGCCTTGCGCATTTGGATATGTGATGGAGACATGTTAGTGATGGTATATTCATGGATGTCAATTCTGATGATCAGTAGAAGTGAAGTTATGCAGTCTCTATTCACCAGTAGCAGTTTCTTGTGTTTATTTAGAAAAGCCGAAAAAGATTATATTGGTTCAGGAGTTGCGCCTATCATTTCGGTATGCACCCTTGGATTAGTGCTTGGAGAAGAGTTAGTAATGTTTGGTTAAGAGTGCATGATGTAATTCAGCTTGAGGAGAAAGTTTCAATTACTTTGGTAGAGCCAACAATGTGTAGCGTGCATCTACATTTATCAATATTGGACAGGTCCCAGAATGTGTTGAATGCTTAGTAGAGCCATCAAAATTATTATTGGAGTATGTTATGGTTTCTCTAATATGATTTCAAGGTGGTTCTAATAGGCCGACTTGATTATATCATTTAGTGGAAAGATATTTATAGGTAGTCATTTGTGATTGCTAAGGTATGGTTCAAAGTTGATTATAAAGAGCAAAGCAGAGTGTGCGAAGTGTTGAGCCATCAACAAAAGGTCTATGTGACCATGTAAAGTGTTTTTGCTATACATTGGAACTAATCTAGATAGTAGGTCAAAGCGCAATTCACCAAGATCTAGATATAGTGTGTATATATTATTAAGAAGGTTGTAGCCTTCACTCATTTGAGTAGTGAGCTCTCAGAAAGTGCGTCCTCACCCCTAACATGGTTAATTTTAAAAGATTCCTAACAGGGTCTGACCCTTGACCAAGTCACTGTATTAAATATATTGTAAAGAAACTCCTAATAGGGTTAAGGATCTTCTAACAAGGATCATAAAACACTAGTGTAGATTATTAGTGGGTGTCAATTCCAATTGGGGTTTTTACCTATTTGGGTTTCCCCATAACCAAAATATTGGTGTTGTGTTCAAGTGTTATTTCATTATGTTCATGCTTTATGTTTAAGTATACTTAATTGGATAAAGAATTGAAACTTTTAGATAACTAATTCACCCCCCCCCCCCCTTCTCAGTTATCTCTTGCGACTATTCTTGACAATTGGTATCAGAGCCAAGTGCCTTAGATAGAAATTTTAATAGCTTTAGGTTGATCATATGACATTCTTTAGAAAAGACAATCCTAAGTTTGATGGAGAGAATTATCTTGATTAGAAGAACATGATGATGATACATTTGTAGTGCATTTATTTTGAAGTTTTTGAAGTGGCTATCAAAGAAGTTGATATCCCCTCTCTAGAAAATCTTGCAAAGGATGATGCTACAAGAAAGTAGAAGGATTTGTTCCATTAGAATGCAATACAAAAAGAATCCCTTATCAGTGCCTTATCTGATAATGATTTTTCAGAGATAAAGAAAATAGACACAACCTACAAGATATGGAAGCACCTAGAAGACATGTTTGAAGGAGATAAACAAGAAAAGGATGCATGTAGAAAAACTTGGAAGAAAAGATGCAATGCATTAGAGATGCTACCTGAAGAGAACATTGGATCTTACAACCAAAGGATTAATGAAGTAGTTGCAGGAATCAGGAACAATAGTGGAGAGATCTTAGAAGAAGACATTATGGATAAGTTGATGACCACTCCCATAGTAGAGTATGAAAACAAGATCAACATCCTTGATGAGACCATGCAACTGACATCAAATTTCAAATGAGAGACCTTGATCAAAAAAATTTCAGCTTTTGAGATTTCAAGATTGAAGACAGGACGTAAAAGTGAAATAGCCTTCAAAGCATCGGTCCATGGTAAGAAATCTGCAATAACCTCTAGTAATTTTGATGATGATGATGATGAAGAGAAAACACTAGATGATTTCATTGCTATGATTACTAAAAGAGAAAAGAAAGTAAAATGGAAATATGAAGATCAATTTCCATTTAAATGCTTTTCATGTAATAAGATTGGTCATTTTGCATCTAAGTGTCTTACAAGAGTTAAAAGGTACCAGAATAACTACAAGCCTAAGTATAAAAAAGAATTCTATTATGCTGGAGATGGAGTATCAGATGAAGAAGTAGTAGAAGAAGAAATTTGATTCATTGGTCTTGAAGATGAAAAGGATTCACAAGAATTAGCTCTAATTTCACAAGCTGACATCAGGACAGATTAGATCATTGATAGTGGTTGCTAGCATCACATGACAGGAGACAAAGATAGATTTGTTTATTTGGATAGATACAAAGGAGGCATGGTTAGATTTGGAGATAACACTCCCAAACCCATCATTGGTAGAGGAACCATCACCTTGGATGGAAAGAATAGCACTAATGATGTTCTTTATGTTGATGGTTTGAAACATAACCTACTAAGTGTTGGGCAGTTACTTCAAAAAGGTTACAGAATGGAATTCAATGGAAACAAGTGCATCATTAACAACAAATAAGGAGAAATGATTGTATCAAGATCAAAGACCAAAGGTAATGTTTTTCAGCTTAATCTAGAAGTAGGTTGTTTTGTTGCTAAAGTAGATGACAATTGGTTGTGGAAAAAAAGACTATGTTATATCAATTTTGATAACATAGTAAAGATTAGTAATGTTAAGGAAGTAAGAGACCTACCTAGCATAGCAAAGGTAGTTGATACCATCTACAGGGAATGTATAATGGGAAAGAATGTGAGGAATTCATTCAGGAGCAAGCATAATTCAGTAGAGAACAAGTTGGATCTTATTCATACAGACCTATGTGGACCAACTCAAACAAGATCATACTATGGTGAAATGTATTTCATTTTGTTTGTAGATGATTATTATAGAATGATGTGGGTTACATTCTTGAAAGATAAGTCAGAAGCATTTGAGAAGTTTAAAATATTCAAAGCTAAGGTTGAGAATGAATCTAGACTAAAGATAAAGTGTCTAAGATCTGATAGAGGAGGAGAATTCACCTCTGATAGATTCTATGAGTACTGCGAAGAAAATGGCATAAAAAGATGTTTAAGTACACCTAGAACCCCTCAACAAAAAGGGATTGTAGAGAGAAGGAATAGGATCATCCTTGACATAGCGTGCACCATCATGATTGAAGGAAAAGTTTCCCACACATATTGGAGAGATGCGGTCAATACAATAGTCTACACCATCAATAGAATACAATTGAGACTAGGTGCGGATAAGACACCTTATGAGCTATGGTTTGGCAATGTTCCCACAATAAAATACTTTAAAATTTTTGGAAGCAAGTGCTACATCAAGAGGGATGAAGCAGTAGGCAAGTTTCATGCAAGAAGTGATGAAGGTATTTTCCTTGGTTAGTCTACTAAAAGAAAAGCTTATAGATGTTTCAATTTAAGATTGAAGAAGATCACTAAAAATACTCATGTTAAGATTGATAAAAATTTTATGGTTCAAGATAGATATCATGATTACTCACCAATGATTGAAGAACCCTGACCTTCCACTAGCGAGACAATTGTTAAAGAAATGTATGACAGTATCAATGTATTATTCAATGACCCTAAAACAAGTGAAGAAGAAACTCAGAAGGAAGATGAGTCAGTTTCACCTAAAGCTCCAAAGTATACATCTTGATATCAATCTAAGGATGACATCATTGGAGATTAGAGTAGAAAAGTCACAACAAGATCAAAAACAAAGAATTCAACAAGCAATGAGGTAGTATGTTTACTATCTCAGATTGAACCTTTAAGTGTTGAAGATTCGTGTAATGATTCAGATTGGCATGATGCTATGAGAGACGAACTAGATCAGATTATCAAGAATGATACTTGGGAACTAGTCCCAAGACCAAGTGATAAGAATGTGATTGGAACAAAAATGGATATTCAGAAACAAGATGAATGAAGATGGTACAGTAGTAAGAAATAAAGCAAGGTTAGTATGTAAGGGATATGTGTAGAGAGAAGGCATTGATTATTTAGACACATTTGCACCTGTGACTAGATTAGAAGCTATTAAGTTGTTTCTAGCTTATGCAAGTGTTACCAATTTTAGCATCATGCTAAAATTGGCAAAGTTTAGACAGCATCGGTGAAAGGTACTCTTGGTACATTTAAAATTCATTGAAGCATTCATGATTAATTACTATATGTTGAATGGAAAGTATAAAAAAGTAGAGAAAAAGAGAACATTTCTTTGATGTGAAAATACATTTTTTACAAGTAAAATATAAGTGTATTTGCAATTAAAAGTTCTTTATTCATTTACAAAGGAATATACAGAATGGGTCCCACACAAGCCATGGGATAGCTATTAAAGAAAAATGCAAGAAATAGAAGAAAACATGCATATGTACAGAAGTCAAGAAAGAGACAAGGGTCAAATCCATCATTTCCTGGATGGAATGATGGATGAGATTGTTGAGTAGCTTTGGTTGGCTGATCAAAGAGGTCCTCCATCCTAGAGGTGTCTGCAAAATATGCAAGAGAGGGTGTTAGTCTAAAAAGACTAAGCAATGATTAAATTAACACCTATCTCTAGGCATGAATATTGTACAGATACATATTCAACAAGAGAAAAATACAAATAAAATCATTTTTTATACTAATAATGTTTGCTTCATGTGCAGGTTGAAGACTAAATAGGACACAGTTTATTTATTTGCTATCATTAAGTGTGCATTTCCAGACAGTGGCTATATCATGTCAAAATGAGGATACAAAGTGCTAATCAATTATTGTTCATGTGCTACATATCAAGATTAAGGTCATAAGAAATCTGATTATGGGTGTCACGAGCCCATGCTCAAACCCCATAAACAGATTTCCTTGCTAACATATGTGCTATAAATTTGTCATATTTTAAATCAACAATCTACAAATAGAATATCACATAGCAGGAAAATATTAAAGAAATAGTGCTAGATGCAGTGATGCTATGGGAGACAAATCACATAAAATAAACTCGTGCACAGTCTCATTATTAAAATATAGATTTGTCAAGATTCATGGATATGACTTTCAAAAGTACTAAAGAATGAAAAGCCAAGTTATGCATATATAGCCAAAGAAAGCTTTCATTACTAGAAGGAGTCATGGTCATGTTTGAACAAGAAATACTTCTAAATAGTGTTATCAATGGTGCATGCATAAAAAAAAGAGAATCATTCCAGCTGCACATATTATTTAAGAAGTGAAGATGAGCAGATGATAAACAACTTCAACATTCAGCATGTACAATGAATTATCAAGTTCAAAGAGCTGAAGTTTAAGAACCAATTTGTTACAGCCATGAATACAAAGTTATAGAGTCAAAGATCCAGCTTAGTTCTAGTTCATTTTAGCAAAAAACTCCAATATTCTTCATTGTTTCATTCCAAGTAGTTGGTAATAAAAGAGGATAGCCAAAAAAATTATGCAAACTAAAAGGAAATGACAGTGATGCAAAAAATTGAAGGATGGAGTCAAAAGCATGTTGGTGTTGTCTTGTTTCAGCCAAGTACAACAAAATGGGATCATGGTAGACATCAGATATTCAAGGATCCAAGAAGATGGTTGGGTACAGCTAAAAGCAGCCAAGTTGAAATGATAAATCTGGCTATGAACAAATAATGGTAATACAGAGGCACAGTCTGTCACAGTGTTTAAATATCAAAATTAAGGACAAAAGTGTTGCAAATAAAGTCACAGTCATAAACTTCTAGCTACGGCTTGAGGAAATTCAAAGCTCAAGTTCAAGTAGCTCCTAATTAGAAGCTGAGTACCAAGAAAAGGATGTGAGTACCAAGAAAGGGCAATGAAAGATACAAATAAAGTAACCTTTTAAAGATATGTCATAGCATGTACATGTAAAGGAAACTCTTGACATTTCATCTTTTCAACAGTAAAGAAAAGCCTCAATTTATTGCACAATGGAAAGAGGAAAAAGCTTGGCCTTGAGGAGCCAATTTTTACAAGCTAAGAAAACTACCACAGAGAAAGGTAAAACATGCAGAAGTATACATAGCACAATTCCCTATTCTCATCATTTCATGGAATAATAAAAGTGATAAATCTAGCTTTCAAAAGCCTTAAAATCTACGCTATGAAGGATGAATTTCAAATAGCGAGCTAAGTAAAGATGAGATGTACTTATCTCATAGTCATGAGCCAAGAAGATGACAGTCAAAACCCCGAGCCATGTCTTAGTTCACTGTTGAACATATTAGGTCAAAAATTTGTCAATTTCACACATAGCTTGTGAAATGCTAGTAAAACTAAGATTCATGATAGGCACAACTAGAACCATGTTATCAAATACTAGTAAAAGCCATGCTTCATGCCTGAAGTGCCACATCAAGGCTAGATTCGCTATTACAAAGCCTAAATTTTTGCAGCATAAGGTCAAGTTTCAAGTATGCCGAGTCAAAACTGGGAGCATTAATACAACAAGAGCCAAAGGAAAGAACCAGAGATGAAATGTATGCATGGTGGCAGCAGCATGAAACCCTAGGGTTTCTTCCTCTTCATAATATAAAAAATAACTAAGTAAAGATACAAAAGATGAAATATAGAATGCTTTGTAAAATTTCATAAACTTTTGGAGACCGCGCTACCCAAAATTAGACACAGCAGCATACGGATGCCTCTTGCAACATGCCACACCTTATTGATCATGTGGCTTTCTAGAGGTAGCATAGATATTTTGAAGGGTTATGCTGACCATAAAACAAGTTTCAAGTTATTATGCATGTTAAAATTAGGTGTTCCCAAATGTATGGATTATATATTTTTGTTTTATTAATATATTAGGCACTAATTTTTATATATATTCTTCCTTTCTAATTTAATTTTAACTATATAACTTATACTCTAAGTTTCTATTTAAATTAAATAGATAAATTCATTATCTATTTAACTTAAATAGAAACTATATTATAATTTATATTGTTAAAATTAAATTTGATTTTCTATTCAATATATTTAATATTTAATAAAGAACAAACTTTAACTTAGAATTTGATATATTAAATAGAATTTTATTCTATTTATATATTTATGTATAAGTTTGTTATTTATTAAATATTAAATAGATTGATTATAGTTTGGAAATATATATATATATATATATATATATATATATTAAAGAATATATGAAATAAATAACTACATAGTCAAGGTTGAGGTCATCATTTCTGAAAAACGAGGAGCTCTTTCAGTTTGGTTTAGTTGTGGAGGCAGATTAGGGGCTGTTGACAGCATCTTGGAGTCATTTGGAAGAGGTTTCTTAGTCTTCTACTAGATAGTATCAGTTGAGGATTTTTTTGGAGTAGTTTACTATCAGTTTCGAGTAGTTATACTCATGTTTTGATAGACTTTTCCTTCATATCTGACCCCCTCCAAATATGCATGATTTTTTCAAAATTTGGTACAATTTTGAGGAGATTTTAAGTGATACTTTAGTTACACATGGCCTGAGGGAGTTCAAGGGGCACTTACACTTCATTTTTGGATATTTTGACTCCTTGTTTCATAAGGATTTTTCATGCATTTAAGTTAGGGTTTTGAAACTCTTTTTATTGTATTTTTACCTCATTTGTAAGGAGTTCAGAGTTTGAGGAAAAAGAGGTGTTAAGTGACCACATTGTTCCTTCACCCTTTTCCTGTTATTTTGTAGCCATTTTTGCAGATTCTAAATATAATAAAGCTGGCCTCTGTTATTCCTATATTTTTTTGAGTTTTGCTATCAATCCTTCCAATTTTTCTACATTTAAGTGTTTTATTTCTTGCAAGCATAGATTAGTGAATTATTTTCAAATTCCTATTCTAAAGTTTTATAGAATAAACCTTTTGCAGAAATTACCTATCTGTTGGCTAATTCATTACCATTAGTGGTGCAAACCCTAGTAATGAATTCCAGGTCACCCTAGGTGTTGTGAAGTGAATGTTATTGGAGAATTTAGTAGTGTGTGTTTGATAGATACATATTTGTGATTCTGAGAAATCTACATTCATTTTGGTGTATCACGTGCTAGTTAGGTTTCATTTTTAGTTATCCTTCTCCATTTTCTCAAAGATTAAAAAAATTAGTATTAGGTGATATTCCAAATCTATAGGAACTAGCCTAAAACCTAGAGATTCATCCTCTCTCCCATCAATGAGAACATTTCCATGTTTCAACAGGATAGCTAGATTCTGCATCAAGCTAAAGGCGCAATCCTGATTGACAACAATTTTTGGCACGCCCGGTGGGACAACAAACTGCTTCTCAGTTCCCTGACTTACATTAGTTTTGCTGCTATTTTGGTGTGAGCAAAATTTTTCAACCTTAAAGAAGGCATTGGTTTTAGCACCTGGCAGCTCTGCAGAGGAAAGATCTATTGGTTTCAAGAGATCAAGTGTTGGTATTTTTCAAATCATTTTTTACATTCAGATTTTTAGTTTATTACATGAATAGAGATGTCAAATTATTATGGACAGCAAGAATACTCACCACCATTTTATGAAGGAAATGTCCATGAAGCTTCTAATTAGCTTTATCATTATGAGGGTTCTAGTAATTTTGTTTAGAATGATTTTTTCACAACAGATTATCAGCATGTTCCCCTTGCCTGTGAGCCTTTAATTCCTATGCACATCTTGTATGAAATGTATATTAATGGAATTAGGGATTAGGTTATGGCTCTCGATCAGAGGCTTGTTGACCTTGATGTGAATTTAAAGGGAGATCCATCTCTTCCCTCACATAAAGATGAATTTGGAAATCATGAGTTACAACTCCTTTTGGTGGGTTGGGCACACCATATGTAAGATAATAAAGAATAAGGATTTGATATGTAGATAGAAAATTCAGCTTACAAAATTTTTCAAATGATCATGCTGATATGGAATATAAACTATTCTAAGGATACAACAAAAATAAAGCAGCATATGCAGACTCAAGGAAAAGAGTAGTTTGATGCCAAACAAAGACAATATGATCAACTTCTCAATAAGCTGGAAGATTTCCAAATAAAATTTGCAGCTCATGATCAGTTTCATGAAAAAGAGCTACATGAGCACAAAGAGAAAATAAGGCTCCTGATTAATACAATAATTAAGTATAGAGAGGACAGTAAGATACATTATGAAGAAGCCCAAAAGTATAAAGAAGATATTGAGAAAAGGGTTTTATTTAATGAGCTGCCTATTTTTGTTGAAGAGGACAACATGCATGAGCAAACACCATTATCAAGTTCTGGTCAAGTAGATGAAGAATTGAAGCCTATCCCCATGCAAGAACATGAGGAAGATGTTGAAGATCAAAGGGTAGAAGCACTAGTCCCAAGATAGCAAGAGGAGCCTCAAGAAATTGATGTTTTGACCATGCATGATAGCGACAGCAAGGTAAATATAAATCCTTCCCCATGTAATGATGAAAATTAGGATGATGAGGCTGATTTTTGGGATAATTTGGAATTATTTATGACATAATTAGATAATTGTCACTAACCTCCTCATGAAGAGGGATAGGTTTAGCAAGTTGTTGAACATATGACCATGGTTGAATCTCAGGAAGGGAATAAGAATGATCTTGATAAGAGGCTAGTCCAAAACAAGACAAGTGTTTGTAGTGTTGAAAGGAGGCTTCAGGAGTTTGATTTGGTTCAAGCGGTACAAGAAAATCAGCAGATCATTAATGATCAAGAGTTTTGCAATCAACAATACTAGGTAGATGAACCAATTTCTCTTTCTCCTAGTTCTCTTGATCTTGAATTCTCTAATTAGAATGATATGGTGGTTGAAGAAACATTTGAAAAGATGGATCAAGTGATAAAAATCAGCACCAGTATTCCAGAAATTATTATTTCCAGGAGCAGCCCAATCAGGCATATTTCTAGAATGAAGCCTGAGTCTGAAATTTCAAACATTAAAGAGAAGGACCAGCACATTTATTCACCTCATATCTACATTAATTTTGACCAAATTCAAGAGGTATGTGATCTGGTCTATTATTTTAAAGATATGCTTTAGGAGTTTTAGATTATTCAAGTCATATTGCATATCTTTTTAGTTGCACATATGCATGCATCTCATCCGTTGTTGGTGAGAAAAGGAAGCTATTTCAATCAGTCTATTAATGGATGTATCTGAGGCTTCGATGATTGATTAGCTTAGGGTAGGCTAGATGTTTTCAGTTTTAGTTTGTTTTCTCCAAGTGCTGGGCACAATAGTTTCATTTTTCAGCTAGTTTTAGTTTGAGTTAGTAGTTAGTAGTTTTCTAAAGGCTACCAGTTGCACAAATTCATGGCAGAACTGTTCAGAAATGTATACATTAGTCCTAACATGAAACATTGGATATTCCAAGGTTTTGAATTAGGTGCAATGGCCATAGTCCAAAATAGGTCATTGATGACCTTTTCAAACAGCTTGCAGACTTCAGAAAAGAGGACAAATTTTCTAGGAGAAAGTGCATAATTCAGATAATGGACTCAAATTTGTTTTCTACCTCAAGCTAGTTGTTTGCAAATCTATAACTGTATCCCATCAGCATCATCATAGAGATATATACCTTAGAATGAGGTAAAGTCACTCACAGAACTGGTATAGCACTAATATGATGATGTTGAAGGCAGACAAACACAAATTTCCTAAATAGCTAGCAGAAGGTATTCTGTTTCGGTTTAAGTTTTCAGTTTTTTAGTTTAGTGATGTGTTTAAGTTTTTAGTTTTTCAAAATTTCAGGGTTTAAAAGGTTCAGTTTATCAAAGTTCAAGACTCTGTGTCCAATGGATTGCAAAAGGTAGTTGGTCTATTCTGTTCAGCAGGAAAACACCCCTGAGAGGTCGCCAAAAATGTTACCAATTTTAGCATCATGCTAAAATTGGCAAAGTTTAGACAGCATCAGTGAAAGGTACTCTTGGTACATTTAAAATTTATTATAGCATTCATGATTAATTAATATATGCTAAATGGAAAGTACAGAAAAGTAAAGAAAAAGAGAACATTTCTTTGATGTGCAAATGCATTTTTTACAAGTAAAATATAAGTGTATTTGCAATCATAAGTTCTTTATTCATTTACAAAGGAATATATAGAATGGGTCCCACACAAACCATGTGATAGCTATTAAAGAAAAATGCAAGAAATAGAAGAAAACATGCATATGTATAGAAGTCAAGAAAGAGATAAGGGTTAAATCCATCATTGCCTAGATGAAATGATGGAAGAGGTTGTTGAGTAGCTTTGGTTGGCAAATTGAAGAGGTCCCGCATGCTGGAGGTGTCTGCAAAATATGGAAGAGAGGGTGTTAGTCTAAAAAGACTAAGGAATGATGAAATTAACACCTATCTCTAGGCATCAAACTTGTACAGATACATATTTAGCAAGAGAAAAATAGAAATAAAATCATTTTTTATACTAATAATGTTTGCTTCATGTGCAGGTTGAAGACTAAACATGACACAGTTTATTTATTTTCTGTCATTAAGTGTCCATTTTCAGATAGTGGCTATATCATGTCAAAATGAGGATACAGAGTGCTAATCAATTATTGTTCATGTGCTAAATATCAAGATTAAGGTCACAGGAAATCTAATTATGGGTCTAGGAGCCCGTGCTCTAAGCCCATAAATAGATTTCCCTACTAAAATATGTGCTATAAATTTGTCATATTTGAAATCAATGATTTACAAACATAATATCACATAGCAGGAAAAGATTAAAGAAATAGTGCCAAATGCAGTGATGCTATGCGAGACAAATGATAGAAAATAAACTAGTGCACAGTCTCATTGTTAAAATATAGATTTGTTAACATTCATGGATATGACTTTCAAAAGTACTAAAGAATGAAAAGCCAAGTTATGCATATATAGCCAAAGAAAGCTTTCATTACTGGAAGGAGTCATGGTCATGTTTGAACAAGAAATACTTCTAAATAGTGTTATCAATGGTGCATGCATAAAAAAAGAAGAATCATTCCAGCTGGACAAATTATTTAAGAAGTGACGAGAAGCAGATGATAAACAACCTCAACATTCAGCATGTACAATGAATTATCAAGTTCAAAGAGGTGAAATTTAAGAACCTATTTGTTACAGCCATGAATACAAAGTTATAGAGTCAAAGATCCAGCTGATTTCCAGTTCATTTTAGCAAAAAAGCTCAATATTCTTCAATGTTTCATTCCAAGTAGCTAGTAATAATAGAGGATAGCCAAAAAAATTATGCAAATTAGAAGGAAATGACAATGATGCAAAAAATTGAAGGATGAAGTCAAAAGCATGCTGGTGTTGTCTACTTTTAGCCAAATACAACAAAATGGGATCATGGTAGACATCAGATATTCAAGGATCCAAGAAGAAGGTTGGGTACAACTAAAAGGAGCCAACTTGAAATGATAAATCTGGCTATGAACAAATAATGGTAATACACAAGCACGGTCTGTCACAGTGTTTAAATATCAAAATTAATGATGAAAGTGTTGCAAATAAAGTCATAGTCATAAACTTCCAGCTACAACTTGAGGAAATTCAAAGGTTGAGTCCAAGTAGCTACTAATAAGCTAAGTACCAAGAAAATCAAGTACAGAGATGTTTCATATCAAATGACCATAGTGAGTACCAAGAAAGGGAAATGAAAGATACAAATAAATTAAGCTTTCAAAGATATGTCATAGCATGTACATGTAAAGGAAACTCTCAACATTTCATCTTTTCAATAGTAAAGAAAAGCCTAAGTTTATTGCACAATGGAAAGAGGAATAAGCTTGGCCTTGACGAGCCAATATGTACAAGCTAAGAAAACAACCACAGAGAAAGGTAAAACATGCAGAAGTATACATAACACAATTCCCTATTCTCATATTTTTATGCAATACTAAAAATGATAAATCTGGCTTTCAAAAGCCTTAAAATCTATGCTATGAAAGACAAATTTCAAATAGCAAGTTAAGCAAAGATGAGATGTACTTATCTCATAGTCATGAGCTAAGAAGATGATAGTTAAAACACTGAGCCAAGTCTTAGTTCACTGTTGAACGTATTAGGTCAAAAATTTGTGAGTTTCATGCATAGCTCATGAAATGCCAGTAAAACTGAGATTCATGATAGGTACAACCAGAGCCATTTTATCAAATACTAGTAAAAGTCGTGCTTCATAGGTGAAGTGCCACATCAAGGCTGGATTCACTATTACAAAGCCCAAATTTTTGCAGCATAAGGTCGAGTTTCAAGTATGTCGAGTCAAAACTGCGAGCATAAATACAACAAGAGACAAAGGAAAGAACCAGAGATGAAATGTATGCATGGTGGTGGTAGCATGAAACCCTAGGGTTTCTTCCTCTTCATAATACAAAAAATACCTTAGTAAAGATACAAAAGAGGAAATATAGAATGCTTTGTAAAATTTCATAAACTTTTAGAGTCCGCAACGCCTGGACATAGACATAGCAGCATATGGATGCCTCTTGCAGCATACCATGCCTTATTGATCACATGCCTTTGTAGAGGAAGCACAGATATTTCGAAAGGTTATGTTGACCATAAAATAAGTTTCGAGTTATTATGCATGTTAAAATTAGGTATTCCCAAATGTATGGATTATATATTTTTTTTTATTAATATATTAGGCACTAATTTTTATATATATTCTTCCTTTCTAATTTAATTTTAACTATATAACTTATACTCTAAGTTTCTATTTAAATTAAATAGATAAATTCATTATCTATTCAACTTAAATAGAAACTATATTATAATTTATATTGTTAAAATTAAACTTGATTTTCTATTCAATATATTTAATATTTAATAAGGAACAAACTTTAACTTAGAATTTGATATATTAAATAGAATTTTATTCTATTTATATATTTATGTATAAGTTTGTTATTTATTAAATATTAAATAGATTGATTATAGTTTGGAAAAATATATATAATTTTTTTGTAGAATATATGAAATAAATAAGTATATAATCAAGGTTGAGGTCATCATTTCTGATAAAAGAGGAGCTCTTTTAGTTTGGTTCAGCTGTGGAGGCAAATTAGGGGCTGTTGACAGCATCTTGGAGTCATTTGGAGGAGGTTTTTTAGTCTTCTACCAGATAGTATCAGTTGAGGATCTTTTTGGAGCAGTTTACTATCAGTTTCGAGCAGTTATACTCATGTTTTGACAGAATTTTTCTTCATATCCGACCCCCACCAAATATGCATGATTTTTTGAAAATTTGGTACAATTTTGAGGAGATTTTAAGTGATACTTTAGTTACACATGGCTTGACTGAGTTCGAGGGGCACTTACACTTCATTTTTGGATATTTTGACTCCTTGTTTCATAAGGATTTTTCATGCATCCGAGTTAGGGTTTTGAAACTCTTTTTATTGTATTTTCACCTCATTTGTAAGGGGTTCAGAGTTTGAGGAAAAAGAGGTGTTAAGTGAGCACATTGTTCCTTCACCCTTTTCCTATTATTTTGTAGCCATTTTTGCAGATTCTAAATATAATAAAGTTGGCTTCTGTTATTCCTATATTTTTCTGAGTTTTGCTATCAATCCTTCCAATTTTTTTGCATTTAAGTGTTTTATTTCTTGCAAGCATAGATTAGTGAATTATTTTCAAATTCCTATTCTAAAGTTTTATAGAATAAACCTTTTGTAGAAATTACCTATCTGTTGGCTAATTCATTACCATTAGTGGTGCAAATGCTAGTAATGAATTCCAGGTCACCCTAGGTGTTGTGAAGTGAATGTTATTGCAGAATTTAGTAGTCTATGTTTAATAGATACAGATTTGTGATTCTGAGAAATTTGCATTCATTTTGGTGTATCACCTGTTAGTTAGGTTTCATTTTTAGTTATCCTTCTCTATTTTCTCAAAGATTAAAAAAATTAGTATTAGGTGATATTTGAAATCTACCAAAACCGGCCTAGAACCCAGAGATTCATCCTCTCTACCATCAACAAGAACATTTCCATGTTTAAACAAGATAGCTAGATTCTACATCAAGCTAGAGGCGCAATCCTAACTGACAAATTTTTTTGGCACACCCAATGGGACAATGAACTGCTTCTTAGTTCCCTGGATTGCATTAGTTTTGCTGCTATTTTTCTATGAGCACAAGTTTTCAACCTTAAATAAGGCATTAGTTTTAGCACCTACGACTCTATAGAGGAAAGATCTATTGGTTTCAAGAGATCAAGTGTTGGTATTTTTCAAATCATTTTTTACATTCAGATTTCCAGTTTATTACATGAATAGAGATGTCAAATTATTATGGGTGACAAGAATACTTGCCACTATTTTATGAAGAAAATGTTCATGAAGCTTCTAATCAGCCTTATCATTATGAGGGTTCTACCAATTTTGTTTAGAATGATTTGGTAACTACAGATTATCAGCAAGTTCCCCCTACCTGTGAGCCTTTAATTCCTATGCACATCTTGTATGAAATGTATATTAATGGAATTAGGGATAAGGTTATGGCTCTCGGTCAAAGGCTTGTTGACCTTGATGTGAATTTAAAGGGAGATCCATCTCTGCCCTCACATAAAGATGAATTTGGATATCATGAGTTACAACTCCTTTTGGTGGGTTGGGCTCACCAGATGCAAGATAATAAAGAACAACAAGGATTTGATATGCAGATAGAAAATTTAGCTTACAAATTTTTTCAAATGATCATGTTGATATGGAATATAAAATATTCTGAGGATACAACAAAAAAAAAGTAGCATATGCAGACTCAAGAAAAAGAGTAGTTTGATACAAAAGAAAGACAATATGATCAACTTGTCGATAAGCTAGAAGATTTCCAAAGAAAATTTGTAGCTCATGATCAGTTTCATGAAAAAGAGCTACAGGAGCACAAAGAGAAAATAAGGCTCTTGATTAATACAATAATTAAGTATAGAGAGGACAGTAAGATACATTATGAAGAAGCCTAAAAGTATAAAGAAGATATTGAGAAAAGGGTTTTATTTAATGAGCTGCCTAATTTTGTTGAAGAGGACAGCGTGCATGAACAAACACCATTATCAAGTTCTAGTTAAGTAGATGAAGAATTGAAACCTATCCCCATGCAAGAACATGAGGAAGATGTTGAAGATCAAAGGGTAGAAGCACCAGTCCCGGGACAGCAAGAGGAGCCTCAAGACATTGATGTTTTGACCATGCATGATAGTGACCAGAAGGTAAATATAAGTCCTTCCCCATGCAATGATGAAAATCAGGATGATGAGGCTGATTTTTGGGATAATTTGGAAGTATTTATGATAGAATTAGATAACTGTCACTCACCTCCTCAAAAAGAGGGACAGGTTCAACAAGTTGTTGAACATATGACCATGGTTGAATCTCAAGAAGGGAATAAGAATGATCTTGATAAGAGGCTGGTCCAAAATGACACAAGTGTTTGCAGCATTGAAAGGAGGCTTTAGGAGTCTGATTTGGTTCAAGCGGTACAAGAAAATTAGTAGATCACTAATGATCAAGAGGTTTGCAATCAACAATACCAGGTAGATGAACCAATTTCTCTTTCTCCTAGTTCTCTTGATCTTGAATTCTCTAATCAGAATGATATGGTGGTTGAAGAAATAGTTGAAAAGATGGATCAAGTGATATAAATCAACACCAGTATTCTAGAAATTATTATTTCCAAGGGCTGCCCAATTAGGCACATTTCTAGAATGAAGCCTGAGTCTAAAATTTTAGACATTAAAGAGAAGGACCAGCACATTTATTCACCTCATATCTACATTAATTTTGACCAAATTCAAAAGGTATGTGATCTGGTCTATTATTTTAAAGATATGTTTCAGGAGTTTCAGATTCTTCAAGTCATATTGCATATCTTTTTAGTTGCACGTATGCATGCATCGCATCTGTTGTTGGTGAGAAAAGGAAGCTATTTCAATTAGTCTATTAATGGATGTATCTGAGGCTTGGATGATTGATTAGCTTAGGGTAGGCTAGATGTTTTCAGTTTTAGTTTGTTTTCTCCAAGTGTTGGGCACAATAGTTTCATTTTTCAGTTAGTTTCAGTTTTAGTTTGTAGTTAGTAGTTTTCTGAAGGCTACCAGTTGCACAACTTCATGGCAGAACTGTTCAGAAATGTATACACTAATCCTAACATGAAACATTGGATATTCCAAGGTTTTGAATTAGGCACAATGGCCACAATCCAAAACAGGTCATCCATGACCTTTCTGAACAGCTTGCAAACTTCAGAAAAGAGGATAAATTTTCCAGGAGAAAGTGCATAATTTAGAAAATGGACTCAAATTTATTTTCTACCTCAAGCTAGCTATTTGAAAATCTATAACTATATCCCATCAGCATCATCATACAGATATACACCTCAGAATGAGGTAAAATCACTCATCGAACTAGTATAGCACCAATATGATGATGTTGAAGGCAGACAAATACAAATTTCCTAAATAGCTAGCAGGAGGTATTATGTTTCAGTTTCAGTTTTCAATTTTTTAGTTGAGTGGTGTGTTTAAGTTTTTAGTTTTTTAGATTTTCAAGGTTTAAAAGGTTCAGTTTATGAAAATTCAAGACTCTGTGCCCAATGGATTGCAAAAGGTAGCTGGTTTGTTCTGTTCAATAGGCAAACACCCCTAAGAGGTCACCAAAAATGTTACCAATTTTAGCATCATGCTAAAATTGGCAAAGTTTAGACAGCATCGGTGAAAGGTACTCTTGATACGTTTCAAATTTATTGAAGCATTCATGATTAATTACTATATGTTGAATGGAAAGTATAGAAAAGTACAAAAAAAGACAACATTTCTTTGATGTGCAAATGCATTTTTTACAAGTAAAATATAAGTGTATTTGCAATCAAAAGTTCTTTATTCATTTACAAAGGAATATACAAAATGGGTCCCACACAAGCCATGGGGTAGCTATTAAAGAAAAATGCAAGAAATAGAAGAAAACATGCATATGTACAGAAGTTGAGAAAGAGATAAGGGTCAAATCCATCATTGCCTGGATGGAATGATGGATGAGGTTGTTGAGTAGCTTTGGTTTGCTGATCGAAGAGGTCCCGCATCCTGGAGGTGTCTAAAAAATATGGAAGAGAGGGTGTTATTCTAAAAAGACTAAGCAATGATGAAATTAACACCTATCTCTAGGCATGACAGTTGTACAGATACATATTCAGCAAGAGAAAAATAGAAATAAAATCATTTTTTATACTAATAATGTTTCTTCATGTGCAGGTTGAAGACTAAACAAGACACAGTTTATTTATTTGCTGTCATTAAGTGTGCATTTTTAGACAATGGCTATATCATCTCCAAATGAGGATACATAGTGCTAATCAATTATTGTTCATGTGCTAAATATCAAGATTAAGGTCACAAGAAATTTGATTATGGGTGTCACGAGCCTGTGCTCGAGCCCCATAAACAAATGTCCTTGCTAAAATATGTGCTATAAATTTGTCATATTTGAAATCAATGATCTACAAACATAATATCACATAGCAGGAAAAGATTAAAGAAATAGTGTCAAATGTAGTGATACTATATTTTAGTACATAGTTGTGGGTACCATCCCTGAGTTTTTCCCTTTGGCCAGGGTTTCCTCAAGAACAAATCATGGTGTCATGAGTAATGTGTTATGCTTATATGTTGTTTTTATTTTTGCATTACTTTGGATTGTTTATAATAGTTTGAAGTTGAAATCAAAGTTTTGTAATACTGATTCACCCCCCCCCCCCTCTCAGTATTACCTAGTCCTAACACCAACAAATTAGCCCTTAAGGCCGACTACCCATAGAATTATTTTATTTTTCATAATTATTACATTAGGGTTGGCTCAAAATAATTATAAATTACATTTTTAGGTAGGCCAACTTTTGGAGGCCATAACTTTTTAACCGTAGCTCCGTTTGGCTATTATATCCACTTTTTGGAAATGACAGGACCTGATCTACAGTGCCTAAGTTGCGCAAGCTCCAATCAGCTGGGGGTTGATTTTGATCTAGAGTCTCTGAGGCCTTCAAAATTGAGCTCAAAGATTTTTTACCCAAAAACCTCAATAAATTCACCAATATAGATGATATGGCAATGAAAGTTAACTGGCAGGCTGATATGACTAAGATGAACCTCCACTTATGAAATCAAAAAATTCTGAGCTCATATGACCAACTTACTAAAAATAGAAAGTTTCCATAAATACTACATCGGCACAAGATAGCTCTTATTGAAAAGAAACCAGAATATTTTTGGGTGATGCAAGATTGCTCTTACACCCAGGATGCTCTTGCATCAAACACCAGAGGTAAGTTGAGAAGTGACCCTATCATGTCTCAGGTGTGCAAAGGAAAAATAAGATGATTACCCTCCTCTCTTATCAGCCATGATGAATCTTCAATAGGTTATCCTTTACATTTGACCAGATATTCTTCATATGTCTTATTCCTTGTGCTTCTACCAATATGACTATCCAGTATATCCTCAATCTCCTTCATAGCTAAAGTAGTTGCTGGAATACTCCACTATGCTTTTATGATATCATCTTCAACACCCCCTTCATCATACTTTTTCAGATCTAAAATGTCAAATGCTAGCAAAATATTCAGCTTAGTAAGCAATTCTACATCATAGGCATTTCTTGAATCATGCTTCTTCGGTATCTTACATGGCCCAAACTTCTTCATTTTCATCTTGTTATTGTTGGAGATTCACTAGCAAGCTAGTGCTAACTGTATGTTCATCATTGATGACAACATATGGCAAGTAGCATGCATGAAAGACTTATATAGTAAGCTTCTATTATATATAACATGGACATGTTATCAGCATGATATCATGGATGTAGAGGTTAACTATTAGTACAGACAGTTATATAGCATCTTGTGTCAATAATTTTCCTAACAGAGTTATAGGTAGTGTTCTATGAATGATTGTCCTTACAGTTATCATGGAGCCTTGCACATTTGGATATGTGATGGAGACATTTTAGTGATGTTACATTCATGGATGTAGATTCTAATGATTAGTAGAAGTGAAGTTATGCAATCTCTATTCACCAGTAGCAGTTTCCTATGTTTATTCAAAAGAGCTGACAAAAATTATATTGGTTTAGGAGTTGCAACTATCATTTCAGTATGCACCCTTAGATTAGTTCTTGGAGAAGAGTTAGTAATGTTTGGTTATGAGCGCATGATGTAATTCATCTTGAGGAGAAATTTTCAGTTACTTTGGTAGAGCCAACAGTGTGTAGCATGTGTTTACATTTATCAATATTGGATAGGTCCCAGAATGTGTTGCATTCTTAGTAGAGTCGTTAGAATTATTATTGGAGTATGTTATGGTTTCTCTAATATGATTCCAAGTTGGTTCTAATAGGCTGACTTGATTATATCATTTAGTGGAAAGATATTTATAGGTAGTCATTTGTGATTGCTAAGGTATGGTTCAGAGTTGATTGTGAAGAGTAGAGCAGAGTGTGAAAAGTGTTGAGCAATCAACAAAAGGTCTATGTGACCATGTAAAGTGTTTGTGCTATACATTGGAATTGATCCAGATAGTAGGTCAAAGCATAGTTCACCAAGATCTAGATATAGTGTGTATATGTTATTAAGAAGGTTGTAGCCTTCACTCATTTGAGTAGTGAGCTCTCAGATAGTGCATCCTCACCCCTCACATGGTTAATTTTAAAAGACTCCTAACAGGGTCTGACCCTTAACCAAGTCACTGTACTAAATATATTGTAAACAACTCCTAACAGGGTTAAGGATCTTGTAACAAGGATCATAAAACACTAGTGTAGATTATTAGAGGGTGTCAATTCCAATTGGGGTTTTTACCTATTTGGGTTTCCCCATAACCAAAATATTGGTGTTGTGTTCAAGTGTTATTACATTATGTTCATGCTTTATGTTTAAGTATACTTAATTGGATAAAGAATTGAAACTTTTAGATAACTAATTCACGCCCCCCCCCCCCTCTCTCAGTTATCTCTTTGGACTATTCCTAACAATTGGTATCAGAGCCAAGTGCCTTGGAGAGAAATTTTAATAGCTTGAGGTTGATTAGATGGAATTCTTTAGAAAAGACAGTCCTAAGTTTGATGGAGAGAATTATATTGATTGGAAGAACAAGATGATGATACATTTGTAGTGCATTTATTTTGAAGTTTTTGAAGTGGCTATCAAGGAAGTTGAGATCCCCTCTCTAGTAGATCTTGCAAAGGATGATGCTACAAGAAAGTAGAAGGATTTTCTCCATCATAATGCAATACAAAAAGAAGCCCTTATCAGCACCTTATCTGATAGTGAGTTTTTAGAGATAAAGAAAGTAGACATAGCCTACAAGATATGGAAGCACCTAGAAGAAATGTTTGAAGGAGATAAACAAACAAGGGATGCACGTAGAAAAACTTGGAAGAAAAGATACAATGTATTAGAGATGCTACCTAAAGAGAACATCAGAGCTTATAAGCAAATTATTAATGAAGCAGTTGCAGGAATCAGGAACAATGGTGGAGAGATCTTAGAAGAAGACATTATGGATAAGTTGATGACCACTCCCATAGTAGAGTATGAAAACAAGATCAACATCATTGATGAGACCATGCAACTTACATCAAATTTCAAAAGAGAGACCTTGATCAGCAAAATTTTAGCTTTTGAGATTTCAAGATTGAAGACATAACGTAAAAGTGAAACAACCTTCAAATCATCAGTCTATGGTAAGAAATCTGCAAGAACCTCTAGTAATTTTGATGATGATGATGAAGAGAAAACACTAGATAATTTCATTTCTATGATTACTAAAAGAGAAAACAAAGGAAAAGGGAAAGGACAATTTCCATTTAAATACTTTTCATGTAATAAGATTGGTCATTTTGCATCTAAGTTTCCTACAAGAGTTAAAAGGTACCGGAATAACTACAAGCCTAAGTATACAAAGGAATTCTATTATGCTAGAGATGGAGTATTAGATGAAGAATCAGCGGAAGAAGAAATTGGATTAATTTCTCTTGAAGATGAAAAGGATTCACAAGAATTAGCTCTAATTTCACAAGCTGACATCAGGACAGATTGGATCATTGATAGTGGTTACTAACATCACATGACATGAGACAAAGATATATTTGTTTATTTAGACAAATACAAAGGAGGCACGGTTAGATTTTGAGATAACATGCCCAAACCCATCATTGGTAGAGGAACCATCACCTTGCATGGAAAGAATAGCACTAATGATGTTCTTTATATTGATGGTTTGAAACATAACCTACTAAGTGTTGGGAAGTTACTTGAAAAAGGTTACAGATTTGAATTCAATGGAAACAAGTGCATCATTAACAACAAATAAGGAGAAATGATTACATCAGGATCAAAGACCAAAGGTAATTTTTTTCAGCTTAATCCAGAAGTAAGTTGTTTTGTTGCTAAAGTAGATGACAGTTGGTTGTGGAAAAAAAGACTATGTTATATCAATTTTGATAACATAGTAAAGATCAATAATGTTAAGGAAGTAAGAGACCTACCTAGCATAGAAAACCTAGTTGATACCATCTACAGGGAATGTGTTATGGGAAAGAATGTGAGGAATTCATTCAGGAGCAAGCATAATTCAGTAGAGAACAAGTTGGATCTAATTCATATAGACCTATGTGGACCAACTCAAACAAGATCATACTATGGTGAAATGTATTTTATTTTGTTTGTAGATGATTATGCTAGAATGATGTGGGTTGTGTTCTTGAAAGATAAGTCAGAAGCATTTGAGAAGTTCAAAATATTCAAAGCTAAGGTTGAGAATGAATCTAGACTAAAGATAAAGTGTCTAAGATCTGATAGAGGAGGAGAATTCACCTCTGATAGATTCTATGAGTACTACAAAGAACATGGCATAAAAAGATAGTTAAGTGCACCTAGAATGCCTTAGCAAAATGGGATTGCAGAGAGAAGGAATAGGATCATCCTTGACATAGCGCACATCATCATGATTGAAGGAAAATTTTTCCAAACCTATTGGAGAGATGCAGTCAATACAACAGTCTACACCATCAATAGAATACAATTGAGACTAGGCGCTGATAAGACACCTTATGAGCTATGGTTTGGCAATGTTCCCACAATAAAATACTTTAAAATTTTTGGAAGCAAGTGCTACATCAAGAGGGATGAAGCAGTAGGAAAGTTTGATGCAAGAAGTGATGAAGGTATTTTCCTTGGTCACTCTACTAAAAGCAAAGCTTATAGATGTTTCAATTTAAGATTGAAGAAGATCATTGAAAGTGCTCATGTTAAGATTAATGAAAATTTTATGGTTCAAGACAGATATCATGATTACTAACCTATGATTGAAGAAGAACCCAGACCTTCCACTAGTGAGACAATTGTTGAAGAAATGTTTGATAGTATCAATGTATTATTCAATGACCCTGAAACAAGTGAAGAAGAAACTCATAAGGAAGATGAGTCAGTTTCACCTAAAGCTCCAAAGTATACATCTAGATATCACTCTAAGGATGACATCATTGGATATCAGAGCAGAAAAGTCACAACAAGATAAAAAACAAAGAACTCAGTAAGCAATGAGGCGGTATGTTTACTATCTCAGATTGAACCTTTAAGTGTTGAAGATGTGTGTAATGATTTAGATTGGCATGATGCTATGAGAGAGGAACTAGATTAGATTATCAAGAATGATACTTGGGAACTAGTCCCAAGACCAAGTTATAAGAATGTGATTGGAACAAAATGGATATTCAGAAACAAGATGAATGACGATGGTACAGTAGTAAGAAATAAAGCAAGGTTAGTATGTAAGGGATATGCGTAGAGAGAAGGCATTGATTATTTAGACACATTTGCACCTATGAGTAGATTAGAAGCTATTAAGTTGTTTCTAGCTTATGCAACTATTACCAATTTTAGCATCATGCTAAAATTGGCAACATTTATACAACATCAGTGAAAGGTACTCTTGGTACATTTAAAATTTATTGAAGCATTCGTGATTAATTACTATATGCTGAATGGAAAGTACAAAAAAGTACAAAAAAAGAGAAGATTTCATTGATGTGCAAATGTATTTTTTACAAGTAAAATATAAGTGTCTTTGCAATCAAAATTTCTTTATTCATTTACAAAGGAATATACAAAATGGGTCCCATACAAACCATGGGATACCTATTAAAGAAAAATGCAAGAAATAGAAGAAAACATGCATATGTATAGAAGTCAAGAAAGAGATAAGGGTCAAATCCATCATTGCCTAGATGGAATGATGGACGAGGTTGTTGAGTAGCTTTGGTTGGCTAATCAAAGAGGTCCCACATCCTGGAGGTGTCTACAAAATATACAAGAGAGGGTGTTAGTCTAAAAAGACTAAGTAATGCTGAAATTAACACCTATCTCTAGGCATGATAGCTATATAGATACATATTTAGCAAGAGAAAAATGAAAATAAAATCATTTTTTATACTAATAATGTTTGCTTCATGTGCAGGTTGAAGACTAAACAGGACACAGTTTATTTATTTGCTATCATTAAGTGTGCATTTTCAGGCAGTGCCTATATCATGTCAAAATGAGGATACATAGTGCTAATAAATTATTGTTCATGTGCTAAATATCAAGATTAAGGTCACAGGAAATCTGATTATGGGTGTCACAAACCCGTGCTTGAACCCCATAAATAGATTTCCTTGCTAAAATATGTGTTATAAATTGTTCATATTTGAAATCAATGATCTACAAACAGAATATCACATAGCAGGAAAAGATTAAATAAATAGTGCCAGATGCAGCAATCCTATGGGAGACAAAACACAAAAAATAAACTCATGCATAGTCTCATTGTTAAAATACAGATTTTTCAACATTCATGGATATAAATTTCAAAAGTACTAAAGAATGAAAAGACAAGTTATGCGTATATAGCCAAAGAAAGCTTTCATTACTGGAAGGAGTCATGGTCGTGTTTGAACAAGAAATACTTCTAAACAATGTTATCAATGGTGCATGCATAAAAAAAAAAGAGAATCATTCCAGCTGCACATATTATTTAAGAAGTGAAGATGAGCAGACGATAAACAACTTCAGCATTCAGCATGTACAATGAATTATCAAGTTAAAAGAGCTGAAGTTTAAGAACCAATTTGTTACAACCATGAATACAAAGTTACAAAGTCAAAGATCCAGCTGAGTTCCAATTCATTTTAGCAAAAAAGCTCAATATTCTTCAATGTTTCATTCCAAGTAGCTAGTAATAATAGAGGATAACCAAAAAAATTATGCAAACTAGAAGGAAATGACAGTGATGCAAAAAATTGAAGGATGAAGTCAAAAGCATGCTTGTGTTGTCTGCTTTCAGCCAAGTACAACAAAATGGGATCATGGTAGACATCAAATATTCAAGGATCCAAGAAGATGGTTGGGTATAGCTAAAAGGAGCCAAGTTGAAATGATAAATCTGGCTATGAACAAATAATGGTAATACACAAACACAGTCTATCACAGTGTTTAAATATCAAAATGAAGCACAAAAGTGTCCCAAATAAAGTCACAGTCATAAACTTCCAGCTACAGCTTGAAGAAATTCAAAGCTCAAGTCCAAGTAGCTGCTAATTAGAAGCTGAGTACCAAGAAAAAGAAGTGCAGAGCTGTTTCATATCAAATGACCATAGTGAGTACCAAGAAATAGGAATGAAAGATACAAATAAAGTAAGCTTTCAAAGATATGTCATAGCATGTACATGTAAAGGAAACTCTCGACATTTCATCTTTTCAACTATAAAGAAAAGCCTAAGTTTATTGCACAATGGAAAGAGGAATAAGCTTGGCCTTTACAAGCCATTATGTACAAGCTAAGAAAACTACCACAAAGAAAGGTAAAGCATGTAGAAGTATACATAGCACAATTCCTTGTTCTCATCTTTTCATGCAATACTAAAAATGATAAATCTGGCTTTCAAAAGCCTTAAAATCTACGCTATGAAGGACAAATTTCCAATAGCAAGTTAAGTAAAGATGAGATGTACTTATCTCATAGTCATGAGCTAAGAAGATGACAGTCAAAACCCCGAGCCAAGTCTAGTTCACTGTTGAACGTATTAGGTCAAAATTTTGTGAGTTTCACACATAGCTCGTGAAATGCTAATAAAACTGAGATTCATGATAGGTACAACTAGCACCATGTTATCAAATACCAGTAAAATTCATGCTTCATGGCTTAAGTGCCACATCAAGGCTGGATTCGCTATTACAAAGCCTAAATTTTTGCAGCATAAGGTCGAGTTTCAAGTATGCTGAGTCAAAACTAGGACCATAAATACAACAAGAGCCAAAGGAAAGAATCAGAGATGAAATATATGCATGGTGGTGACAACATGAAACCCTAGGGTTTTTTCCTCTTCATAATATGAAAAATACCAAATCTACATGAACCGACCTAGAACCCAAAGATTCATCCTCTCTCCCATCAATGAGAACTTTTCCATGTTTCAACAGGATAGCTAGATTTTGCATCAAGCTAGAGGCACAAACTTGATTGACAACAACAATAGTCAAAAATGTCAAAGTCTATCAGATGGATGTCAAGTTAGCATTCTTGGATGGAGAGTTAAAAGAAGAAGTATACATTAAGCAGCCAAAAGAATTCACCCTATCAGACAAACCTGATATGGTATGCAGATTGAAGAAAGCCCCTAGAGCATGGTATGAGAGACTTGATGGATATATAACTAAAATTGGATTCAAGAAAGGAGAAGCAGATTGTAATCTATTCATAAGAGAGACATCTAAAGGACTACTACTTGTAGCTATATTTGTTGATGACATTATCTTTGGAGGTAATGACAAACTTAGTGCTGAATTTTCTAAGGAGATGTAGAGTGAATTTGAAATGAGCATGATTGGACCTATCAAATACTTTTTGGGATTGAATGTGCAATAGACGGAGAAAGGTATTTTCATTAATCAGTCCAAGTATGTGAAAGAAATATTAAAGAAATTCAAGATGGATGATTGCAAGCTAGTAGGGACACCTATGATAACTAGATGCAAGCTTACAAAAGAAGATGACTCACCAATAGTAGATATAACATTGTACAAGTATATGATTGGAAAAATTATTTCTCTTACTCAAACTAGACTTGATATTTCCAATGCAGTTGGCATAGTTGGAAGATTTCCAGCAGAGCCTAAACAAAGTCACCTTATTGCAGTAAAAAGAATAGTTAGATACTTGCAAGGCACTATAGACTATGGTCTATGGTATCATAATTTAGAAAATGTTGAGCTTCATGTGTATACTGATGTAGATTGGGCAGGATGTGTTGATGATAGAAAGAGTACATTAGGAGGAGTAGTGTTTCTTGGTGATAGACTTGTCACTTGGACAAGCAAGAAGCAAAATTGTATCTCTCATTCAACAACAGAAGCTGATTATGTTGTAGCAGCTCTGAATTGTTCTACAATTATGTGGATCAAGAAAATGATAAAGTATTTTGGAATTCAAATTGATTACCCTATTGTTATTCATTGTGATAACACTAGCACTATCAACATGTCAAAGAACCTTGTGATGCATGCAAAGATAAAAACACATTGAGATCAAGTATCACTTCCTAAGAGAGAAAGTGGTAGAGAAAGAAGTCGAGGTGGACTATGTGAGTACTAAAGATTAGTTAGAAGACATATTCACAAAGCCCTTGCCAAAGGATACTTTTGAGTATCTAAGGGAGAAGTTGGGAGTAATTCCCTTCCCTAATTCTGCTTAGAAGAAAGAAGAAAGAGCATCAGTCCTCTGGGAGTGATGGATCGTTGACTACTCTACTTCAGGATTAGTACCGGTGCTTAAACTGATTGGCACCCTTTTCCATTGATGTCAAAGGGGAAGTAATATATAGTCATGAAAAATAGAAGTAAAAGGAGTAATATACTAAGGGGGAGTGGTATTCAGTTGAGGAAATGGAGAATGTTGAAGAATATTACAGTAGATGGAGGATTCATCCTTGGGGGAGTTTTGATGAGGAAATGGAGAATTTTATAAAATAATTTCTCATTTGGGTTGGTGGTGTTTTTCATTTCATATATTTCCATCAATGCCAAAGGTGGAGATTTGCCAGCAAGCCAGTGCTGACTATATGTTCATCATTGATGACAACATATGGTAAGTAGCATGCATGGAAGACTTATGTAGTAATATTATAATATATACAACATGGACATGTTATCAGCATGATATCATGGATGCAGAGGTTAACTATTAGTACATACAATTATATAGCAGCTTGTGTCAATAGTGTTCTTGACAGAGTTACAGACAATGTTCTATGAATGATTGTCTATACAGTTATCATGGAGCCTTACACATTTTGATATGTGATGGAGACATGTTAGTGATGTTACATTTATGGATGTAGATTATGATGATCAGTATAAGGGAATTTATGCAATCTTTATTCACCAGTAGCGATTTCCTGTGTTTATTCAAAAGATCTGACAGAGAATATATTGGTTCAGGAGTTGCGCTTATCATTTAAGTATGCACCCTTGGATTGGTGCTTGGAGAAGAGCTAGTAATGTTTGGTTAAGAGTGCGTGATGTAATTTATCTTGAGGAGAAAGTTTTAGTTACTTTGGTAGAGCTGATAGTGTGTAGCGTGCGTCTACATTTATTAATATTGGATAGGTCACAGAATGTGTGTCATGCTTAGTAGAGCCATCAGAATTATTATTGGAGTATGTTATGGTTTATCTAATATGATTTCAAGGTGGTTCTAATAGTCTGACTTGATTATATCATTTAGTGGAAAGATATTTATAGGTATTCATTTGTGATTGCTAAGGTATGGTTCAGAGTTGATTGTGAAGAGCAGAGCAGAGTGTGTGAAGTGTTGAGCCATCATAAAAAGGTCTAGGTAACCAAGTAAAGTGTTTTTGCTATACATTGGAGCTGATCTAGACAATAGGTCAAAGCGTAGTTCACCAAGATCCAGATATAGTGTGTATCTATTATTTAGAAGGTTGTAGCTCCCTCAGGTTCTTTTCTTTGTAGAGTCGCCATCTCCTTGAAGAGGAAAATATTGTACTTTTTTTATATCTTCTTCCAATCAACTAAAACTTCACCAGGACACGTTGTTTATTAGGCACTGCACTGATCAAACAGAAAACTTAGAGTCACCACTCAGCACATAGTGAGAAAATTTTACAAATGTTTTTTTTCTATTTGACTCTGTAACTATGGCCTCCCTAGAAGAGTTGTCATTTTTTTGGTGACTCGCATGGGCCAAATCAATCTGGTCAATAAGATATTTATAATTTGTGATTTAACCAGAGATTCTAACAAATGTAATTTTTTGTCATTGTTCTCCCTAGCAAAGTCACCATTTTGTTGGTTCCCACCTTTTCCCCATAGTGTCAAGTTTACACTATGATGACAAACTAGTTAGTCTCTACTCCAAAGTCTGATAGGGAAAAAGTGTCAATTGATGAGGACCGAGGGCATCCTCCTTCTTCTTTGAGCTCCACATCACTGAGGCGGGTAATGCCTTATCTGCATACTCGTGACTCTTCTTGATCAACAAAAGGCCTGTAGATAAATTATTGTGGAATAGCTTTCAAACCCCTATAAGTATCCTGTACCCAAGGGAACCAAACCTAATGCAATAACCTGCTTGCATGGAATGAATATGAAAACTAGAAAGGACCTCCTACTACTACTACCAACATGAAAGGAAAAGTATTTCATTTGAATGAGTTTGATGTTGGGTTGAATGGACCCCTAAAATACCCTAAGTCTCTCATAGACCAGTGTCTTATCCAATGGGCAGCAAAGTCAAATACCTCACTACAACAAACCTCTGAAACAAGAACACAACACATTCAACACTAATCAGATCACACTTCAACAATCCACTTGTGTAGCCAGACATGCTATCACCTATTTAAAGGATTTTAACTCTCCCCTCAAAAGAGACCTAGGAATCAGGCAATACATTAACCAACATCCACTAGAAGACAAGCATGAGACATCTTTGATACCCTAGCTCATACACATCTGAAAACCAGTCCTAAAATTAGTTGCTTCTATGAAAATAATTCTATTGTAGACACTTGGGAAATGTGAATAGAAAGACTAAAACACCCTTGATGCTCTAATCAATAAGCCTAAAACTCAAATGGGGATAACCTGATAGCAACACATATATTGAAATCTTATACCTTAAAAAACTATTACAATTTGTATTATATTTTCAAAACTAGAAAGGAAAGAGGGAACACCCTATATGCAGAGAAGAAGGAAATATCTGCAAGAAAGAACATTCATAGGACTAGGGGAAGGAACCCCTAGAATGGAACCAAAGAGGAATAGGGAGCTTGATTCAGAAATGAAACTGGAACCCTTCTAAATGATCTTGAAAATCCTTTTTATAGGAATAAGGATTGCAACAAGCTACAGATCATTTAGGGAAAAAATTAGTTCTACAAGCACCAGCCTGGACAAGAAGTAAAAAAATGTAGAGAAAAGCCTAGAAACCTGGGAAAATTAGATCAAATCTGATATACAATTGCATCAGTTTCATCACCATAGGCTAACTACAATCACAAGCTACTGACTTCTTGTTGCAGGAAAAAAAAACTTCAATGTCAGGATCAAATAGAAAGACTTCATGTGTACTTAGCATGAAGATCATTAACATGCCACCAAACCCTAGTCACCTGCACCAAAATAGTAGTGCTTTGCATTCAAATCAGCATGGCATCCCAGGAAGCAAAATTAGATCAGGACGGCCACCTAGATCTTCATCATCATCTTCACAACTGCTACCATCCTAAGAAAATCAATTTTGAGCAACCTATTTTGTCACATACGGTTTAGTGTGAAAAATAATGGTAAGAAACCCTTGGGAAAGATTTAAAATTTAGCTACAACAACTAACCGATCAACATTAAAAATATGACTGTCGATATTATGTTTTTCAGGCAGATCTGGTGGTCCATAAAATTTGACACAATAGTCAACAAGCCCATGAAAAGTCTACAACCACATCACCACCTTGACAACCAATAGAAATCAAGCACCTCAGCATGACTAGAACCTCAGACCCACCGCCTTACCACACCATTAGACAGTGGTCACATGATCGCAAAGGGAAAGAATATTCCTTGTGATCATGCAACAACCGTAGATCATAGCCAAACTTTAAACTTGCCTAAACACCAAAAACACTGGCCCCACTAGCAAAATACCAAATCACTGCCACACCAACCAATCAGGAGTAAGCATGCCTGCAATGCCTGACAACAAACCCACCATGACATCAACCATCAATCAGACGGTGGTCGCATGATCACAAAGGGAAAGAATATTCCTTACGATCATCCGACAACTGTAGATCCTACCAAACCACCAGAAGAAAACTTAATCGCTTGCCAGATCGCTGAAGGTTAAAGAACTAATCGCCAGGATTGTGCAACCACGCGACTGAAGAAAATATTGGGTCACCGATTGAAAAACTTAACCGCTCAGGAAACTAGAGATCAAGTGACTGAACATCATGAAGAATTGGGCCCCACACAGTCGCAACAGCGCACATAAGAAATGTTGATGTCAGGGATTAGCTGCAAAGAAGCGAAAGGCTGAAAAAAACCAAGATTTTCACATTGACACAAAGGTAACAAAGGAATGTGAAAACATCAAGGGTTTTTATGCTTAGACAGTTTTGACACCACCCGATATGAAGTAAACTATTTCCAGCAGATCTTGAAACTTGAATATCTCCCTGGTTTCAACACATTAGACCCTGCAATTTGAACTGAAGCATGGTGACACAATGAAAAATATGAGGCTAAGGGTGTAAGTGATAAAACATTGTAGATTTTCTTCGCACATTGAAACAAGCTTGCAGGTAGGGGTAGGCAACTTCACAAAGTTTACAGGGAAAAGGCCATTTTCATAGGATTTTTACATTGATAGAAAAATGGCCTAACACTCCCACGACTTCTCTAGTAGAGGTAATGACTGATACAACTCAGTATTCTATTTTTCTCCTTTTTCCATTTGACATAATCTGCAACTTTGTACAAACTTCTTCACATCTTGCTGCAACTATGGCCAATAATAATTCTCACTAAGCAAAGCAAGGGTTTTATCATGACCAAAATGTTGAGCCAATCCTCTGCTATGATTCTCTTTGATGAGATTCTCTCTCATAGAACTTCATGGAATGCACAACTGACTCCCTCTGAATAGCATACCATTCTGTATCATGAAATCCAACTACTTCATTCTATCTAGAGTAATAGGTTTTGTACAAGCTTTCCAAGCTTCACTAAAATCAGGATCCTCTAGATGCAAACTCTTGACTTCCTTGAACCCAACCACCTCAATCTATATCTCTGTCAACAAAAAATTTCTCCTACTAAGAGCATCTACAATGCAGTTCAACTTTCCACTCTTTTTTTTCAAAACAAATGTGTAACTTTTCAAAAACTCAACCAATTTCAGATGCCTCTGATTCAACTTTCCTTTACTATTCAAATGTTGCAAAGCTTGATGATCAGTATAAAAACCAAACTACTTAGGAAGAAGATAGTGTCTCCACTTATTTAATGCTTGAACTATAGCATAAGATTCTTGATCATAAATAAAATATTTCCTCTTGGCATCATTTAAATTCTAACTAAAATAAGCAACAAATTTACTTTCTTGGCTCAAAAAAGCTCCTATTGCAATACCACTAGGATCACAGTCTACATGAAACACCTTATTAAAATCTAGAAGTTCTAAAATAGGTTGTTCTGTAACTTTTTGTTTCAACAGTTTAAAACTCTTGTCTGCCCCAATAGTCCACTTAAACTCTTTCCTCTCTCCTCTCATTGTTTTAGTCAAGGGTCCACAAATACTACTAAAACTCTTGATAAATTTTTTGTAAAACTAGCCAAGCCATAAAAAGATCTTACCTCGGTAGCACTCCTTGGAGTAGGCCATTTGAAGATAGCTTTCACATTTTTTGGGTCCATTTTTAGACCTTCTACTGAAACTACAAATCACAGATACAATAACTCCTTCAAAAAAATGCACTTCTACAAATTAATCAACAATTTCTCTTCTCATAAGTTCTCAAACACCCTATGAATATGCATTATATGTTCCTCCGATGTCTTACTAGAGATAAAAAAATATCATCTAGATAAACAATGACAAACTTACCCATAAATTCTTTCAGAACCTCATTCATGAGCCGCATGAAAGTGCTTGGTGCATTGGTTAGCCCAAAAGGCATGACTAAACACTCATACAACCCTTCCTTTGTCTTGAAGGTAGTCTTCTATTCATCTCCCTCTCTGATTCAAATCTGATGATATCCACTCTTCAAATCTATCTTTGAAAAATACACAGGTCCACTCAAACAGTCCATAATATCATCCATCCACGGAAATGGAAACTTATTCTTGATTGTGATCTTGTTGATATCCCTAGAATCTGTACACATCATTCATTCTCCATTCTTCTTTGGTGCTAATACTATTGGTATAACACATGGACTTAGAATCTCTTGAATCAACCCCTTCTGCAACAACTCATGTACTTGTCTGTTCAACTCTTCACTTTCTACTAGTGTCATTATGTGTGCTGCCTTATTTGGAAAACTGGATCTTGGAATCAAGTCCATCCGATGCCTAACCTTTCTTACATGTGGTAATCCATTAGGCACATTATCAGACATAATATCTTGAAACTCATTTAGAAGGTAGATCTACAACTTTTGCAAGTACATCTTCTACTTCCTCTTTACTAGCTTTTAGAATTAAAGAAAAATACATATGCTCATGCCTCATACTCTCTAGGAACTTACTTCCATCAACAAAATTTATTCTTGCATGGTTATATACCTTTTCTTTTATGTCCTTCAATGGCTTTAGCTTATGTCGCACTCCATCCTTTGTCAAAGAATAGGTATTCACTCGAGCATCATGTATGATATGCCTGTCAAACTACCATGGTCTACCCAACACAACATATGACATGCACCCATAGGTATGATATCACATAGTACCTCATCATGGTATCCACCAATCTTAAAATTTACTAAGCACTATTCATTGACCATGACCTTGTGGTCATCCTACACCCAGGTGATCCGATATGGATGTGGGTGTTTTAGCCTTTTGAGATTTAACTTTGTGACCATCTCTTCTAACTCTAAATTGCCAGTGCTTACACTATTAATAATCACATCAGAATATTTGTCCTCACACTTGAACCTAGTGTGAAACAAGCTTCTCCTTTTTTCTCAGGTTCATTCTCACCACTCAACAGGACTCTTATGTTATTTAGTGTTTCTCCTCTTTCAACATCTTCAGAATCTGATTATTTTGCATCTTCATCCACATGTGCAACTCTATTCTAGCCTTCAGTTCACCTATCTTCCCTTCCTTGGCATTGAGGACATTCATATGCCCTATGACCTTCTTCTCCACAATGAAAACATGTTCCACAGAAGCCTCCTCTTCCTGATCCTTGTCCTCTTCCTCTTCCTCTCTGATCTCTATTGTTTTGATTATGGAAATTATTGAAATTATTTCCTCTTTGATTTTGACTACTACTGGCCTCATCCTTTTTTTGTGGATCTTCATTTCAGCCTCCATATGACCATCCATTGGATCTTCCACTATGACCTCTTCTACTTTGTCCGCTCTCAAAATTCTTGTTCAACTTTTCCTCTACTTTTAGGGAAAATTGGTATGCCTCTTCAATACTATTCATTCAAACAAAATTCAACTCCTCCTGAATGCTTGACCTCAACCCATTAAGGTAACATGCAAATTTCTCCTTATCATCTTCTCCATGGCCTATTCTAATGAGGATTTGATAGAACTCCTCCATATACTCCTGAACAGATCTCTCTACTTTCTTCAAACCTTGCATTCTCTTTAATAGATCAAGCTCATAATCAACATGAATGAACTGTTGCTTTAATTTATCCACCATCCAATCCCATCTTGTGATTTTCTCCTTTTTTCTTCAGTTTCTCTCTAATTGAATCTCTTTCCACCAGATCCTCACGTGACCCTTCAGTTTGGCCTTCACAAACTTGACCCAATCAGGATCCTTGATATCTTCATACTCAAAATATTCTTCTAATTCATTGATCCAGTCAATCAATTCCTCTGGGTTAAGATTTTCCAAAAATGTAGGAACCTCAATCTTAGGTATTTTCCCGATCTTGGAAATGGCTCTAAAAAACTTTTCTTCCTCTTGGTTCATAATTTCTCCTTCTCCTTCTTGATCAAAATTTCCTTCTTCTTCAACTTCATCCTCACTTTCATCTCTCACTGTAAGATTCATTCATCTATAAATCTCTTCTTACAATGCTCGCACTTGTCTCTAGAGGGATCTAACCTCAGGTGTCACACCACCAGCTCTTCTACCACGTTCCCTTTATGGAGGCATTTTTTGTGCTTTATCTCTAAAACCCTTAACCACAGTCCTCATACAAACTACCTCATAGTCAATGATCTATCTACACACTCAGGAACTCCTACTCTGATACCACTTGATGAAGGGTTCTCCCCTTAATAACACAAACACATAATAGAAAAAGAGAAATAACAACAATTTGCAAGAATAGAAAATGGGCTTCTTATTATCTCCACAAGTGTAAAATTACAAATTTTAAAATTACAATATACAAAGCCAGATGGGAATTTTCCTTACAATATTCTATAGGACAAAGCCTCAAATTATTACCTAGAGCCACCTAGCTTTACTACCATAACTACTACCAGAACTTCACTAGACAACACTAAAGGCCTTCCTTATATAGGCAATTTCCACCACCCGAGAAGGTTCCAGAAGTTCTAGCCCTTAAGGTCGACTACCCCTATAATTATTTTATTTTTCATTACTATTACATTAGGGTCGGCTCAAAAGAATTACAAATTATGTTTTTAGGTACCCCAACTTTCGAAGGCCATAACTTGTTAATTGTAGCTCTATTTTTCTATTATAACCACTTTCCATAAATGATAGGACCTATTCTACAGTGCTTGACTCATGCAAGCTCTGGTCAGCTGGGGGTCGATCGTGATCCGGAGCCTCTAAGGTCTTCAAAATTGAGCTCAAAAATTTCACACCCAAAAACCTCAATAACTTCACTGATACAAATGATATTGAAATGAAACTCAACTAGTAGTCTGATATGACTAAGATGAACCTCTACTTGTGAAATCAGAACATTCCAAGCTCATATGACTAACTTAATCAAAATAGTAAGTTTCCATAAATAGCAGCTCTGCACAAGATAGCCCTTGTTGAAAAGAAACTAGAAATATTTTTGGGTGATGCAAGATTTCTCTAACACCCAAGATGATCCTACATCAGGTTGTATCCTCTTCAAATTCACCAATAGTTGTGACCTCATCATTTCTACTAAGTTGTACCTCTTTCCCAATTTCACAATCTCACATGCTCCATGAATCCCTCTACCAGGCATGTTGTTCAAATGACTGGATTGATAAACTTTATAACCGATAATCATAGAGGTAAATATTACCTCTTGATCTAAATATCATTAATTGTCATGGCTCAGTGATCTTGTTTTGACTTGGTCAATTCTTCCACTTCATCCCTAGAAAAAAGTCTTAGGGTACATTGTTCTCCATTTTCTGATAGTCCTGTGACCATATGAATCAACACCTTCATGATTTTGATAGGTCTTTCTATTGGCAAGTTGACTATACTAGTGTATATGACTAAGATTAGTGTTGTCATTATGGCAAAAAATTCATATGGAGTTTTGGTGTCAGCGCACTTACTTAGAAGATTAGAATTTGGCTAAGAATGGAAGACAGAGTAGACAGTTAAGTACTTGATGAACATAGCATCAACGCACGTGCATATGATCAAGTTTTTGTATGCAACCTTGAAGATAATATTTTGAGTATGTAATCATGCTAAGTCTAAGAACGCATGATTAGATGAGTTAGTATGAAGAAGCTACAACGATTTGAAGTGACATAGTCAGTGAGCGGCAGAACAGAATAGAGCATGCGGCCGACAAACAAGATTTTGATTAGTGGTTATTATTTTGTTTTGTAAAGGCTATGTGTCTATTGTATTTATGTTTTAAACATGTTAATAGCAATGTATGTAAACATGCTTGAACCAATTCATTTGGAAGCGTTATATGTAATAGGTTATAGGCCGACTTAGTGAATAGTTTTGGTTGCACCTATATATAAGACATGCACTTTTGTATTTTAGGACATGATGGATAGCGAAGATGAAATAGAGCATAGGTATGTGACGTATGTATTAAGAGCAGTAAGAATGTTGTAGATCTTTACAAGAATTTAAAGCATCAATGCACAAAAGGAGTTGATCAGACAAGTAGTGTCATAGCAGTAGTTCACCATTGTAGATATATTGTGTATCTGATATCCAGGAGGTTGTAGCCTTCCTTATTGAGTAGTGATCTCTAGTAGTGATCCTTCAACCCCTAATAGGGTTTGTTACTCCAAGACTCCAAATAGGGTCCGACCCTTGACAAGATCATTGTACTAAAGCATTGTAATGACTGCTCCTAACAGGGCAAAGGAACTTTAACTAATTCATAATACAAAAGTACAATTATTAGTGCGTGTTAATTTCCACCGGGGTTTTCCTTTGGCCAAGGTTTCCCTATAATCATATTTGGTGTTATGTGTTATGTTTGTTTACTTTACTTGCTTTAATATTCAGTTCAGCAATTAAGTTATTGAGTTAAGCTTCAAGTATCAGAAATTAATATTGTAGAACACTAATTCACCCCCCCCCCCCCTCTCAGTGTTCCCATTCCTAATAATTGGTATTAGAGATTTGGTCCTTTGAAGATAAGTTTAAGTACTTGAGGAGATCATGGATATAGGAGAAGTGAAACATCTGAAGAAGAATCTTAAAGCAACTCTTGAAGATCTTGACAGATCTGAAAAAGAAATTAAAGGACTAAAATCGAAAGTTAGTGGAACACAAGTTTTCATCAAGAAACTTAGAAAATACTTGAAGGATTGTTCAAACAATGATTTGGGAAAAATGGTAAAAAAGTTGACTAAAGAAAACATGTCTCTAAAGGATCAGATTGAAGAATTGGATGAAAAGATAATTAAGAATCAAGAATATTATGAAAAGAAGATCAAAGAAAACAAATAGTTGGATGAAGAAATGAGGCAAGAAAACATGAAAATCTTGGAGTTAGAAAACATCAAGAAAAAGGTGGAATCTGAATTGACTGAAGAAAAGAATCATATTGACAAACTGTACACAAGCAAGGATCTAATAGAGTCACAGTTGTATGCACAAAATATTAAAGGAGATACCACTAGTATTGGTTTCAATGAAGCACAAAATCAAATCAATGATATGTGAGAAAGAATGAAAGCACCAGAAGAATTTATAGAAGCTAAGAAGATTGAAAATAATATGGAAGCTAAAGCTGAACCATTTAAGGATGAACACAAGCCAGTAAACCAAACTTGTTATGGCTGTAACAAGCATGGACATATAACAAGAGATTGTAAAGAGGTAAGACCTTTCAATGGTTATTTTTATTCATGCAAGAAATTTGTTCATAGAGCTATGAATTGTAGATCAAATCAAAGAAGTCAGACTCAGCAAAATTAGAGAAATCATCCACTGTAGAATGTTAGAAGTCCTCAAAATATTACATGTTAGATATGCAATTACAATGGTCACACAACTAGACAATGCAGTATGGTAACTCACATTAATGCACCGAGGAATATAAGGCCTCCAGTCATTTGTCACTCTTGTAACAAGGTTGGACACATCTCAAAGTTTTGCAGATCACAAGCGCAAAGACAAGAAAGACCTAATAAGTCTCAAGGATCAATTTTGGATGAATTTGGATAAGTCAAGTTTGTGAAAGCTACAGAAGATGTGAGCAAGATTTGGATGAAATTAAAGCAAGATAATGTTGATGAATATGTAGTAGATGCATCCGCAATGGATGCACCTTCTACTTCTAAATGAATGACCCTCATGGTCATAGGGGGAGCTAAATTATCTCTAGGCCCCTGTGTGGCTAGTACACTCACCCTCAGAGTATGTGCCTTTGGTTTTAGATGTTTGGATACTAGTTGATGTTGTATGCAAGAGCACACAACTTGAATGATAGTAGAAACAAAGATTGGAATTCTCTGTTTCATTCCAGAAAGCATTAATTGAAGAAAGGTATTTTTATAGTCACCAGAGATCTATTATCAACACATTTGCATTCTAGTTCAAGTCTTTGAAGAGAATAGGAGATCAAAGGAATTAGTGTTGGAATATTGTAGTTGATTTCATTAGCAAAAGGAAGTTAAGATTGTTGCGGAACCCTAGTTCAGTCGTGATGATTCAAAAACTCTTTGGAACCCTATTTGAGTGATTGATCAAGTAAGTAATGGCCACTCCAATTGTGTTTGATGTTACTGAAAGGAAGAGATACATTTTGAAGAAGTATCCCTTTAAGTCAGTCCTAGTTGATTTGGAAGGGGCATTCTCTAGAACTTTGATGGGAGTTATCCATGTAGAAGACATATGCACATACATATACTACAAGATGGAACCTATAGGATTAGAAAAGATTAGGTTGCACTTAGAGTCAATGATGAAACCAGACATAACATTCATGGATGAGTTTGCGAACCTTGCAAATCACCCAATTATTGAGTATGCAACTGTATATGAGTTCTATGAATTCGAATGGATTAAGATCCAACTGAGTAGAATTCATGATGACCTATTTTGGATAGGAGAAGTTCCATTTTGCATCACTTCAAATCACATTTAATAGATGACAAGATTATCTAAGATAGGTGCCATTCTTCCTACTGGTAAGGATGTCAAGAAATTAGTTGAGAAATCTTGTAAGTCCCGTAGTCATAAGTGCGACATGACCATTGAGCCAATTGAGGAGAAAGACATAAAGCTAATATCCATGATACTTGGTTATAAGTTCCAGCATGCAAATAGATTCAATAGTGTGTCCACAGCCACTATTTTGGCAGCTATCAAAATTGTAACAGAAAATAGAGAGTTAAACTTGTGTGAGATCTTGCGTACACAATTTATGGATAAAATAAGGGCTATTAAGCATGATAAGAGAAATATATTTAGGTTTGGGTCATTGATCATCTATATGTACTTTCATATAGTCGGTAAATTCTCTGATCTATACCTTGATAATAGTTTTCCTACAATACCACAAATTTCACTCAAGGCATCATCTTAGAGCACCTTGAAGGATTTCATGGACCTAGAAATAAAGACATTTCGAAGCAGAATGCTGAGAAGGTATAGGATACCTGAGAGTATAGCTGAAAAGTATAAGGAAAACATTTGCTTTATGGTGGAGACATATATCACATGCATGGAGGTTGTAGGGCCTAGAACTAAGTGGATTCATCCAATTGGTTATGAAGTAAATGAACACATTCTAGAAGTCTATGCACAAGTCCTCCTATTAGTACCTAAGGATCCCAATGAACCAAGATGGGGTACTTATGAGGAGAAGACAAGAGAGGTAGATTCAATCTTGAATAGTGCTGCGACCAAGAGAAAAGCATCAAAGATCACCTTTAACATACTGAAAATACATGGTGTCACACAAGAAGACCTAGATAAGGCAAGGGAAGCTAAGATTGCAATGCAACTTGAGAGCGCACCCTCTGCTAAAGTGAAAATAGAGAAAACTGATGATGCCAAGGAGAAGAAGAAAAAGATATAAGAAAACACTCCTGCGCCCACATATACTATTGATCTGGAGTCCACACCACCCCCTGAGGCTAGCAAGATGCCTAAGAGGAAGAAGAAGACCAGTGCAAGCCATCCATCCTCTAGAATAACAAGAAGAAAATGCATAAACACTCAAGCACCTCCAGAGGTAGGATTCAGACTAAATCTTAAAGTATTGAGAACCAGGGTAGTAGATGAAGGAAGAATTGATCAAATAGGAAAGTTTTATGATAAATATCATGAAATGGATAAATCAAAGATCCATATTATGATCATAAAGCATATGATTAAGTTCAATAAGATAGTCTTGGAACTTAAGATAGTTATTCCTGATCAGGTATGGAATATACTTGATTCTTTGAAGAGACAGGCTATAGAAGAAGATTTCAAGATAAGGGAAAAGACACTAGATGATAACCTCCCTATTTGTTCATTTGAAGAAAAGCCATTGTTGCTAGATTTGTTGAATCCTCACCTTAGAACCAAGCTCAGAACTCTATAGATTATGAAAAATGATTATGAGTTGGTTGCAAAGGAGACTAAGAACGCATTTGAGAAGATGTTCTTGGAAAGAAACATGTATCATCCCACTACACCTACAACTCAAGTTCCCTCTGAGAAATCCAAGGAGTCTGAGATCCCAAATGCACCTATGATAGGTCCACAGGATTCTGCACCCATAGTGACAACTTCCACAAAAGAAATGGATTATGCACCCATGTATGAAAAAAATGATGACACTATCATAATTGATAATGTTGAAATATCAATGGTGGCTATAGATAAGGACTTAGATAAAGTTTGAGGAAGCATTTGTAAGCATTGAGGAATTAGAGATTCTATGCATTGATGAATCCTAAGTAGCAAGAAGAAGTACAAATCAAAGACTTGACCAGATAGGAAGAAGAAAAGGAAGATGAACCTGTAGATGAGCCCTCTGTTGAAACTCCACTGAAGATGAAAATTGATATAATGGATGTAAGTAAAAACATACTTCTTACTCCAAAGCCATCAATTTCATTATGGTCAAAGTTAACCACTGATATTGTTGGAGATTTGCCAGTAGGCCAGTACTAATCTTATATTTGTCATTGATGACAAGATATGGAAAGTAGCATGTGTGAAAGTCTTATATAGTAAGCTAGCTATATATGAAGCATGGACATGATATAAGCATGATATCATGGGTGCAAAGGTTAATTGTTAGTATAGACAGTTATATAGTAGCTTGTGTCAGCAGTGTTCCTAACAGAGTAACAACCAATCTTTTGTGTATGGTTGTCCATTCAGTTATCATGGAGCCTTGCACGCTTGGATATATGTTGAAGACATGTGAGTGATGTTTTAGTTATGGACACATAGTCTGTTGATGATTATAAGTGAAGTTATGTAGTGGCTATTTTCCAGCAGCAGTTTCTTGTTTTTATTCAGAAGAACGGACATAGATTTTATTGGTTCTTGAGTTGCACCTATCGTGAGGGTATGTGTTCTTGGATTTAAGCTTAGAGAAGAGTTATTGATGTTTCATTAACAGTGCATGAGTTAATTCAGCTTACAGAGAAAGATCCAATTGTTTTGGTAGAGCCGACAATGTGTAGTGTGCATTTACAATTATCTTATTGGATAGGTCCCAGAATGTGTTGTGTGCATAGTAGAGCTGACAAAATGTTTATTGGAGTTTGTTATGGTTTCTCTAATATGATTTCAAGGTGGTTCTAATAGGTCAACTTGATTATATCATTTAGAGGAAAGATATTTATAGGCAGTCTTTTGTAATTGCTTGAGTGTGGTTCATAGTTGATTAAGTAGAACAAAGAAGAGTGTGTGAAGTGTTGAGCCACCAAAAGAAGGTCTATGTGACCAAGTAAAGCACTTTTTCTATTCATTAGAATTGATCTAGATAGTAGGTCAAAGCGAAGTTCACCAAGATCCAGATATAGTGTGTATCTATTATTCAAAAGGTTGTAGCCTTCCCCCCTTTGAGTAGTGAGCTCTCAGACAGTGTGTTCTCTCCCCTAACAAGGACAATTTTAAAAGACTCCTACAGGGTCTGACCCTTGACTAGGTCTACTGTACTTAATATATTGTAAAGAAACTCCTAACAAGGTTAAGGATCTTCTAACAAGGATCATTATACACTAGTATGTAATATTAGTGGGTATCAAGTCCCACTGGGATTTTTACCTATTTGGGTTTCCCCATAACCAAAATATTGGTGTTGTGTTCATGTGTTCTTTCATTGTGTTTATGCTTTATGTTTAAGTATACTTAATTGGATAAAGAATTAAATCTTGTAGATAATTGATTCAGCCCCCCCGCCCCTCTCATTTATCTCTTGGGACTATTCCTAAAAATTGGTATCAAAGCCAAGTGCCTCAGAGAGAAAGTGTAATAGCTTGAGTTTGATCAGATGGCGTACTTCAGGAAAGAAAATCCTAAATTTGATGGAGAGAATTATCTTGATTGGAAGAACAAGATGGTGACCCATTTGCAGTGCATTAGTTTTGAAGTTTTTGATGTAACTATCAAAGTATCCAAGATACCTACCCTAGAAGACCTTGCACAGGATGATGCTACTGATAGGAAAAAGGAATTGTTTCATTGGAATGCCATTGCTAAAGAAGCTCTTATCAATGCCCTAGCTGATGGTGAGTTTTCAAAAATAAAAAAGGTAGATACAACCCACAAAATATGGAAGCACCTAGAAGACATATTTGAAGGAGACAAACAAGAAAAGGATGTGTGCAAAAAGACATGGAAGAAAATATACAATGCATTAGAGATGCACCTGAAGAAAACATCAGAGCTTACAATCAAAGGATAAATGAAGCAGCTGCTGGAATCAAAAACAATGGTCGAGAGATTTTAGAGGAAGACATTATGGATAAGTTAATGACTACTCTCACTCCTGAATATGAAAGCAAGATCAACATCCATGATGAGACCATGCAACTTACATCTAATTTCAAGAGAGAGACCTTTGATCAGAAAAATCTTAGCTTTTGAGATTTCAAGATTGAAGACTGAACCAAAGAGTGAAACAACTTTCAAAGCAACAGTTCATGGTAAGAAATCTACAAACACTTCTGGTAATTTTGATGATGATGATGAAGAGAAAACATTAGATGAATTCATTGCTATGATTTCCAAAAGAGAAAAGAAAGGAAAAGGAATGTATGAAGGTCAATTACCATTTAAGTGCTTTTCATGTAATAAGATCGGTCACTTTGCATCTAAGTGTCCCACTAGAGCTAGAAAGTTCAAAAAGGATTAAAAGCCTAAGTATTCTAAGGAATCTAACTATGCTGGAGATGGAGTTTCAGATGAAGAATCTGGCCAAGAAGAAATTGGATTCATTTCTATTATAGACAAAATGAATAATAAGACAGTTCATGAAGATAAGAAAGAGAATAAAGAGCTAGCATTGATTTCACAAGCTAGCATAAGGACAGACTGGATTATAAACAATGGTTTTTCACATCACATGATAGGTGATAAAGGCAAGTTTGTTCATTTGGACAAATAAAATGGTGGTATGGTTATATTTGGAGACAACACTCCTAAACCAATAGTTGGTAGAGGAGCCATCACCTTGGATGGAAATAATAGTACTGATGATGTTCTTTATGTTGATGGTTTGAAACATAACCTTCTCAGTGCTGGACAGTTACTTGGAAAAGGATATCAGTTGGAGTTCAAAGATGACAAATGCATCATTAACAACAAGGATGGTGTTATAATTGCATCAGGCTCAAAGACAAGAGGTAATGTTTTTCAACTCAATTCAGAAGAAATTTGTTTTGTTGCTAAAGTTGATGATAGTTGGTTGTGGCATAAAAGACTATGTCATATAAACTTTGATAACATAGTAAAGAGAAGAAATGTAAAGGCAGTAAGAGATCTTCCTAGCATAGAAAAGTAGTTGATACTATATGCATGAAATGTGTAATGGGAAAGCATGTGAGAAATTCAGTCAGGAGCAAGCAGAATTCAGCAGAGAACAAGTTGGATCTGATTCATATAGACCTATGTGGTCCAACTCAAACAAGATCATACTATGGTGAAAGGCATTTCATTTTTTTTGTTGATGATTATACTAGGATGATGTGGGTTGCATTCTTGAAAGATAAGTCAAAAGATTTTGAGAAATTCAAAATATTCAAAGCTATGGTTGAGAATGAATCTGGACTAAAGATAAAATGTTTGAGATCGGATAGAGGAGGAGAATTCACCTCTGATAGATTCTATGAGTAATGCGAAGAATATGGCATAAAGAGACCATTGAGTGCACCTAGAACCCCTCAAAAGAATGGAATTGCAGAGAGAAGGAATAGGATCATTCTTGATACAATGCACACCATTATGATAGAAGGAAAAGTTGCACACACCTATTGCAGAGATGCGGTCAATACAGTAGTCTATACCATCAATAGCATTCAATTAAGGCCAAGTGCTGACAAAACACCATCTGAGCTATGGTTTGGTAATGGTCCCAAAGTAAAATACTTCAGAATCTTTGGAAGCAAGTGCTACACCAAGAGGGATGAAGCAGTAGGCAAGTTTGATGCAAGAAGTGATGAAGGTATTTTTCTTGGTTACTCTACTAAAATTAAAGCTTATAGATGTTTCAATTTAAGATTGAAAAAGATCATTGAAAGTGCTCATGTAAAGATTGATGAAAATTTTATGGTTCAAGAAAGATATCATGATTACTCATCCATGATTGAAGAAGAACCTATACCCTCCACTAGTGGGATAGTCATTAAAGAAATGTTTGATAGTATTGATGTGTTATTCAATGACCCTAAGACAAGTGAAGAAAATACTCCTAAGGCTGATGAGTCAGCATCACCTAAAGTTTCAAAGTTTACATCAATAAATCATTCCAAGATAGACATCATTGGAGATCATACTAGCAAAGTCTTAACAAGATCACAAGCAAAGAACTCAGCTAGCAGTGAAGCGGTATGTTTACTATCTTAGATTGAACCTTTAAGTGTTGAAGATGCATGTAATGATTTATATTGGCATGATGCTATGAAAGAAGAACTTGATCAGATTATTAAGAATGACACTTGGGAACAGGTCCCAAGACCTAGAGACATGGATGTGATTGGAACAAAGTGGAGGAAACAAGATGAATGAAGATGGTACAATAGTAAAAAATAAAGAAAGATTAGTATGTAAGGGATATGTGCAAAGAGAAGGCATTAATTAGTTAGACACATTTGCACCTCTAAGTAGATTAGAAGCTATTAAGTTGTTTCTAGCCTATGCTATAGTCAAAAACTTCAAATTTTATCAGATGGATGTCAAATCAAAATTCCTAAATGGAGATTTGAAAGAAGAAGTGTACATTGAGCAGCCAAAAGGATTCACCTTATCAGACAAACCTGATATGGTATGCAGATTGAAGAAGGCCCTCTATGGACTTAAACAAGCCCCTAGAGCATGGTATGAGAGACTAGATGGATACTTAACAAAGATTAGATTCAAGAAAGGAGCAGCAGATTGTAATCTATTCATTAGAGAGACATCTGAAGGTTTACTACTTGTAGCTATATTTGTTGATGACATTATCTTTGGAGGTAATGACAAGCTTAGTGCTGAATTTGCCAAAGAAATGCAGAATGAGTTTGAGATGAGTATGATTGGTCCTATCAAATACTTTTTGGGACTAAATGTGCAGAAAATAGAAAAAGGAATTTTTATTAATTAGTCAAAATATGTGAAAGAGATACTGAAGAAATTCAAGATGGATGATTGGAAGCTAGTAGGAACCCCTATGATCACTGGATGCAATATTACAAAAGAAGATTAATCACCAGCAGTAGATATAACATTGTATAATTCTATGATTGGTAAACTCATATATCTTACTTAGACTAGACTTGATATTTCCAATGCAGTTGGCATAGTTGGAAGATTTGTAGCAGAACCTAAACAAAGTCACATCATGGTAGTAAAGAGAATATTCAGATACTTGTAGGGCACTATAGATTATGGTTTATTGTATCCTAATTCAGAAAATGTTGAGCTTCATGTGTACACTAATGTAGATTGGGTAGGATGTGTTCATGACAGAAAGAGTACTTCAGGTGGAGCAGTGTTTCTTGGTGATAGACTTTTCACTTGGACAAGCAAGAAACAAAATTGTATTTCTTAGTCAACAACAGAAGTGGAGTATGTTGTAGTAGCCTTGAATTATTCTACAATTGTTTGGATCAAGGAGATGATAAAGGATTTTGGAATTCAGATTGATTATCCTATTGTTATTCATTGTGATAACACTAGCACTATCGATATGTCTAAGAACCTTGTGATGCATGCAAAGACAAAGCACATTGAGATCAAGTATCACTTCCTAAGAGAGAAAGTGGCAAAGAAAGAAGTCAAGTTGGACTATGTGAGTACTAAAGATCAATTGGTAGATATATTCATAAAGCCCTTGCCTAAGGATACTTTTGAGTATCTCAAGGAGAAGTTGGGAGTAATTCCCTTCCCTGATTCTACTTAGAAGAAAGAAGGAAAGGCATCAATCCTCAGGGACTGATGGAAGGTTGACTACTCTACCTCAGGAGTAGTACCGGTGCTTAAAATGAATGGCGCCCTTTTCCATTGATGCCAAAGGAGGAGTAATATATAGATTCATGAAAAAGAGAAGCAAAATGAGGAGAAATATACTAAGGGGGAGAAACATTCAGATATGATAGCAATTCAGTTGAGGAAATGGAGAATATTAGAAAATATTGCAGCAGATGGAGGATTCATCTTTGGGGGAGTTTCAAAGATGAAATGGAAAATTTTATTAAAGAAATGTTCATTTGGGTTGGTGGTAGTTTTTCATTCCGCATGTTTCCATCAATGTCAAAGGAGGAGATTATTGCAGATTTTCCAGTAGGCTAGTACTGACTGTATGTTTGTCATTGATGACAACATATGGAAAGTAGCATGCATGGAAGTCTTATACAGTAAGATTTCTATATATGAAGCATGGACATGATATCAGGATGATATCATGGGCACAGAGGTTAACTATTAGTACAGACAGTTATATAGCAGCTTGTGTCAGCAGTGTTCTTGACAGAGTAACAGACAGTGTTCTATGTATGGTTGTCCGCTCAGTTATCATGGAGCCTTGCATGGTTGGATATATGTTGAAGACATGTGAGGGATATTTTATTTATGGACACATAGTCTTTTGATGAGTATAAGTGAAGTTATGTAGTCGCTATTTGCCAGCAACAATTTCCTGTGTTTATTCAGAAGAGCAGATAGAGATTTTATTGATTCTTGAGTTGCGCCTATCTTTAGGGTATGCACCCTTGGAATTAAGCTAAGAGAAGAGTTATTGATGTTTGGTTAAGAGTGCATGAGTTAATTCAGCTTACAGAGAAATATCCAGTTGTTTTGGTAGAGCCGACAGTGTGTAGCATGCGTCTACAATTATCTTATTGGACAGGTCCTAGAATGTGTTGTGTGCATAGTAGAGCTGACAGAATGTTTATTGGAGTTTGTTATGGTTTCTCTAATATGATTTCAAGGTGGTTCTAATAGGCTGACTTGATTATATCATTTAGAGGAAAGATATTTATAGGAAGTCTTTTGTGATTGCTTGAATGTGGTTCATAGTTGATTAAGTAGAACAAAGCAGAGTGTGTGAAGTGTTGAGCCATCAGAAGAAGGTCTATGTGACCAAGTAAAGTACTTGTGCTATTCATTGGAACTGACCCAAATATCAGGTCAAAGCACAATTCACCAAGATCCAAATATAGTGTGTATCTATTATTCAAAAGGTTGTAGCCTTCGCCCCTTTGAGCAGTGAGTTCTCGAACAGTGCATCCTCTCCCCTAACAGGAACAACTGTAAAAGACTCCTAACAAGGTCCAACCCTTGACTAGGTCTACTGTACTTAATATATTGTAAAGAAACTCTTAACAGAGTTAAGGATCTTCTAACAAGGATCATTATATACTAGTACAGAATATTAGTGGGTATCAAGTCCCACTAGGGTTTTTACCTATTTGGGTTTCCCCGTAACCAAAATATTGGTGTTGTGTTCATGTCTTCTTTCATTTTTTTTATGCTTTATGTTTAAGTATACTTAATTGGATAAAGAATTGAATCTTGTAGATAAATGATTCACCTCCCCCCTCTCAGTTATCTCTTGGGACTATTCCTAACAGATACAACTAGTCTTGATTCTTGGGGAGAAGAAGATTTAATAAAGATTAGTGTGTTAGCAATGGAGAAATCAAAAGAGATACAAGTTATGAGAAATCCATTATTTGTTGAATTAGTCAACATACTAAATAGCCTACTTCCTAAGGAAAAGAAATTATCAAGTGTACATTCAGTGGATGATGTCAACACCATCTTGACATGCTTCAAAGAAAATTTCTCAAGTCTTGAGGAATCAGCATCAAAGATTACATAAGAGAATTATCTTAAGAAGAGGTTGAATGAATTAACATGTAACTTTTCACTTGACCTCAATTCTCTTAAGGTTGGTCAAGCTATTTTAAAGGAGATAGCAACTAAAGGAAGGAAAATAATAGTTGGTTGTATGAATAAAGAAAAACTCACATCAGACCTTACCAAGAAGATTTAGGAAGCTGAATCTATGATGGCAGCTATGATAAAATTAGTAGAAGACACCTCATAGGATATAAACATGTGTAAAAATGTCTATCAAGGTAAAATAGATAATATTGAGAAGGTAGAGAAAGAGATAGCCAAGATAAGGGCTAGGCAAGCACAGTTGAGACATGCACTTGTGCCCTTATTAGATGTAACCAATCAAAATATCAAGGAGATTGATGTTACCATTGTAACATATTATCAAGGTCCATGTACAAAATTGGAGAAGATGGAGAAGTTAACTTATGCATTATGTGCCCATCTCCAGACAATAGATGCACTCGAGGCATTTTGGCAGCAAGAGATCCAAAACCTTAAGATTGCATACCCAGATGTACTCACTATGTAAGTACTTCAAGTTTCATTTTTGAGCACCTTTTTCATTAATGTCAAAGGGGGAGTAGAGTAATATGGAGTAGTAGAAGGGAGATATAAGATAGAGTATATGATGTACAAAAAAAGATAAGGATATATGTTAGAAATTTTTTTGTAAAGATGTAGCTTAGCAACTTCGCCATATTCCTTTATTTCCATTAATGACAAAGGGGGAGATTATTGGAAAGTTGAATATAATAGTGTATATGACTAAGATTAGTGTTGTAATTATGGAAACAAATTCATATGGAGTTTTGGTGTTAGTGCACTTACTTAGAAGATTAGAATTTGGCTAAGTATGGAAGACAAAGAAGATAGTTAAGTCCCTGATGAACAGAGCATCAGCGCATGTGCGTATGATTGAGTTTTTGTATTTACCCTTGAAGATAAGATTTTGAGTATGTAATCATGCTAAGTCTAAGAACGCATGATCAAATGAGTTAGTATGAAGAAGTTGCAGTGAGTTAAAGTGACATAGTCAGTGAGCGGCAGAATAGAACAAAGCATGTAGCTGACAGACAAGATTTTGATTAGCGGTTATTATTTTGTTTTATAAAGGCTATGCTCCTATTTTATTTATGTTTTAAAATTTTAATAACAATTTATGTAAACACGCTTGATCCAATTCATTTGGAAGCATTGTATGCAATAGGTTATAGGCTGACTTAGTGAATAGTTTTGGTTGTGCCTATATATAAGACATGCGCTTTTGTATTTGAGGACATGATGGATTGTGAAGATGAAATAGAAGAGAAGAGGTATGATAAGTATGTATTAAGAGCAGTAAGAATTTTGTAGATCTTTACAAGAAGTTAAAGCATCAGTGCACAAAAGGAACTGATCAGACAAGCAGTGTCATAGCATCAATTCACAATTGTAGATATAGTGTGTATCTAATATCCAGGAGGTTGTAGCCTTCCTTATTGAGCAGTGATATCTGGCTTTGAGCCTTCCACCCCTAACAGGGTTTGTTACATCAAGATTCCTAACAGGGTTTGACCCTTGACAAGGTCATTGAACTAGAGCATTGTAATGACTGCTCCTAATAGGGAAAATGAACTTTCATAGGTTCATAATACACAAGTACAATTATTAGTGGGTATTAATTCCCACTAGGGTTTTTCCTTTGGCCAAGTTTTCCCCATAATCATATCTAGTGTTATGTTTTATGGTTGTTTACTTTAATTTATTTAATATTAAGTTTAGTAATTAAGTTATTGAGTTAAGTTTCAAGTATCAAAAATTAATATTGTAGAACACTTATTCACCCCCCCCCCCTCTCAATGTTACCATTCCTAACACTTTCTTCTTCTAACCAAGTGAATTGATCATGATACTAACTCAACACATATCTGATCCATTCTTTATTGAAAACTTTTGGTAGGTTAACCAAATGTGTTAAACCCTTAGTTACCAAATGCTTAAACTTGTCTTTCAACTCACAATCTTTGCACATTTCTAGGTATTAATCTTGAGTTTTCTTGTCTTCTAGTTCATTCAAATTGCAATGCATAAAAGTTATTACATCTTCCATCAGCATCACTCGGGGAGGAATTGATGATAGCGCACCCTCTTTGTCAACTTTAGTTTCCTTTAATGGTTAAATTTTATATTCAGGTTTGGGATCTTGTGTGATCTATATCAAGATAGGGGTATCAATCTTCACTTCCATGATGTATTTCCAAGTAATTGTTAAGCTTACTATGAAAAGTCAATATGAAATTCTTCATTTCTCTACATCTACCACTTAGCTAGGGCTTGCAATCTTCTCAACTCGATCCTTCACAAATAATTATAATTTGTGATTTGTATAATAGATAGCAAGAGACAATTACTCTTTTCTCAGACAACATCTCTTTAGAATGTAAAGTGAATAATGAGTAGATTAACCTCTATACTTAATTACTCAAAAGGAATTCCAATGGTAACATTAAGTACAAACATTAAATGTAGTTTACTGATATCAAGAGTTTACCTCAAACCTACTTGTACTAATAACATACTCCATTACTGCTAGTTGTCTTCATTGTGTGTTAACCAATAGATGTACAACTCCAAATGATAAAATACTAATAACAAAACTTATTCAACATCATTTTATGTGCATCTAATCATGTTGATGGGTAATTTAGCTCATCAATGTAAGGGATCAATAGATATAACAATGATATTTGGTCCCTAAGAAATTCTTACTTTCTTAGATGGATGATGAATCCCCTATACTAGAGGATGATGGGTCACTTGTTGATGTTCTGGCATCTTCTTTTCTTTCTTCCCTCTTCTTCCACATCTTTTTCATCTCATTCCTCATTTCTTCAACATTAACAATCCTTTTTCCTTTGCTTCCTTCATTTCTTGGTGAGTGGTTCCTGTGCCAAAAATCTCTTGCTAGATGTCCAATCTTGTGACAATGAAAAAAATTCATACCTATTTTCCTCCAAGGTCCAACATTACCTCTAGGATTCCTTAATCTATAATTAACCACCATATGTCCATAGTTCCCAAAAATAGAACATGAAACATTCATGTTTCCTTCTCTTCTTAGAGTACTCACAAGTTGGTTAGTCATTCATGATTTGAAATGTTCTAACCTGTGTCCATATTTTTTGCATGTGTAATAGTAACCATTGAAGCTTCCTCTAGATGATATGCTACTAGATCTTGATCTACACTCATAATCTTGATGACCATGTTTATTGAAATTTTAATAATATCCATTAAATGGTGTACCTCTTGAAATATTGAGTGGTGTGCTTCTAAAAACATTTGATGTATGACCAGGATTTCCAAAGTTATAAAAAGTAGGTTTAGTAGGTTTCTTACCTTGCATGTTGATAGGATCTTTAGACATTTGTGATGGATTCTTGGATCTAGATTTGGATGATTCTCCAACTTCAATTTTGTTGTCACTGATATATCCTAGGCTAGTGGTATCCTTATGTCTCCTTTGATTTTTCAATTGTTCATCAATTTTATGCATGCTCTGCTCAAAACAGGTGATTCTTTCATTGAATTCCTTTTCAATTTTTCAGGTCACTCCTCAATTTCTCAACCTCTTGTCTTAGGTTTTCATTTTCAGCAAGTATCTACATGTTTTCTTCACTTGTGACATTCAACTATTCATTTATTGTGTGATTCTCCTGTTGTAGCATTTGCATGATTGTATTTTTGTCTCTGATAGTTTGTCTAGCATTTCTCTTCTTTGATTCAATAATTCCTTTTTCACTTTCAGCTACTCTCATTCTTTCAATTATTTTAGCCATCCTTAGGGCTTAACTCTCTTGTTCTCTTTTCATGTTGATCAACTCTTCATTCAGGATATTGTTCTTTTTCATAAGATTTGCAATAGATGCATAAACTTCTTATGAATTGATACTTCCTTCTGATAGTTTCTCAATGTTGTCAAGACTTGTCTTCAGCTACTCTGATAGTTCCTTTCATTTTTTAAAAGAGAACTTGTCTTTCAAATCTTGTATCTATTCATTTTCTACTTCCAAGGCATCCTCTAATTTTCTCTCCTTCCTATACCTTTCCATCTCCCTAGATCTACTCTCAATTTGTTAAACTTACCTCTAGAGAACACTTTCTGTGATACCAATTATTGGCAATAATAGGTATTGAGAGGGGGGAGGTGAATCAGTACTATAAAAATTCACCTATTTCAAATGATAACCTTTAACTTGTCAAAAAATAAACTTTCATAACAATAATGCATGCAACTAAAATGTAAAGTATCAATGCAATGAAATCATAAATAATTCATGCACACATATAATACCTTAATTTGGTATTGCAGAAACCCTTGGTTAGAGGGAAAAACCAAAGTGGGAATGACACCCATGACTCTTCACTTCTGTAAATATTTTTACCTAGTTAAGAGCTACAATTTTCACCTTCTAAGTGACTTGCTTTGTTAAAGTGACTAATACATTGTTAAGTGTATCTATAAGTCCTATTACAAAATACCCTACTAAGGTATTTTATCCCACTATTATAGTGTTCACCCAGTTAATGGATTTACGTTAGATTCCTATCAAAGACTACCTTGTTAGAGTATTTTAGAACTTGTTGGAAACTGTTAGGAATACAACAAGAAATTTGACCAATAATTTTCACTCTACAATTCTTGATCAGATCATTTATGCTCTGTATCTATTCATTCAATCCTTTTGCAACTTTTATGAGATCAACTCTATGATCACACCTTGATTCTGCATCAATTATTTCAACTTCCAACTCTTATCAAATTCTTGCTTCATTACCAACTTTGTCTTCTTATACAATGTCCACCGCTAGATGTAAAACCATTTTAGGATTTCCAATCCATCTAAGCATATCACTACAATCTCATTTAACTCGTAGAAAACATAAATCTTCCATCACGTTGGTTGGATCTGACTCAGTTTGTCATTTCCTAGGTGTAATATTGCTTTATTCTTATTCACCAACTATACCTTGAAATCAAAATAAGGTTTTGTTAATAATTTCCTATAAACCATTTCGATTGACTCTCCAATCTATGTAGCACATTTTCTCTTTTGTCTAGGTTCAATGAATCTGCTTCAATTATGATCGATTTCATTAATTTCTCAAAACTATTTATATTTCACCTATTTGTTATCTGATCGATAGGTAGTTCACTGCTTCACCTATTTACTTGTTTTCATATACCAATAGTCTTCTTTTTTCACCACTCGCATTCCTTTATATTGACATCTTCTACTTTATTGATAATAAACCTTGTTCTTTATATCTCTTGTCTTCACCTATTGACTTGTCGTATTTTTCAATAGGTCTTTACCTACTCCCTTTACCTATTTTTCCTTTACCAACAATGTAATTCACTAATGGGTGTATTGGTTTACTCGTTGTGTATTTGTTTACCAATAAGTAAAACCTTGTTACCTATGTATTGGTTTGCTAGCAATGACAACCATACCTTCCAAAATCATCATTAATGACCTCATTATGATTCTTCAATCAACAAATATTTGGGACAATTCACTTACCCAAATTTGTCATCCATGGGTTTCATAATGGCACCTCCTTGTTTCTCCTTAAGTAATGAAAAAGGAAAATTTCATACCCTCTTTCCCTAGTCCATACATCTCCAACCTCCTTGAATTTATCTTCTAACTAATCTCTTCCCAAAAAATGTTGTTTAAACCATCTCGATTTAGGGTCATGAGCATGCATTTGGTTAATCATATCCTAGTTCAGCTTCCTAATTGGACCACTTTCCTTTTTTTTTGACTTCTTTGCCTTATACTCCATGCTTTTTGTTGGCCTTTTCTTTCTTGTGGAACTAGACTCTTCTCTCTTTTCAACTATGCTCTCTTGTTTCTTATGGGCTAATTTATTTATTTTTGCAAAATCTTGTGTCAAATAGCCTTGAAATTATATGATGAGGATACCTTGGCTTATCCATATTTAAATAAAATACCAAGGAAAGATTATAAATTCTACCATCCCCCTTTAATCTTTACTTAGGGAAAATAGAGCACTAGGTATCAAAACTGAATATTTACAATGATTTTGAGATTGCTCTTTAGAAAGAGCCTTTTTTAAGATATCAACAGTTGGATCATTTCCCTTGAAATAGATGAGGGACTCTTGCATCTCTTCAACTTGTTCTTTTATGAAGTGATTATGGAGTGATATGTGCTTGGATCTTGAATGGTACATAGGACTCTTTGCTAAGGAAGTAAAACTTTGAATATTACAATACAAAGGTGTAGGTTCTTTTTGAGGACTCACATCTTCAAGTAATCTTTGATTCTCGAGAGCTTCTGTAGATACATGTGTACATTCTTCATATTCATATCTAGTAGAACATAGTAACAAAGATTGATCATATTTAACTCTCCAAGAAATAGCAGCTAAATTTGTAATAAGGCAATAACCACTAGTAGATCTCCCATCATTGGGATCTCTTCCTAGATCTGAATTAGTAAAACCTTGTAAAGTAAAATCAGATTATGAATCAAAAAATAAATTAGTTATGTAATCAGTAATGCAATCATTGGTTTCAGAAAACAAATTTGTAATGTATCCATCATTATATGAAAAATCAACAGGAGTATCCAACTATTATAATCAACATCATTATCACCAGTATTGTCATTATCATAGTTATTATTATGGTCCTCCACAACAACCATAGGATTAGCACTATATTTAGAATCTTCAACTTTGGAGAAATCACAAAGATCATCTTCAAAAATACACACATCTCTACTAGGAGATTCAAAAAGAGGCAAAGTAACATTGAAAAAAGTAGAAATAGTGTCCTCTTCTTGTTCTAAAATTTCATCAAAAGAGGAATAAGAAGAATCGTCAAGTGTGAATGCATTATAAGAATATCCATCATCATATGTGATGCAGGAGCATCCTGGGTGTAAGAGCAATCTTGCATCACCCAAAAATATTTCTGTTTTTGTATTCAATAAGGGCTATTTTGTGCAGAGCTGCTATTTATGGAAAGTTACTATTTTTGGTAATTTTTGTATGTGCTCAGAATGATCTGATTTCTTTCTTGGAGGTTGATTTTGGTCATATAAGTCTGCCAGTAAAGTTTCATTGCCAGATCAAGTGTAGTTTTGAAGATATTGAAGATTTTCGGTATTGGCAGTAGGGTACAGAAACTTCGAACTCAGTTTTGAAGGCTTTACAGGCTCCGGATGAGGTCGAAAATTTGGGTGACAAGCGCTTGCGCCAGTCAAGCCTGTAGAGCGCTTCGTGGCGTTTCCGAAATGGGGTTATAGTGGCCGAGCGGGTCAACTGGTGATGACTTATGGTCTTCGGAAGTTGGGCCACCTGAAATGGCGAAAAATAATTTTCTTCAAAATTTCTGTTCGGGTTTCAAAGGTTATCTTGAGCCGACTATGATGTAATAAAATGTAAAATAAAATAATTCTAAGTTTGGTCGGCCTTATTGGCTAAAATTCTGGAACCTTCCCAGGCGGTGGATAATTGCCTATATAAGGAAGGCTGTATTATTGTCTTAGGCAGTTCAGAATAGTTCTGGGTAATAGTTCGAGGCTTTGTCCTACAGAATATTGTAAGGGAATGCCCATGTGGCTTTGCATGTTGTAATTCTGAAAATTTGTAATTCCACATTTGTGGAGATAATAAGGAGCCAATTTTTTGTTCTTGCATATTATTGTTGTTGTTTCCCTATGTCTGTTATGTGTTTGTGGTATTAAGGGGAGCACCCTTCATCAATATGATTCATCCCAAATAGGAGAATTATGCAAAAGAAGATTATTATCATAGTGAGGATTAAACATAATTAAAGGCGACATAATTAAATTAAAAAAAATGATAAGATTAAGCCAAACAAAGTGAAATACATTGAAGATAAAATGCTAAAGGATGAGAAAAATAAATTTAGCGCAAATATTAGCGGTTACTGTGCAAGAAAATTAAAAATTATTTAAATTTTTTGATTAAATGAGAGAACAAAATTGTATTGCAATGAATTAGCAAAACAACAATTGGAATATGATTATATTGATAAAATACATATGGGGCTAAAATGATTTTTAAAAAATTTGAAGTGGAAATATTATTTTAACATTTAAACCTTTTTTTGATAAATTAAAGTTGAACAAATTTTGTTAAATAAAAAGAATCTAATGATTGAGTTGTACGAAACCTACATTTACCCAAAAATAATAATAGTTATCTACAACTTAATAATGAAATAAGAACCGTTATAAAAAGAAGTGCCAAATGGAAGAAACGTTTGATAAGAATAGGTAAAATGATTAAAAAAAAATTTTGTTAAACAAATGGAACAAATTTTGTTAAGTATAAAAAATGAATCTAATGATTAATGAAATCGACTAATATTAGAGATGCAATAAGATGTGAAAAGAATGATGAAATAACGTAATGATGAAAACTGATATAAAACCAGAAGAATGTTATGATGAAAAATTTTCAACAACAATTATGTTAGAAAGAAAAAAGAAAACATAGGGAATAAACTGTCATGGAAAATACAATCCCGGTGTGGGGGGGATATCTCCCAATTGAACTATTGGATCGAGCTACGATTGTGATATGTTGTTAAGGATAAAGTTTGAAAGGTTCTTACTGGAGTGATCTTCTTAATGTATTTGGATTCAAAAGTTATGAGTGACTGAGTGCGATACTTTCAATATAACCAAGATTTATGAAAGTAATATTATGAAACTTGCATGCACAATATTATAAAACTAGAGATATATGAAAGAATAACAGAGGTGTAAACTAGAAAAAAGATATGCTTGCAAAACAAATAAAATAAACCTACATACACAAAGATATTGTAGAAAATATTTGAGATTAAGATAACATAATAAGAGATTGGAGATGCGTCTTCCAAAAAAAATGAAATAGCCTGCATGAAAAGGGATTAAAAAACTAGAAATATAGATTGTTTTGAATCCTGCAATAATGTTAGAACATACAAGTATGAAATCCCTTGTGGTTGCCCAACAGAGGGTGTAGTTAGATATTGAAAAAAAATCTTGAAATGAAGATTATTAACCTTAGATCTAGTAGTAAGCCATCCAGAACTAGTTACACAAATAATAGAAACTGGGTTTCGTGGCAAACCTTCCAAACCCACAAAAAATTTCAAATCCTTCTAAAGAGAGTTAGAAAATAATGTCAAATTTGAAACACCTACAACAAAATTTAATCAAATGAGATATCCTTCAAATGAAACCTTCATGCAAACACTCAAAACAAGCATTAGCTAGCTCTGATACCATGTAAGAAAAATACAAAAAATGAAAAGAGCTAAAGGAAAGAATCCAAGAGAGTGGGAAAAAGGAAGTATTTAACAATAAACTCAAAGAATGAGAGATTTCTTCAAGATCAAACACCAAAACCATCAAGATGGTCCAAGATCAACACAATGTGACAAGGAATTTGAAAGGGGAAAACAAAGAAAACCCCTTATGAATATAATATGAATTAGATAAAAAGCCTAGAGAAGGAGAGAGAATGTGAGCAAGAAGATCATTACAACACTATGAGAATAAGAGAGAAAATTCCTTATGAAGTGTGTGAGAAGCATCTCTTACATAGAGATGAGTGATGGAGTTAGAATGTAACTCCCATGTTCTATGAATGCCACATTCACATTAAGTGTGTGCCAAGTGTGAGAATCCTCTTAAGGAGGAAAAGCTAATTTCCTTAATAAAGGAAATAAAAGAAATGAGTTGTCCTCCCACTTGGACAAGAGGAAAAATTAAAATTAGGATACCTTGGCTTATCCATATTTAAATAAAATACCAAGGAAAGATTATAAATTCTAACAATTTATTAAAGTGACAATTCGCAATGATAGACACTTCATAAATTTTATTTGTGTGAATCCCTAGATCTACTTGATCCCAACATTTAATGAATATTCTTTTCTTGGTTTTGAATTTTGAACTGATATGACATTGATTCCTCATCAATGTAGGCTTCCCCTATAGTTTTATCATTGTAGGATATCCTGACAATATCACCGAGAGTCAGCACAACCATTTTATACCTTCTCTGATGCTTTTGGCTGCTCTGATGAGATCCATCGGTATTGGTTTTTCCAATATCCCTTTCTCTTTCTTAGAAAACTAAATATTACTCTCCAATTGGCATAGGTCCTACCAATGTGTTCATCAAGGATTGAAAGGCCTATTGAAGCACTATACCAATAGAAATTTTCACACCGATGACATTTATCGGGGTAACTCCTACTGATCCATCACTGGCAATATCAGTGTATGTCTATCCAATGATGTATGGTAGTTTATCTTCATTATGTTCCATTGGGGTGAAAACTTCCTCCCTTAGCCAACAATATGTTTTCCCTTCTTTGGTATAAGTCATCTTGATAATCCTATTGGGCATCGATATAGCTCAAAACCTGCTTCTCCGATAACTATTTCTATACCGATAAGTCCATCAATATAACTCCTCCTAATGCTTCTTTTTACAATGGCATTTGAACATCTCATATCTCTATAGGATGCATTGATGTACTCATCGGGTATCAGGGAAACCCAAAAGTACTCATTCTGATCACTTTCTACACCCCGATGACCTTTATCACTATAAAACCTATGGATAAACCACTCTTGTACTCATCGAGGTATCTCTTACCGATAACCTTATCGGCTATCACCAAGACAAGATTTTCATTGTGCCACTAGTGCATACTTTTCCAATAGGATTCATTGAGGTATTTTATACTGACCTTATTTATTTCCTTTATTTTATTCCTACTTGTTGATGTAACTCATGCCAATGTGTCTATTACTTATCACCTTATCTCTCCATTAGTGTATATTATCCCGATAATATGTTTCTATTTTGTTGAAGTATCATCATTGGGTTGAGTTTTTCTAATGGTACCAATTTCAATCAGTGTAGCTTCTTGCCTTTTTGTACGCATAAAAATATTTATGATTTTCTTGGTGGGTTTATGTAAGAAATGATAAGGAAGAGCAAAAAATGATCTTGTTTAATATAATGAGCAAGGTGTGAGGAAATGCATACCATGAAATAAACCAAGTCAAGAAGCATTCACCATACAATATGAGACAATGTTTTGAAGGGGGAAAAGCGTAAAAAAACCCCCGTGATATTATTATGAATGGGCCAAAGAAAAGCCTAAGAGAGAGAAAGAGAATGAGAGCAAAATGCTCATACAATACTTCACGAGAATGTAGAATGAGAAACTAAGTGTTGCAAGTGAATGTCTAAGAATGAGAAAAGAAGCATCTCTTATGTAGAGATGAGAAGAAAGGAGTTGAACGTAACTCCCATGTGCATGTGAGCCACATTCATAATGTGTGTGCCACTTGTGCTATTTCCTCTTAAGGAGGAATCTAGAATAAAAAGAAATTACAAATAAATATTATGTCCTCACACATGGACAAGAGGACATGCATTCATGTAGGGATTCTATAGGAATCTCCTACTTACATAATAAATAAACTAAACTACCTTGGTTTATAATATATTTCACCAAGGAAAGATTACATATTCTAACATCCCCCTTTAATCTTTACTTGGGGAAAGGAGCTTGATGGGTATGAGACCCAAATTATTACAGTAATCTGCAACATGTTCATGGTTGTGAGGCACTTTCTTTGGTAAAATAGTTCTTCTTATGTAGCATAGTGAGTGAGCAAAATCTGAATGCTTCAAAGATGTGGATTCACATTGCTGTTGGTCCAAGTTGTCAAAAGGAGTGTCTTCATAATCTGCATCATTATAACTTGAATCTAGAAAACAAGTACTTCTAGTGGATTGCCCACCTAGATTTGAATTAGTAAATGTATAATTTGGATAATAAATTTTAGAATTTAATAAAAATTTTGCATCATTATTAGAATCAGAATCAAAGGTATTATAACCAGAATTTGAGTCAAAGGTATCAAAACCAGAATTTGAATTATAACCAAAATTTGACTTAAAGTCATCATAAGTAGAATCATCAGTCATGGTAAAAATAGAACTTGAATCAGCATCAAAAGTACTATAAGGATCATTTGAAACATCAGAATTATTTGCAACATCAAAAATATAATTTGAAGCATCAAAATCATCTTTCATAATATTATCAACATTTTCCTTAGAATCAAAAGTAGAATTTAAATCTTCAAAATCAGAATAATACAAATCATTATCATCTTTAGAATCAAAACTACTCTGAATATCATCATTTGCATTAGTTTCATCAAAATTTTCAAAAAGATTAGGATGCATATTTTCTGCACAAACAGTGGGATTAGGAAAAGGAATAATGGATAGGTCATGAGAAGCAGTTTTATGCAAGGATGGTAAGGTCACATCTAGAAAAGTGGATATAATGTCATTTTCTTGATCAAGTATTTTATCAAAGGATACATAGGGAGCATTATAAGTATTTGGAATAGGATCTTACGAAGAATTATAAAAAGGTTCAATAAAATCCAAGACAACTTTATTAGAAGTAACATGTTGAGATGCACCAGTATCAATAAGAGGTTTAACAGGATTAAAACAAACAGTAAAAGCATGATGAGTTTGAGGTCCATTTGATTTTTCAACTGAATTGTTCTAATTAGGGGATTGATCCCTTTGTTTCTTAAAACAGTTTTGAGTTATGTGGCCATCCTTACCACAGTACATGCAATGTGGTCTCCTAGAGTTGTAATTATTATTATATTGTTGTCTAGAATTATTGTTGTTGGATTGTTGATTGTTTTGATTATTGTGATTATTATTATTAGATCTATTGTGAGTTTTAGCAACATAAGAAAGGTCATTAACTTTAAGTATGCCAAACTGAATTAATTTTGCCTCCTCTTGCCTTAACATAGTTTGAAAAATAGAATAAGTAAGTTGATTAGCTAAAGATGGAATAGCTAACTGAGAGTAAATGTTTGTAATGAATTGCTGAAACTAACGTGGTAAACATTTCCTAATTATGATGTGAATAATGCGAACATCAGATAATGTAACTTTAAGACCAGAAAGAAAAGAACGGATAGAATCAAATTTTAACAAAAAATCATCAACAGAATTGAAATCAGAATATCTAAGATCTTCTAACTGATCTTGAAGTTAAATCTTTCTAGCTTCATCTTCACTATCATAAGTATTCTTAAGGATAGTCCAAGCCTCATGGGCTCCATCAGAAGCAGAGATTAAAACATACAATTCAGGATTTAATGATATACCAATCAACCCTAATGCTTCCTCATTTTTAGTTTTCTAAGTATCCTGGTCAGCTTGAGAGGCAGTAGAGGCTGGTTTTGGAGTGGCATTAGTAACAATATCATAAAGGTGTCTAAAACAAAAAATAAAAGCCATATGAACAGCCCAAGCATGATAGTTAGAACTTGTTAATTTAATTTCAGGCATTAAAGTCGACATGATTAAAAAGAGTACGAGGAAAAAGCAGAATAGAAATGAGCACCGAAGTCAGATTCTGACATGCAATGAACTTGCATGCAAAATATATGACAGGTGACAAAAAGATTAACTAAAACAGATAGGATTAAAGCAGATTACAGATTGATTTAAAATAGATTTTAAACATGAAGTTAATCCAAGGGTTAATTGATTGATTAAAGTTGATGAATTAGCCCTCCTAATTAAAAGGAGTAATGAAGAAGCTTTAAAAAAATGAATAGGAGAATTAATTTTAACTTAAAATAATGAAAAAACTTTATATTAAATTTTTAAAAAAATACAACCTGCAAGAAAAAGTTAGTTGAACTTATATACTGAAGGAGAAAGGCAGGTTATTGAAGTTTGCTAGAAAAAAAATGGTAATTTAAAACCTTATATGAGAAATGTGAATGGAAATTCAATTTAAAAACTTTATATTTGAAATTGAAATAAAAGAAAAATTAATATTATTAATTTAAAAAAACCTTAAATTAACAATGTGATTAAAAATTAAATTAACTTCCAAAGAAACGAATTTAATGAACAAATTATCTTTCAAATTTTTAACAAGAAATTTTCTTTATTTATTTATTTTTTTAAAAAATTAATATAAAAAAGTAGAATATTTTAAACTACTATTATGATTATTTAAAATAGAGAAAATGAAATAAGAGAAGATGAATTCTAATTTCTAATTTAAAAAAACTTTATAAAAAACTTAATATTTTAATTAGAATGTTAAACTTACTATTAAACAAAATTGAAATTTAAAAAGATAAATTAAAACTTGAAATTAGCTTTTTTTTATTAAAAAGAATAAAAGTAAAAAAAAACTTAAAGATTAAAAGGTCAGACTAAACAACTTAAGGAGAAAAAGCTTAGAATTATAAAAGGTTTCCTTACATTATTGTTAAAACTTTAAAAAGCTAAGTTAAAAGTTAGGAAAACTATTATGCAGGATAACGTTAATAACGATTCAAAAATAATAACATTAATAATAATAATAATGTTCTTAACATATATGATCTAAGTAATATACTGTCTAATTAATATACTATCTGCAAACAGCAATGATTAAAAAAAAATGTTTATTGCAATGATCACAAGAAACGTATATGCAATGATAAATGTCTGCAATGATTAGAAACGTTAGTATAAAGATCAGAATGTAATAATAACGTTAGTATAATGCAATAATAATGCATGCAAGTGGAAACTTAAATAAATCAATGAATAGGAAGCAACGACTCAACTCAGAGAAAATAACGTTAATATACTGCAATAACGTTAATATACTTAAATAGATCACTGTTAATATATGTTAATATACTGCAAGAAAATTGAAGACAGTCGCAAAGGATGCAAACACTTTCCCTTTGAACTGAAAAGATACTAAAAATAACAAGAAGATGCCCAAAGCCGATCTGAATACAAAGGCAATGAATACACTAAGATCTTCGACCAGTATGCAAGGGAAAACCGCATGCAGCAAAGATGCAACCAGTTTCATTTTGAAAAAAAGAAAAAAAAGAAAAAAAGAAACGTTAAACTTAAGAAACTAAAAATGCACGTATAAACAGTGATACAAATAATAGAGAAATAAAATAAAACCACTACTTATGCGCTCAATTGATATTGATTGTTTGGAATTCGGAGATCCCGGTGTCAAATCTCACAGTCTCTCAGAAATCCTTGAGATGAATCAAGTGTAACAGTGAATATCACTAAAAAATGTAATGCAAATAACCAAATAATCGAATGTATGCAAATTTTAATTAATCTTATTTAATTGAATGTTTTAATGTATCACTAGAAAAAAGTGTATACTCCAATCTGTATGAAGGTGATATAGATGCAAGGAAAGCCGCATGAAATTGAAATAAAGACAACCTGTAGTAATAAGAAACCAGATATCAAAGGAAGACAGATATAAATGGGTATCTACTCTCCTTTGGAAGCCATCCAAGCTCACACAAGGGCCGGAAGAGAAAGTACACCAGGCATATGAGCTATGCAACTAGAAATATTAACACATATACATGAAAAGAAAAACTAAAATATTAAAGCATGCCAATCTATTGTTTGAAATATACTCGGATACAAAGATTCTTTCCACAGATTGCACGCATTGAGTCTTACACAAAATGACTAAAAAAACTTGATGTTTTCAAGCAGCCTTTCTATGTAAATTTGAAGTGAAATATAATGCCAGGTGCCAAAAAAAATACATGCAAAGCTATCTAAAATATGAATCTAATGATATCAATGGAGAAAAAAAAGAAACTGCACTAGCAAAGGTGAGATAAGAACCAGATATTGAAACACAAAAAAAAACTAGCAACTTCTAATATATAACCGTGAATAGAAGAGAACAGAGAACGCTAGCAAGGATAAAAGAGAAGCCGATCCAACAATGGGAGTTTAAAAAAAAAGTTTGATAGCTGCGAGGCCATTGAGTGAGATCCCCCACCAGAGCAAATACAACCAAGGAAGAAAAAAGGAAGGTTACAGAGAACCACTAGCAAGAATAGAGAACTTCTATAAGAAAGCAAGAAGAACCTTTTTTAACAACAATGAAGAAAAAACACAACTTATTGAAAAAGCAAACAGAGCTAAATGAAAAATAATGCATGCCAAAGGGAAAGAGCTAAAATTAGAAACTTAAAGCAGGAACCAAATAATGAGAAAAGCGGTTCTGACAAAGCAGAGAGAATATACTAATTTGAATGGAAATTTAAATAGCAACTAGGAACAAATGCAGGAACCTAAAAAAACAATGATTATCTAGCATAAGTAACGTTAGTGCGCATAAGGCAAGAGGCCAAAATTTAAAAGAAATTTTTTTAAAAAATTATTTTATTTTTTTTAAAAAAACATAGCATTAATTTTTAAATCCTTTTGGGATAATGAAATATTTATAATGATATAATTGATTGTAGAAATTTTGATAAATATTATATTTATCAAACCTGCACAAAATACAGTAAGGTTAAAATACTAACAAGGTATTGAGATTTTGAAATCAAATAATTGGAATGCTAAACGTTAGTAGTAAAGTAACTAACTTGATAAACCGGGTTTGGCGGTAAACCAGCCAAACCTAAAAAAAAATTTGATTTTTTTTTTTTATAAAAAAGATTAGAATAAGAATAGTAGAAAAATATAACTCTCTCAAGAGTCTCCGAAATGGAGTGCTCCAAGATATGGTAGCTCCTTCACCTGTACACTCAAAACAAGATTAAACCAACCTACTCTGATACCATGTAAGAAATGATAGGGTAAAAGTACAAAGCTGTGTCACACTTTTATAAAGGAAAAGGTCAACAACACAAAATTTTTAACTTTGACGACATAAAAATGGCATTTATGTTGAAAATTTGGAGATGATGTAAACTAATGAAATGTGTAAAACTGGATGAAGTTTATGCCTATAATTTTTTTAAATTTTTTTTAACAAGAATTCACATAGTTTTTAATTTTTTTAAGTCCATTTTTTACTTGCTGAAAAATGCTAAAAAATGAGGGTCTTGTTCGCACCAAAAAAGTATATGCAAATAATCTTTTTTTCCTTTGATTTCAAAATATGTCATAGATAAAATGTATAGCTAGTGCAGAAAAGAAGAAAAATTAGTTTTCAATGTATATTTTCTCTGTTATAACTACTCAAAGTCGAACATACCTGAAATCGACAGTTTTCATCTCGGGCCAAATTTCCCCTATCAAATCTACACCATTCAGAAAATAAATTACATACTCTTGAAGATAACTCTCTCCTCTAGTGTTAAGTATAAATTTTCAATTTTTTTGGTAAGCTTTACTATTTTTTTCTATTTTTGAAGCATCTTGTTCTCGAATGTTAAAATACCTACTTGCAATATTTTGAAATTATAATATATTAGATATTATTAAAATACTATAAAAATTATATGATGATAATCTTGACTCTGTACTCTAAAAAAGGGTATTTTTATATTTGTAAAAAAATATCATTAAAAAGAGTAAGAGTTATTGAAACATTGCTTTTCTGAAATAATTTTATTTCTTTAGTAATTGTTATAAAATATGCATTTAATAGATATTTCCAATTGGAAAAGTTGAAGAACTTATCTAACTTAGCTAGAATGAATCTAGCTAGACCATATGTTTGACAAAAAATAATTTTAGTTAGAAATACTCAAATTCAACTATGCTGATAAGTTGTCCTGAAACGTGACACAACTTTGTGCTTTTACCCGATAAGGAAGAGCAAAAAATGATCTTGTTTAATCTAATGAGCAAGGTGTGAGGAAATGCATACCATGAAATAAACCAAGTCAAGAAGCATTCACCATACAATATGAGACAATGTTTTGAAGGGGGAAAAGCGTAAAAAAAACCCCGTGATATTATTATGAATGGGCCAAAGAAAGGCCTAAGAGAGAGAAAGAGAATGAGAGAAAAATGCTCATACAATACTTCACGAGAATGTAGAATGAGAAACTAAGTGTTGCAAGTGAATGTCTAAGAATGAGAAAAGAAGCATCTCTTATGTAGAGATGAGAAGAAAGGAGTTGAATGTAACTCCCATGTGCATGTGAGCCACATTCATAATGTGTGTGCCACTTGTGCTATTTCGTCTTAAGGAGGAATCTAGAATAAAAAGAAATTACAAATAAATATTATGTCCTCACACATGGACAAGAGGACATGCATTCATGTAGGGATTCTATAGGAATCTCCTACTTACATAATAAATAAACTAAACTACTTTGGTTTATAATATATTTCACCAAGGAAAGATTACATATTCTAATAGTTTAGGCATTTCGAAGACAGTTACTTTTGTATGCATGAGATCAATTGTTCTCTACTAATCATCTTATGATATTTTGCATTCTCAATAACTCTTAGAAATATTTGACAACTTTCTCTCCTCCAAATTGAAAGGAAATTTGTTCATTCTGCCTCTCCTCACCGCTACCCCTGAGTTTCCCAGCTGATGGTTGGTCTTCAAGAGTTAAGAACATATGAATTATTCTATTGATAACTACTTCCTTTTCTTTAATCTTGCACATGGAAAATTTAGCAGTAACTATTCTCATGACTGTTAAATTAGGGACATCTTGACCAACAAAAAGATACAAAAATGATAAATGGGAAGAAAAATCAAATTAAAAATTTGAGAGCTAAAAGGTGGTCTTGGTGTAGCAATCTCCAATGAATGGATGTTGGGTACATGAAAGGATTGAGTTCATGCAAACCAAAAGGTACCTTGGTCACCTTCTTTCTAAAAAGAGAAGGTATTATAGGTTGCAAAAAGTTAGTTTCTATTTGATAAAGATGTATTATTCAAGAGAAATTTCGATGGTGTCTTCTTCTATGTTGGGAAGTAAGATGCTAAAAGAATCTTGAGAAAGTTTCACAGTGGATCAGTTGGAGGACACTACTCAACTCAAACCACATCTATGAATATCACCTATGCAAGATATTACTGGCCATACCTATTCAATGATGTTCATGTTCTAGATCATAGGTGTCATGAATACTATTTTTATACTGGTCGACATAACAACTTTGCTATGCCTTTGCACCCCATCGTGGTAGATGACCCTTTTTCAAAGTGGGGCTTATATTTTATTAGAATGATTAATCTACTATATAGTGCTGGACATAAGTGGATACTCACTACTATAAATTATTTCACTAGATGGATGTAGGTAGCTCCTCTAAAGAGCTCAATAGAAGGTGAAATCTTGAACTTCCTAAAGGGAATTGTTACTAATTTTGGTTCATTAAAGACTATTATATCTGATAATTCTAAGGCTTTCCTGGGATCAAAACTCACCGAGCTCACTCTCTAGCAAGGTATTTATCTCAAAACATTCTCCAACTATTATCCTTAGGGAAATGATCTAGAAGAATCAACAAACAAGAACCTAATAAGGTTGATGAAGAGGATAGGAGCAGAACAAAAATGTAAATGTCATAAGCATTTGAGGAATGCCTTGTGGGATGACCATACCACTCTAAAGAAAGTTTTGAAAGCCTCACCCTATGTGCTAGTGTATGGAAAATATTTTATCTTTCCTATCTGCATGGATCTCTCGGTGCTACAATTTCTCAAATATGTTGAAATCAAAGATAATTCCCCTATGGAGATCATGCTTGCAGAGTTATTAGAAATGTAGGAGAAGTGGGAAAAAGATTTCACTACTATGAGTACCAGGCAAGGGGTTGTGAAGAAATAGTTTGATAAGAAAAGATCTAATCTCGACTTTAAGTAGGGAGACCTAGTGCTGAAGTATAATGAACACAGAGCAAAGCTTGGTCAACATGCAAAGTTTGACAACCTCTAGAATGGTCCCTTCCTCATTTCCGGATGCAAAGATCATAATTCCTTCAAATGAAAGAACACAAATGGTGAGCCCCTTGGCATTCTACTCAATGTGATCCACCTTAAGCATTTCAATTAAGCTCAACTGTAAGTTTGTAAATTTTGTAAATATTGCATGTTACTTTTGAGGGTGTGAAAATAAAGCAAGAAGCTAGTAGTTCATTTTTTGTGAATCATTTTTTCTCTCTAAGTCCTTTTCCCTTTCAAAAGTAAGCTAAGGGTTTATTTAAATAAAAAATTAGATAAAAAGATTGATGGTACAAGGTATCATGAGCTACTCCCCACATATCTCTCATAAATCCATATTTCCAGTTGCATCATCTATCTTGGAATGACATTTTTATGTTTTTACTCCAAGCTTTAATGACATGCTTCTAAGTTGGTGTACAAATATTTAAGAAAATTTGATTTGGGATGAAGGTGGAAAAAAGGTGAGACACAACTCTCTAGAAAGAGAGCTAGTAGTTATGTGTGAATTTAAGGCATTAATTCACACAAGAGATCTTAATATCATTAAATCCCTTACATCATAATGTGAAAAGACCCTCAATATCTCTTTAAGTATCAAAGATTTATGGTAAATGTGAATTATGAGAATAGCTTGCTAGTAAATTTGCATGAATAAACTTTTTTTTCTTTCCTAGAAATATTACAAAGCTCAGAAAAACTCAAAAAGTGTAAAGCACAAAAGAAGCATCAAATAGAAGTAATCATGGCTATAGAGATGGGTGAATCAAGCACAGTAGTAGAAGTCCTAGAATGTGCAGAGTTTTTTTGATATTTTTGGAGAATTTTCTTTCACTGCCCATGTAAATCCTACAAAGCTAGGTATTTGAGAACCAAATCCAAGGATAAAGGAATGACCAAGAATCCTACTACCTCGATTGATATTTATGAAGATGTCTTCGACACTAACTTGTGTGAGAAACCCAAAAGTCTTAGGGAAGACATATGTGCACGAATGATTGCTAGAAAGAAGAAGCTAGAGACTCTTTCAGCTACATGCAAGCTATGGAACAGTGGTCTTCCACAATATTTGGTTCCCAAGGTTCCACATTGCCCAAAATTTGTCCACATGTGTGTGCAATGCTTTTATGCAAGTCTCAACATCATCAAGGGCAATAAGTTGAGAGTTTTAATCAGTGTAGATGATATAAAGAAAATGTTATGCATCCCCATGCTTATGGTGGCTACAGAAAAAACTAACAAAGAAGCTTTGAAAGTTTACTGGGGTAGCAAACATAATGCCCAATGTTTTTACAATTTGGTGATGGGAAAAGACTTGAGCGAGAAATAGAAAACCTCCAAATTTCCATTTGTCTATTAAGAATCTAACTGGAAAGTACTTGCAATATGTTTTATCCATGCTGACATACATCTATGGTTTTGACCATGAATTTGATGTGCACTCTTTCCAAATGGGTATGTTGTTCATTCTCTAAAACAAAAGGATATTTTCTACTTATGAATTTTTTGAGTTCTTGGTTGAAGAATTCATTTGAATCTTGCCAAATTTCCACAGAAATTTATGTTCAGGTATTTTTCATACCTTATGCATATGTTTTTATATCAAAATGCCAACATATTTGGCTAATTCCTGAACTTGGACACTCATAACCAAAAAGGGGAAAGGCTTCTGATAACTATGTAGACTCTAGTTTTAATGGCTACATATGATTTCTATGATTTCTCCCACTCTTTCTTAGCCCCTGCAGTTCAAGATATATTGGGACTGGACACCATCCTATTGTTTAATGCAGACCATATCATCTGGATGCCACATGTAGCCCTCGCTGTGAATGGTTCTCAAGTAAAAAAACTTCTTTGGTTTGAGTCCATGGCTTCATAGAGGATTATTTATGCCTACCTTTTTGTGTGTCTTGTCACACCTTAGCTCTAGAAATTTTGAGATAAATGGTTATTATAGAGTGTCACATCGAATTAGGGATGCATGATACTACTATCATGCCTAATAAGAAAACCCTAGGGCCTTTCATGGTGGAGAGAAGACTTGGTGTAGGGGGAGTACTTAGAACCATGCTTCTTTGGATTGGGGTCCTACTTATCAATGATAAGTGGAATTTTAATCCTAATGGTTTCCTCTCAAGGAGGAAAAATTATGTTAAACACATACCTCATGAGTATTGGGACAAGAACATGAGTTCCACAATAGAAGATCCAAACGTGTACATTCATCTTTCCCAAGATTCTAGAATTGAGTACACCCCCTGGCATAATTTTTACAAGGTAATTATTATTGCGGACACTTAGAATAAAATAATAGCCAACCTTATGAGGAAAATGGAAGAAGATACCTGGCCGAATGAGAAAATATTGGTCATCTCAATCTACATGCAGGAGATTGTGTAGCTATGCACATTATTGAGAATTGTCCCACTGATGAAAAATTTGAGGAAATATGGAAAAAATTAAATGGTGAAGATTAAACTGAAGAGGAGTGTGAGCCCTCTGAAGGTAGAACTAATGAAGTGGAAAGTTTTTATGTATAAGAAGTGTGACTGTAGGCTCCTCCATCTACTAGAGCTTCATCTTTTCATGAAATTGCAAAGAAGCCTCAAATACAGGTGGGAAGGAAGAGAACTGATGATACTTCTGCCTCTTAGTAATTCCCACTACCAAAGAGATAAAAAGCTACCATCTTTCCAGGTGGTGTTCAAATAATAAATCCAGCTACTATAGTGCCATCTACATCTTCAATTTAGGTAAGTTTTTCCTCCCCTCTTCTCTCTACTCAATCTCTAGTTTCTCCAACTACTTTGATTCTTTAGAAGTGTTGCTTCCTCATCTCTATTGTCTTTTTTTGTTGTGATATTCTTTGTAATTGTGTCATTTGTATCCCAATTTACATCAACCTCACAAAGTGTATCCTTTATCATGGCTGCATCCTCCTCATTCACATCAACAACATCCATTCCTATTGCTTCATTTTCTTCCACTACTAGTCCTTTCTCTATGCCAGCGGTCACCAAAGCGCTAATCTGAAACTACCCCTCATATAGTATCATCAAGCATGACCTCCACACTTACTCTATCAACCCAACCTCCAAATTAGATCCCTCTATTGTCCCCTAGCACTATGGATATGCCACTCTAGGCTCAATCACAATTTTCCATTATCCAAATCCCATACATGCTTCCACTTGGAGTCTCTTTTGTAGCATGATTCATCCCGTCATACATGGGGTTGTAGTAGCAAGGAAGTTCTACTAATATTTCTTGATCTTAGCAGATACCAAAGTAAAAGGAAAAGGATGTACAAATGATGGTAGAGCTTAGTGTGAAAATATTTTACAATGAGGAGCAACAACACCTGATGTTTGTATCTATTACACCCAATGTGATAAATCCAACTGGTCAAATGGGACCAGATGATTATGCAGTTCAATTTTTAGTGGTCAATTTAGAATCCACTCAACTAAAGGATAGATTATTTCTAGCTAAGGAGGCTTAGAGAATTGTATCCTCTAACTATATGAAGAATATGTGGAAGCTCAATAAAAATTCCACTAAATTGGATAGGTTAAAAGAAACAAGAGATCACCTCTCGCTAAGGGAGACTTCCCTAGAGGATGAAATCTCACTGCTTCAATCATCCTTGCAGCAAGAGAAAGAAGAAAAGGATGGACTAAAATTGCAAGTACAGGATATGGAGATGTACATGTAAAAGGAACAAGAAGCAAAGGATTATAACTTCAAGAAGCTACAAGATAAAAAAATAAATGAGTTATTCCTATTATAAGAAAGCATCTAGGATACCACACTACTTGAGGCTAAATTGTAGGTGGTCTCAATAGAGAATGAACTCTTTGTCAAAGAGTAGATCACTGCCTAGGGTCTCCTAACCTAGGAATAGAACACAAAGGAAAACAAGATTAAAAGTTTGTCTATGGAATAGGAACAAAAGCATAAGCTAGAATAATATTTGACCAAGAAAAATGACAACTTAGATTTGAGAAACAAGTATGTACAAGAGAAGAGTATAAAAATGATCACCCTAAAATAAAAAATAAGTAGTCCAAAGAAAAATAAGAAAGAGTTGGAAAAAAGATAATCCTGAAGGAGCCAGAAAATAAGCTTCTATATGAGAAACCTCAGGTGCCTCCTCCTCTATCTGAAGATCTCACTCCAAATTTTGAAGACATTCTTTATGTCGAATGGGAAAAGGTAAATTAATTTATTTATTCTTTCAAACCTACCTTCTGATTCTTAATGGAGGCCCATTCTTTATGAGCTCATGTTAAGCCCACCATCACTCAATTTTCCAATTTTTTGAAGCCAAAAGTTGCAAGTATGCAACATCTTGCGAGTTGGTTGTATGTTGTATCAGATCAAGATATTGTGGAATCTAGTTTTGCAGATTGCAAGGAGGTAGTGAGAAATAAAAATTTATAATCATTAACTACCACAAGACCACTCTTTGGACTCGTATTACATTTTCTAATTTGGAGTTTGCAGTTGCAATAGTTATGGGGTGCTTCAAAGAGCTTGAAAAATATATCTCATCATCCCCCATTAACATAGATGGGTCTGTAATGCAGCCTAACAAGTTGGTCGCCTCAATTGATTAGTAGTTCATCCAGACAACTCTCTAGTTGATCAAAGAAAACCAAGAATTTGATCAATTTGAAAAATTTCTTCATGCACTTGTTTACTTTCAAATATTGTTGGAAATTGTTTTCAATGACCTCAACTCTACATCTTTCCAAGAGTTGATCAAGTTAGACCAAGGAACCCAATGCTTGAAGATTTGGGTATTGCCTTCAGAGAATGAATGGATCCCCTTGTAGACCACTATTGATAGCCTCTTCAGAGTGAGAAGTTAAGGAACAGGTCAACAAAGCCAAAATTTTGATGAATTTCCATCCCACAGGTAGGATGTGCCTCATGGCCACTAGAATTGTGAATTAGAATTCACTATGTTGCAGAGTTAAATTTTTTTCTAAAGCTTTATTTCACTTCCCAGTGAGTTTTTCTTAAGGATCTACACATTCCTACCACTTTTCATTGCAGCGTGTGTTTGGAGCATGTAAGTTTTTCCCCTACCAAAAATCTGTGGCTTTGTGCACTTGCCACTTGGCAATACGACACATTTTTGGGTCAAACTTATTTTTCTTTTCGATGGAAGTCTCTTCTCGAGTGCTTGTATTTTTATCAAAGTGCTAGATACTTTTAATTTTTTTGGGTGGACCCATGCATTACTTAAAGTTATATCTTCATTGTGTAACTTGAGCCATGTGGTCTTCTCATAGGGTTTTGAGAGAATTCATCTTTTTCTTTGAAAGAGAGTTCGCACTTGTCTGCCACATGTTATCTCATGGTTAAAGAAAAAAATTCCATGCGTCTTGTGTCCACAAGCTTATTTTCTTCCAGTTATGGAATTTTTCTCTTGAAGTAGCTAGGTGAATTAATGGAAAATCCAATCTCAAGTGGTAGTTGAGTAGATTAGCAAAGATTTGATCTGATAAGCTGGTAGTTGAGTGAAGTAATAGAGAATTAGATCATGTTAATAGACTAAGGGATAGCTATTATTTTCTCAAAGCCAATGCCAAAAATTATAACTTCTTAGCTTCATAGAGGAGGATGCCTGGTAGTTTTTACAACTACTCTTGGTTAGGGAAATCAGACAGTACCCTAGCTTATATAAGGTAGAGCTTTGTGTTGTAAAAGGGACCTTTTTAATAGAAATAGAGGACTTTCATAGATATTGAAGAACTACTTTTTACAAGCCTCAAACTTTATTTTGTGCAATTGAATCAATATCAATACAATCAATCATGCTTCTAGCCCTTTTGTCTTTTAAAGATTCATTATTCATGTATGTTTCTATAGTATTATTCTGACTTTAGTGCACACATCTTTGATTTTTGCCAAATAGATTATTTTGTAAGCTTCTTTTTTCTATAGTTATCATTGTGTATTTCACTCTATGTCTTAGATTGAAGGGCTATATATATATATATATATATATATATATATATATATATATATATATATATATATATATATATATATATATATATATATATATATATATATATATATATATATATATATATATATATATATATATATATATATATATATATATATATATATAACTATTCTTAAATGTATAGTAGTAGTAAAGTTTCCTTGAGATTCCATTTCTCAAAATAGCTTGTGCATTTGAATTTTAAAGTGTTCTGGCAAGGTAAAAGCACAATCAGGGGTCACCTTTTAGGCTAACTTATCAGCATAATTGAATTTTAGTATTTCTAACTAAAAACTAATTTTGGTGAAACATATGGTCTAGATAGATTCATTCTAGCTAAGTTTGATAAGTTCTTTAACTTTTCCAATTGGAAATATCTATTAAATGCATGTTTTATACCACTTTGGGTCCAATTACCATAAAAATAAAATTATTTCAGAAAAGTGGCATTTCAATAACTCCTAATATTTTTAATGATATTTTTTTAAATATAAAAAAGTACCCTTTTGTAAAGATCAGAGTCAAGAATATCCTCATATAGATTTTGTAGTATTTTAATTAGATAGTTTATTTTAATTATAAAATATTGCAAGTAGGTATTTTAATAGTCAAGAAGATGTTGATTTGAAGAAAGAAAAAATAGTAAATCATACTAAATAAATTTGAAAAATATATGGTGCACTAGACGAGAGAGTCCTCTTCAAGAATATATATTTCTTTTTTTTATTGGGATAGATTTGTTATGAAAAATATGTTGCAAGATGAAAACTATCGATTTCAGTGAGTTGAATTTGAATTGTTATAAAAGAGAAAATATAGGTCACAAACCAATTTTTATTTTTCCATGCACTAGCTATATATGTCATCTATGACATATTTTGAAATTAGGGGAAAAAATATTTATTTACATATAATTTTTTGTTGGGAACTAGACCCCTACTTTTTAGCATTTTTCAGCTTTTGAAAAATCATCTTTAAAAATTAAAAAAAATATCAATTCTTATTTTAAAAAATTATTAAAAATATTAATCATAAACTTCATCCATTTTATCACATTTAATTAGTTTACATCATCTTCAAATTCCAAACATAACTGTCATTATTATACTATTGAAGTTGAACAACTTTGATTTTCTTAGCCTTTTCCTTTGTAAAAGGGTGACAACTTATTGTTCTTTTACCCTCCAAAAGCTTGGTGTATCGACTTAGTATAGATTAGCAATATTTATTCCCCTTTTCCCTCTACTTTAAATGAAGAGCTGACTTCTAAAATCCAAGAGGTTTCTCAATGAAATAGAATAAGGTCCCCATTCACTAAGCTTCGCATAGGTCATTTATCTAAAATAAATTTTAGACATCAACAATTAACATAAGGAAGAATTTAAAAATTTAATGAAAATCATCCAAAAATGGGTGGGTAAAAACTTCATGAAACCTATAATTATCTCTATAATCATCACACACTAATAGCCTAGATTGGACCCAAAAAAATATGATGAAGCTTCTCTTGTATTTTGTAACTATTAAAAGTGTCAAACCAGAGAGAAGATTCCATGTAACTTATACCTTTACCTTCCAACATCATCCTTTTTGAACCACAATAGAAGATGTATCTGTAGACACTTAAAAATCCTTTAGAAAATAAAATATTTTTATTTTCTGAAAAATCCCTGATGACATCATCATTTATTAATTAATTAATTAATTAATTAATTTTTATGCCATTAAATCCCTTTATCTTAATTAACAATATTTAATTAAGAAATCCCTTCCCAAAAATGTTTAAATCTTATTTAAACATTATTCCCCTATTTATTAATTATTTAATTAATAAATTGACCAAAAATCCCAAAATAAATAATTTATTTATTTTTTGCCCAAAACTTGGCCAATTTCCTTAAGACCACTAACCTCTTCCAGAATTTTCTAATCATTCTTTAATTTTGATTAAAGGCTAATCCCCTCATTTCCTAACTCTAATCCCAACTCAAAATATTTAATTAAGATTAAATATTTAATCCTCATGTTTATTAAATTCATTTTAATAAATATTCTCAAACCTAAACCATGGATATAAATAAATCTTTATTTATTTCCTAAAATCTATGTTTATCCTAAGAAAATTCTAGACTCTTCTAGAATTTCCTAATCCTAATCCTAATCCCCCCCTAACCTTGTCACATTCCCTAACCAAGGTTAGCCAACTCCTAAGCTTAACCCAAAGTCAACAAACTTCTAGAGACTTCTCTTACATGCATTAAATGCATTTAAAGCCTCCTTATCCCTCTTACATGCATTTATGATGCATTTAAGAAGCCCCTCACCCCTTTCTTACACCCTTTGACCTTAGGCACATTTCCCAAATTGTGCACATCCCTCCCATCTTTCAACCCAATACCCTTGTGACACTTGTCACAACGAGGTGGCCCTAAACTAGTACAATCCATGTGCTCCCCTTTGAATGAATCTTGGCCTCTCTTAAGGATTTTGATCCTGGCCACTCATTCCCCCTTAGGAAATCCTATAAATACCCTCATTTCTAAGAGCATTCATTCACCTTTATTTTCAAGCATTGTTATCATGCTCATTTAGCTCTAGACTTAGCATAATCAATACTAATTGTTAGTTTTTCATCATTTTCAAGCTTTCTTAAAACACATCTTAGCATAGATTTAATGGATTAACCTAGTTTCTTCCATTGTTTTGCATAAGCATAGCATCATATCACATCTCTATTTGGTTTAAAATCAATCTTAGCATAAACATCATGTAGCTTAATCTTCATTTCAACATCATTTAGATCCTTGAGGCCTTAGGGGCAAATCAGGTGTTCTATACTTGTTTTGTGCCATTTATGAGGTTTTCATGGATCTCAATCCATCCTAAAATGCATTAGAGTATCTTCCAAGTGCTTAGAGAGCACACCCACATCCTCTTAAGCAAGAGAAAATCAAACAGTGCTCGGGTGCACCTGTTTTAGCTCAATCTGAAGTGGCTTAGCTTAGAGTTTCTTTGTTTTGGATTGATTTCATGTTAGATTAAAAATTTTAATGTTTGATTGATTTGAGCCTTTCAAAATAGATATAGGTATCCTCAAAAGCCTAGTCTACATTCTGGCACGCCCGGTGGGACCCCTGTCCTGATCAACTACTCTAAAATTGACATTCCTTGGCCGTTTTTCTCATCTTTTTCTCAAAAATTTGAGTTGTAACATTTCACTCTTGGCCAAATTGCGCATTTGTAGTCTACAATTGCGCATTTGTTGAAAAATTTGTAAATCTGCGCATTTATAAGTTAAATTATGCATTTGTCCTGATTTGTTGCGCAATTGTCATGATTTGCTGCGCATTTGTCATGATTTTCTGTGCATATGTCAAATAGAGCTGCGCATATGTATTTTGTAAAAAGCTTGCATTTTGACAGCATTTTGGCAGAATAGGTGTAGTTGCGCATGCATTCTTTGTTGCTGCGCATATGTGCAAAATTTGGATTTCCTGTTACTGCGCATATGTTCAGATTCCTTACCCATTTGTTCACTGTTCCTGCGCATCCATTCCAGTGAGCAGTAAACTGGTGCTTTTTAAGTATTTTAATTTGGTTTTTTCCTTGCAGATTCTAACTCTTGTTATTTTTTGCAGGTACAAAAAAACATTTAAAATCAATCCTAAAGGCTTTGTTGATTAAAGAAACTAACTTCATTTTTTGTAAAATCTTGAATGCCTTTCAAGTTTCATGCATCAATGCTAAATTAGGAACTTGTCTTCTTGGAACTAAAAAAAATCAAAGCAAATGGTCAAAACAAATCTTGAATGAAACTAAAGGAATGAAGCTAAGTCCTAAGAGTCATTGTCAATTTGAAAAACAAACATACTCTTGAATGCACTAAAAGAAATGAACATCTCTCTTCCCTTTTTTGTTTCAATTCAAAGCAAGTGCACAATCAAATCTTGAATGCCTTAAAGGATCAAAACAAAGCACTTCAAAGTTCTTAAGTCAAAACGAGAATCTCAATCTTGAGTGCTCAAAGAAAGAACTTGCAATCGCTCAAAAATGTTTACTTTTTGGAGAAAGAACAAATCAAACCTTAAACACTTGTGTCTTCAAATTCAAAGTTCAAATCACACTTAAATCAATTTGGGAAAGAACAAACTTGCTTGATGTGCATCTAGGAGCTTTACATTTCCTGTAAAATCCTTGTTAAAGTAGGCAACATAAAACATTTGAACTCGAACAAGTTCACTTGTTTTACTTTTAGCGAGGCTTGTCCAGGGAGAAAAGTGCTTCCTCCTCAGAGAACGACCTCAAACCGGTATCCCCCCTGGCCAGTATAGAAATAAAGTGAAGGAAAAAAGTACTCACTTATATCTCCTAATCCATGGGCATTTTGTGCCAAATACAAATGTTTGGGGATAGGTAAATATTCCTCCCCCAGCGTTGTTGGCTAGGCTCTTAAGTGAGTCATAAGCGGTCAGCATAATCGGGTATGGAGACTCCACAGAACTATTAAAAACCTGATAAAATAGAGGCTACCCTATCTACATCTGAAAGTATCAAAATCCTTGTGCAAGGACCAATTCCAAGGGGTTTACCAGGTCGCCTCAAGATTACTCACCATTTGTATTCCCTTTTAGGGGGTACCAAGCTGTGGGCAAGCGATTTTGATACTCACCTTCCTTAGGTAGATCTACTTGAAGTGCTTGACAGTCAGAAGCTCCATGAAAACATTGTTGGAACATACACTTTTCAAAGCTTTATCAGAGTCAGTTATCTTGTTTGTATCCCACAAGGTTGCTTTGTCCTTTGCGGGGATTGCTTATCCAAAAATCTTTGTTGAAATCTATCCTTTGCCATTGGAAAAACATCAAACTAATCTACAACTTGGTTCAAGATACTCAGAAAAGCCATGTCAGTCCAAATCCTCCCAAAATCCAGAAAATGTCCAAAGCTTTCAGAATCTCAAATCATGGTCTTCAAGTCATATTCAATCCAGTCTTGTCATCCTTTCCTCCTATCCTAGGTTAGCAAAGTCATCTCGGTCATCCCCCATCCCCTTGTCTGTCTCCCTCTAGAGTCAGTCATCTTCCAATCTTGAGCCAAATCTAATCCTAAGTCCGATTCTGTCAATCATCCTAATCTAAGTCTTAGTCTTCCAAACCATCTTCATCATTCATTCCTTATCCAACTCATCTACAAATCAGCATGTCTCAAAACTATTATGATGAGTTTGGTTATTATGTCTCTCCCCTCAATCCATCCTATCCCAATGATGATAAAATCCTTGTAGATCATGATAAATACTTTGAAAATCCTAGCAAGCTTTCCCCAAACATCTTTCATCATCCAATCATTCCTCCAAAATATCCTATCATGCCTTCACGCTTATCCACTAGCACTCCATTTCATGTCCTCAGCAAGGTAAATCCATTATCTTATCCATCCATAACTTATCCCTATCTTAAACCTACACATCCTCCATATGCATCCTTCATACCTCCATCTCCTACTATGGTCATATCCCAATCACCACCATCCCCTCGAAACACTTCACACTACTTCCCTTATCTAAAACCTCCCTCCACTTATCCTCCAAAACCCTTTCAAAACCAAATAGCAAGTCTTCCAATTCTTTTCCCCAATCCTCCATCCTATCTCAATCCACCATCTTCTATTCCAAACCACATTTCCAAAAATCCCCTCCCACAAGCAAAGTGCATCCTTCAAACCACTTCATATCCCATACCTCGATCCATCACCTCTACTTCTTCAGCACCATCATCCCTTCAAACAGGTTCACCATCTTCCACCCTATCATCATGTGAGGACTATCCTAGCTATCCATCTCCTCCATCTTCTAATCCTTTTTCACCACGAAAGTCTCCAAGGTGTTTCACAAGGAAGCCAACAACAAATCCCACTCCTAGAGTTGAAGAGCCAAGCCATCTCAAAATTTCATGTGAAGCCATAATTGATGAGGCCCATCCATTGCTCCCATCTATCATCTATCTTCTGTACATTGATCTTCTTCCATCTCCTAGCGTCATTGAGTCCCTTCCATCTAAAGTTTTCATCCAATCCCCACTAACATCACCTCCTCCTAGCATTATCCAAAGCACATCCAGTGAGACCCATGAGTTCACCCTTCTTCCTACCATCATAGCTGCAGAATCTTCCATCCTTTCATCCATACCATCTGAAGAGTTCTTCCTTCTTCCAAACATCACAGCTACATAATCTCCTATCCTTCCATCCACCCCCTTTGAAGAGTCCCTCCATACATCCCATGTCACTCTATCCACACAAAACCTACCATGTCAAGATCTTGTCCAAAAGCATGTTGAAATACTCACAGAAGAAAATCAAGATCCAATCCCTTCACTTCCCCCATCACACGTTTTGCTGCTGCCATCACCCCCAATCCAAAATCCTACAATCCCAACTCCTCCAATCCAAGATCCTATCATCCCAATTTCTCCAACTAAAAATCCATTACTATCCCCCAATCCTAGTCAAAATCCCACCATCATATCCTCTCCTCTTGAGGATCTTCCAATCCAAACTATCCCACTACCATCACTCTATCCACTTGGACCACTTACATTTGTCAAAGGCAGTCCGCTTGAAGCAGAAGAAATCAGTTTCATATCTTCCATCAAGGAACCAGAAACTGGATGTTTATCATATTCCCCAAGTCAGAAATATCCTTGTTTGAATAAAATGCTCAAGAAATGGAATTATCAAGGCAAAGGCCTAGGCATCCATGAACAAGGAAATCTAGAGCCTATCCAAGACAAGAAACATCCAAAGTTATGTGGCATTGGTCACACATTAGAAGAAGACACTTCCTCCAAAAATGTTGGTACAGCTAAAACTAAATTCAAGCATCCTTCCAAACCCACCATCACATCTCCCAAAACATATAATGTTATTCCTCCTCCTCCATCATTATAGCCCAGGACAACCTATCACATTCCTCCTTCATCCTCCAAATCCATTTTGGGTCCCTACGTCCCAAAATCTTCCAGGACATATCCTCTACATACCCCCTCCATTTTGGGACCTTACATCCCAAAATATCATCCCCCATCTTATCCTACTCAGTCCTTCATCCAAAATCCAAGCATCCCTATTCAGGATCAACAAAGTCACATTCCCACATATCCTACCTACCAATCTCCTTCCATATCTCCATCCATATTTCCTCCATCCCGCACATCTCCTCATATTCACTCCAATGCTCCCCGCAATTTGGATGCCATATCCAATATGAATAAAGGGAAATATCCACACAAATCCAAAGATTGTCATGTCTAGTCTAAACGACATGCTCAAATAAAGCAAAATCCAATGCATCCCAATGGCCACAAAGGCCCAGCAAAGCAAAAGCAAAATCTGATGCATACCAATGGCCACAAAGGCCCACCAAAGCTAAAGCAAAAATGATGTGGATCCCAAAGCAAAAAGATGTAATGCATCTAAAAGAAACAGCCACAATGGCATCCAAAGTTGCTAATCCCCCAGCTACTCAGTCTTCTCCTCCATCTCCTAAATCTATTTTGGGTCCCAAAAATTTGAAATCTCCTAGCATAAATCCTCCATCACATCCACCTCTATCTTCCACGACCCATCCACTTCATCCATCTTCCTCGCAACATGTGCCAATGTTGGTCCTGACAGCATCTCCCTATCATGATCACTTTCCATCTTTCCATCCAAACAATTTCTACCACCATATCTCCCATTTACCCCATCTTATCCATGCCTTTGCATAATCCCTCCATCCCAATAAAGTTGTACCAACATCCAGAGAAATCAGCAGGTCAGCACCAAATCAGAAAATCAGCAACATGACAAACATCAAATCAGAAAGGTAGCAACAAATCAGAAAATGTTAGCAACAAATTAGAAGATTAGTGAAGAAAGATATCAACACATCAAAAATATTAGAAGGTCGGCATCTAGTCAGCAGAAAATTAGAAAAATCCATAAAAATTGGAAAAAATCAAGAGAAAAGTATCAAAAAAGAAAAGAGAAAAATATTCATCCTATGGTGAAAACTTGGCAATTCAAGCACCTTGGACAAGTACCATGGTGAAAACCTAGCAAACAGGTGTCATGCGTAGGTTCCCCCCCAATTCCTTTTTGCAGTTGGGGGCCATTCCCTTCTATCACCTCTTATCCAATATCTCCTCCATCCCATTTGTCTCTCACCTCCTTCATCCTCCTTTGGATCTTGATGACAAAAACAAAGACTACCAGGTATACATGCTTTTGGGCACTTTCTTGGCATCCATCACACCTTTCAAGTACATGCCCTCTATCCAATCCATTCATCCTAGCCTCCATCTACCTTCCTCATCCTCTTGTCAACATATCTATTGTCCAATTGTACCCCATCCTACTGCCTCTGAATAAATGAACTATCCTAAGCAAGGGGCATCTTATTCCTTGGTAACATATTCCTTGGAGACTATCTTTCATCCAAAATCTTCCCTCTCCCAAATCCTCAAGCAAATCCACCATCCAATCTCCCCAAATCTTCCACTATCCAATCCTCAAGCGTTCTTCCATCCAAATCCAAATCTTCCTCCATCCAAGTCTCCTAGCAATTCCATCATCCTCATCCTAAGCATTTCCTCCATCGCCATCACTTGGTATCTTCCCTTGTCATTGGTATCTAGCTATAGGCTACCTTTCATGCAATCCAATGCCATCCATCCATATCCAACTATTGCTAGCAATCTTCCAACATCTTCCACTCCTATCCACATCCTCTAGCTATCCAACATCCAAGATCAAGCCAACCGATCAAATCACATCCTTAGTCTTGTAGCAAACCTTGATCTCAATCCAATCATCATAATTGGGATATGTCCTTCCCAAATTTGTGTCATTTCAGGACACATCCATCCGTCAGTTTGTCTTGGCCTTCCAGCCCCACTGGGGCATTGTCTTCCATATCTTTGGAGTTTTAGCTTCACCCCCAGGTTCTTTGTCCATCCTAATCCTGAGCTTCTATACATATCCATTGTAAATATCCTCACATCTTGTTGTACATATCCTTGTTAGTCCTGCAACAGCATTTGATCAAAATCTTGTCCTACCCAGCCTCACACTTTAGCAACATCAATTGTCGACTATCCTTGATCATCGTGACTATCTTTGAACCACATCATTTTCCAATCAGCAACACAACATTCTTCCCATCAGCATCGGGTCCACACAGATGTATGCTTCTATTTTGTCTGACCTAAGCCTAATCACGGGTCCCCTCAATTGTATCCTTCCTATCTGACCTAATCTTCCACCAAGCACACCAGGTCCATGTTGATGTATCCTTCCACACGTTCAGACCAATCTTCCCACCATCAATCGAATCAAATCTCTCTCCTTAGCAAAGGTTATCTTTTTGGAGTTCTCATTTTGGTCTTGAATTTTGTCCTTTGGATCTTGTTAATCTTTTACGGCTTCTCATTGTTCTCTACTCAAAGTCACCATGATCTTTTATATCATGGTGCGCTGTGAATGAGGATAATTTGGGGCAAGGTCTTTTGATCTTTTGCTTCTGCCTGTGGGTCAGTTGTGTGTTTGTGGTTTCTCCAGCCTTGTTTCTACCATGCCTCCTTCTCGAGATCATGTGTGATGCTGGGGCAACCTTGCGTGTCTTTTTAGCGTCAGTCCTATGCAACGCTAGTTACAAGGCCTCATGATCCTAGTATCCTTGGTAGGTCTCTAGCATTGCTATATTAAACTAGGTTGTGCTCTCCACATTTGCACTTGGAGCTTCCCCAAATCCCTTCCATCTTGCATCATATAGATTAATCTTGCATCTCTCATGTAGCTGCATCCTGCATTTTGCATTTCATCTCATCTTGCATTCACCCATCTTTGCTCTTGGAAGCTTGGTTATTTATCTCCCCTGCTTCCTTAGTCCTTCCTTCTCTGTTTCCTTTCGAGAAAATTCCCCAACGTTTACTCCTTGCGTTATTTTCTCGAGGGGCCACAACCCCTCATTCCTCTAAATTCTAGCCTTGGGCATCTTATTTTCTTATCTTTGATGCCACGCCACTTGCGGCATCACATCAAAGAGGGGCAAAATGTAGACACCTAAAAATCCTTTAGAAAATAAAGTATTTTTATTTTCTAAAAAATCTCTGATGACATCATCATTTATTAATTAATTAATTAATTAATTAATTTTTATGCCATTAAATCCCTTTATCTTAATTAACAATATTTAATTAAGAAATCCCTTCCCGAAAATGTTTAAATCTTATTTAAACATTATTCCCCTATTTATTAATTATTTAATTAATAAATTGACCAAAAATCCCAAAATAAATAATTTATTTATTTTTTGCCCAAAACTTGGCCAATTTTCTTAAGACCACTAACCTCTTCTAGAATCTTCTAATCATTCTTTAATTTTGATTAAAGGCTAATCCCCTCATTTCCTAACTCTAATCCCAACTCAAAATATTTAATTAAGATTAAATATTTAATCCTCATGTTTATTAAATTCATTTTAATAAATATTCTCAAACCTAAACCATGAAAATAAATAAATCTTTATTTATTTCCTAAAATCTATGTTTATCCTAAGAAAATTCTAGACTCTTCTAGAATTTCCTAATCCTAATCCTAATCCCCCCCTAACCTTGTCACATTCCCTAACCAAGATTAGCCAACTCCTAAGCTTAACCCAAAGTCAACAAACTTCTAGAGACTTCTCTTACATGCATTAAATGCATTTAAAGCCTCCTTATCCCTCTTACATGCATTTATGATGCATTTAAGAAGCCCCTCACCCCTTTCTTACACCCTTTGACCTTAGGCACATTTCCCAAATTGTGCACATCCCTCTCATCTTTCAATCCAATGCCCTTGTGACACTTGTCACAAGGAGGTGGCCCTGAACTAGCACAATCCATGTGCTCCCCTTTGAATGAATCTTGGCCTCTCTTAAGGATTTTGATCCTGGCCACTCATTCCCCCTTAGGAAATCCTATAAATACCCTCATTTCTAAGAGCATTCATTCACCTTTATTTTCAAGCATTGTTATCATGCTCATTTAGCTCTAGACTTAGCATAGTCAATACTAATTGTTAGTTTTTCATCATTTTCAAGCTTTCTTAAAACACATCTTAGCATAGATTTAATGGATTAACCTAGTTTCTTCCATTGTTTTGCATAAGCATAGCATCATATCACATCTCTATTTGGTTTAAAATTAATCTTAGCATAAACATCATGTAGCTTAATCTTCATTTCAACATCATTTGGATCCTTGAGGCCTTAGGGGCAAATCAGGGGTTCTATACTTGTTTTGTGTCATTTATGAGGTTTTCATGGATCTCACTCCATCCTAAAATGCATTATAGTATGCTCCAAGTGCTTAGAGAGCACACCCACATCCTCTTAAGCAAGAGCAAATCAAACAGTGCTCGGGTGCACCTATTTTAGCTCAATCTGAGGTGGCTTAGCTTAGAGTTTCCTTATTTTGGATTGATTTCATGTTAGATTAAAAATCTTAACGTTTGATTGATTTGAGCCTTTCAAAACAGATACAGGTATCCTCAAAAGCCTATTCTACAGTATCATTTCTCAAAAAAGTAAAAAATATTTAAAAATAATAATAGATCAATCATCCATATGAATGTATATATAATTTTTTAAACTCCAATCCTTTGGACAAGAGAAAAGATGCTAAAAAAAAAACATATAACATAAGTTTCAATAATCACTAGTGACGAGAAGAATATCAAACATTTTCAAAACCTCTAAAGAAAAGAAAAGACTTCTAGAAACACCTTATTCAAGCAAGTCCACAAATCTCAAAACCATCCAATAAGGTAATCCTATTTTATTCTATTTTACAATCATCTAGAACAACCATACCGTTCTGTTAAATGTCAGAGAATCTGCTAATTTATATACTATTCTGGTTATTACTACTACTAGAAGACTCTTATATTTACTGTAACTACAAGGCTCTGATATTCACTATTGCTACAAAATAGTCTTATAGAAATAGATTATACTTCTAAATGAACTCCACATAATGTAAATTATTTGATACCATTGACAACTAGTAATTTATTTCTAATTGTAATAAAACTTCCTTTCCAAATGCTATAGAGGATGGAAAAACTACAAACCACCTGGATGCATTCAATATGATCCAGTGTCTCAATTTGCATTTGTTATTGTTAAGATGGGTGAGGAGGAGAAATGTCAAATCTTTCTTTGTTCTTTGTTTGATTCTTGAAATTCTCTTGTTATGGCCATAGGCATTATTTTGTTATTTTGATGATGGAAGATGTGGTGGGTTCTTTTCTTTCTAAATAAATGACGAGGAAGGTATCCATCAATACTAAGGAATCCCAAATTATATGTGGAAAAACCAAAAAAAAAATGAAAGAAGAATGAGAAGCATAATAAATCTAAATCCATAAGGAGATATATGGGTCGCCATGGACCTCCTATAATCCTATTAGCAAAGGGGATATTGAAGTCCTCTATAATCCTCCAAATATGCAATATTGGATTCCATGATTAAAAATATATATCTACAATATATGAATCCCAAGTAGCTATATTTTGAAGAGGGTGAATGTCTTAGTGCAATGAACCAACAAGGTACACATATGTCAATGTACTGATACAAATTTGATCATAAAGAAAAAAGGATAGAGATTAAATCTTGATATAAGGAGTAATAAAAAGGAGACAAGCCTCTAAACCATCAAAACATACAAGAGCTATTAAATATACTCAAGCTACTTTAAATTAGATCATATAATTATAGGGTATACTATTTTCATAATGAGACAATCTATCTAGTAGGATCCTCTAATAATATAGATATATGGGTCGCCATGGACCTCCTAAAGTCTAGTCTAAAGTGGGAATAATTAATGTTTGATATAACATATATAGTGTTATGATCAATAGTAAAAGAAATCACTGATACATCATGGTCAATGGTGTTACCTCGAGCTAAACTACTCCCTAATGTGTCTAGTTTAGGTATGAGTTCATAAATATAAGCTCAAAAATTCAGCCCCTGAGTCATTTTCCAAAACGTATACTTATCCCTTTTAAGGATAACCACAAAAGAATGAATAAAAACAACCATTATATCTACTCAAATGATTAAATCAAATACCAATAACCTTAATACATGTAAAGAAGATTGAATAAAGTCATCTCATGCAAATAAAAAAATTCCAAAGTGTCTAGTTATCTAAGTAATTCATTGGATATAGCCCTTAATTTCTTATTCAATAATATAGATAAGGAGCTGATTTATGAATTTTTGTTTTTATGACATGAAGAAGACTAGAATTAAACCTCTGACATAGTAACCTATAACATATTCTGATCAAAATATTGGCATTAAGCAACAGCCACTTCATCGATGTCAAATGTCTTTTGTTATAAAAAAGCTAAGCCTTGGATACCGTAGCGTTTCCATCATATAATAGCTGCCTGTGCAATAAAATTAAAGAGAGGGCCCCCTGATAGGACTACCTTTAGACGAATCCAAATGTAACTAACTGTATTGAATACTATTCTCGATACACAACTTAATCATTTACATCAATGTTTTCGCGGTGAAAATATCTCTAAGTACTTTTTTAGCCAGTCTAAACTTGACAGTATTTTATAATCATAGGTGATAGTTTAAATAATTGAGAACGCTATCTAAGCCACCTGCTTATGAGTTGTAAACATGTTTATATAACGTAGAGTACTTCCCTTTGAATCAAATTCTGTAACTGCTACATTGTAGCACCACCAAATGACATTGACAGATAATTGATTAACACTTTATTTCCGTTCAACACCATGTGATTAATTAAAGTGAGATTTGAATTCTTGGTCTTGTTTATTGGGCATGTTTATAATGTATAATAAATACAATATAACCTTCAAAATGGTGCCTCAAAGTCAAATGAACAAATAATCCCTGCTACATATGAAGAAGCAGTCGGAATATAAGCAAGACTTTTAATTTTGAAAGGTGTTAATTTGACTGTTGTGGATTGAATGGTGTAAAGAAAAAGGGTGTGGATAGCATTAGCTTTGGATTTGGGTGAGACTTTTGGAGGAGAGAAGACAAAGAGAAAATGGAGGCGGTCGATCCAGTCAAAACGCAAGCGATAGACTACATTACATCAGTTATCATGTATCTTTTGTGGACAAGACTAATGCAAATAACTCTAACAATTAATGTTGAGATTGATAAGATGTTTGTATTTGGATATTTCCTCTGGTTCAAAGAAAGCCCACGTGTACCCTTTATAAACATACATGCGAAATGGTATGCCTACAATTAGAAAAAAAATTCCTGTCAAGAGTTTGGTGAGTATCCCCCACCAAGCTGGGCAAAATGACTTTCTATTTTTATGAGCCATACTGGTTTTCTTGTATACTATTGATCATTATATTTGTTTTATGTAAAGATAGATAGTGATTTTCATTTATTAGCTTTTCTATTGGTCATTAACTTTGTTTGATTTGAAGATAGATAGTGATTTTCATTTATTAGCTTTTCATTGTATGTATTGTGTAAAAATGATGATAAGACTGTTTTGAATAAATAGGTAAGCGTTGTCCTTAAGAAAAGAATAGTGGGCGGTAGATGGAGCCAAGGGAGTCCTTTTAGAGAGGCTACGTATGTCGTTTGACATTCATGTGGCTCCATTTAATGGGTTCTGTTGAAATGATGTTTCATTTGCACATGGGAGAACAGCAGTCCCGCCATGTGCGTTCATGTGCTCCTCTTAACTTCATATAGATTATCCTCCTTAGCAGCTAATACTCCACTACATTTCCCTTTTGCTGTCATCCTCCTTTACCTGTAGCCCTGTCCTGTAGCCTTTTTTTGGAAGATTTCGTAATCAGATAGCATGGATACAATAATTGTCATCCCAACAAGCTTGGGATTTTACTATAAAATAATATATGGGCTTGCAGTTTTCTCAAGCTTAATGCATTGTAGGGATTGAGTTTTCGTGCCCCAAAATCATTGGGGAAAATATCTTTGGAACTTGGCTCAGAGGCAATGAGGTTGGTCTTAGGCTTTTGTGATTATCGTTATAGAAATAACTGTGTTATATCTCTTGTGTTTGTAACTTCTAGGGATTCAGAATCATGGGTATAGAAAAGAATATAGGAAGAACTTCTCTTGTTTCAGATATTGGGAAAAGAAAAGCAAATTGAGCATTTGTTGTTTTAGATGATATTTAAAATTGGATTAAATAGTTTTACCACATTCCATATTTTATTTTCAATGCTTTCTTTTGTAATTAGTTTATACGAATAGCACATCTAAAGCCATTAAAACGGTCGAGCGTGGCAGATCTTTATGTTCATTGCTATGAATTATCTAGAATTGCAGTCGGAGTTAAAATTAGCTATACGACTCTATAATTAGGATTTTCTTTGCTAGTTACGTTAAGGATGTAAGTGTTTTGAGTTAAAGAAAATGGGTCAAGTTTATATTTTGTTCTCCCATAGACCTTGATGGGTTTTCGTCTAAGTTTATAAGAGAAATTCATTTTATTGCATTTTCACCTAGTTTTTGACAATACCCAATCTGATTATTCATGTTGTTTGATTTACAGGCTTATTGCAAATGTGTACAACGTGGGATTGAAGTCTGGAGGAAACATTATAGCAAGTGATGGAATGATCTCTTGCAGGATCCCATTGTGACCATATTTTAGTGTTGGGTATCCTCAACTTACATTCTAGTAAACTTAGCATCCGTTAGGCTAAACGCTAAAAATTTACTGATCTACACACACACACTTGAAAACAAGAGTTCTAAACAAGATCATTTTTAGGGTTTGCTGATCTTGAGCATTCCATGGATTTGGAGGGGAGAAATCTTGCTTTAGGATTTTTTCAGCAATATGTTTCCCACTTATTGCCTGCATTAGAAAGAATTGAAGGTGAACGCCCAGAGCAGTCTAAGTCAAGACGTGAGCATGTCATAAGGTATGAAGCAGATATGGCGCTTGCACTGTCGGCCAAAGGGTTCACCTGGAGTAGTGCCCTTAGGTCCAGATTAGAGAAAGAAAAAAATCTTGCCATAAAAAAGCCAGCACATATAGTACAGTTTGGGAGCTCTGAGATAGAAAGAAACATGAGATTCTCGCTATTTCCACTGTCAAAAGTCAAGCTGAATACAAACTATTCTTCAACGGCTCAAAATAAATGCTACAAGTATTACAGTGATCCAAGCATTGTGAAAGACAATCTTGGAGAAGTAGTTTGTGATCAGGTTTGCTTGAAAAAAAGAAAGAAACATCTTTCTAAAGTTGTCCATGATGCTAAATATAAAAGATGGAGGTCGAAATTACTTGTTAAAAGGCTTAGGATGGCTAGAAAAATCAAACAAAAAAGGAGTGTGCAATCTCGTATTGAAACTCTGAGGAAGCTCACACCAGGAGGTAATGGCATGGAGACAGATGTTCTGTTCAAAGAATTGGGGAACTATATAACTTGTTTGCAAATTCAAGTAAAAGTCCTCAATCACTTGACTGAGTTTTCAGCTAGAAAATGAATTAAGGTACGTGCCATGACAACATTTTTCACATTGAATCTTTTCTTGTGCATGATTTGGAAAAATACATTTTGTTATCTATAATGTTGATTTAGAAATAAAACATTTTGTTATCTATAATGCTTAAGAAAGAACGAGGTGATGGTAGCTTTTCATTGATAAGAAATATGATTAAGATTGAAGTTCAAGTAATGGACAGAAGCAAGTTGCCAGTTGTCAAATCCAATCACTTCTTGCTTCTCACTACAATATTCATGATAAATTTGAATGTTTTGTGCTACTTTCACCTCTACTCTATTAGGGGAGAGGACCGAGTAGTTGAACACGTTCCAATAGTTGTGATAGTAGTTCTTAACTTAATACCCATAGTTGTTGATTTAATATCCAATATTTTTAACAACATTGTACCAATGGTTGTGACTTTAAAGTTGTTTTTGCTAATCATGACTACCCATAATTGAATGAAATGTACACTTTGTTCTAAAAAGCAGCCAATAGTGTGATGCCACATCAGCTGCACAACTATTGGGGTACCTAATTCACTATGATTGGTCTCACTTTTTTTTTGGGCTGTTTTGGACACCTTGGCAAAAAGCATGCTGAAGTGGCATCATATTTGATGATGTGGCTCTGAAACCTTAGTTATAAGTAAGAGACTCGCCAAGTAAGCTACTGTAAAAAAATGGGAGTGATTTGAAATTTCCACGTAGGTTTTTGAGAAGCCCGAAGTTAGGGTGCACAACTACTGGGTCCTCCCCCCTAGAGTAATTTTTTTCCAATTATAATTTATCCAGACACCAATAATATGTTCATAGCATTTTAGAAATTCTAATCAATGTTTGCTTCTCTGAATGTAGACTAAAAAAAGTGTTTGTCAATATCTCCATCATCTTTGAGTTATAAAGAAGTCACCCACATTTTTTAAAATTACTGTCTGAAATGAAACGCTTGGATTTCTAATCAAAAGTTGCTGTATTGAATGCAGCGTAAAGCATTTCGAGGGTGGGATTTCGTTGAGATTGTTAGTGCAGCAAGCAGTCACTTGCACGAGATGAGTCAGATTTTAAATTACTACTGGTCAGCAGAGAAAATTACAGTTTGGCAATAAATGTAATAAATGTTGTACTTCTTTAATGTATGTCATCGGTTATTTCCCAAATGCTGACAGGCAGATTAAATATTATTTTTAAAATTACCAGGGAAAAGTGATATGATATCTTGGTGAAAATGAAGATAAAGATTAGAACAGTTGTAGAATATATGCGAAACAAATGTTTTAAGTAGCCATATATTGTCAAATAGCTCTGATTGAACCCAGGCTAAATGTATAATCTTCTTAAATTGAGTAAATCTAAGTATGGGGACTGTTCAAATCTTTCTAACACCGACCAAAACCAAACACAAACTATTACAGAATTAATTCTTTGTAATCATGAGTTTGCAACTAACTCAATTTCAATTGTTTTGGGCCACTCATTCATTTTGATAATGCGTCGAAAGAGGTTTTTTAAGTAAAATGTCGGGGGTTTAGTTGAGCAATGAATCTGATAATACATAATAAATAAATAGTTTAGAGTTAAGATTGATATTACAATGATACAATTAAGATCAATTTCTCTATTTACAAAATTGGAGATGTTTTATGTGGTGTTTAATATTCAGATTTAAGAATTTACAATTGTATTATTGTTATAAATTTTATTATAAATATATTTTTGACTTTTTTTCATGTCAAGACATAATCATAGGTGATTTATTTATTCTCAAGATGACATGATTATGTCTAAACAACTATGGTTCTTATCCTTTATTTTCTTGAGCTTGTATGACATGTACAATTGTGAATATATATGCTTTTGGGACAAACATGGCACTAATAAGCACCTCTACGCACTTTCTACTAGAAGATTGAAGTATGAAGCATTCTTAACTTTAATTCAAATCTTAATGACAATTTATAGACACAAAATATTAAAAAATGTAGAATGCCTACATGTAGTATTTGCAGCAGATCATTGCAATTAGAGAATGTTGCTACTTAACAATCCCCTCAATGTGATCCTTAAATTATTTCTAGTGTTCTATGACTCATCCTCAAATATGACAACATGAGTGCTTAATTTAAATATTTGACATCAAAGGTAATAATTTGGCATGAGTGCTCAATTTAAATATTTGACTCCAATATTTTTCATATGTCTACCCTTAAGCATAGAGCCACAAACATAATACATTCCATAAGGTATGGTGGTAGGATGTATCAGAAGGATGAGGAGATCATGCAAGCTGTTATGGATTACTTTTCCTCGCTTTTATCTCAATATCAAATTCTTGATCCGGCGAATCAACAGGAGCTTCTTACTGAGATTCATTCTCTAGTTTCGTAGGATATGAATCATGCTCTTACCAAGATTCCTTTTGCCAAGGAAGTGTATGATGTTGTTTTCTCTTTTGAGGGAAATAAGGCCCCTTGCCCAAATGGGTTCCCTATATTTTTTTCAAACTTATTGGGAGGTGGAGGAAAATATGTGGTGGTTTTTGTTTTTGAGATCTCTTCTGAAGGAATTGAATGATACATTTATTGTCCTAATTCCTAAGAAATTGGGGGTAGATTCCTTTCAAGATTTTAGGCCCATTAGTCTATGTAATTATTTTTATAAGATCTTTGCTAAAATCTTAGTTCTTTGGCTCAATTGTTTTCTTCCTTCCCTATCTCTAGTCAACATAATGGTTTTGAGCCTAGAAGAAAAATTCTGGATTTAGTTATGATTGTGAATGAGATTATCCATTCACTCTCTATGAATAAAAAGGCAATTTTTTTGCTTAAGATGGATCTTCTCAAGGCTTATGAAAGAGTGATCTGGAGTTTTTTACTAAAAGACTTATTTTCTTTCAGGTTCAATGATTCTTTTATTTGGATTATTTATCACTTAATCTCCTCCACTAAATTTGTTGTTTTTATTAATGGACTCCCTACTGATTTTTTTCTTCTTTTTTGGGTTTAAGACAAGGAGGTCCCATCTCCCCTTTCCATTTCATCTAGATGGATGAGACTCTTAAGAGATACATTCAAAAAAAGGTCTCATGTGGAAGATTGAAGGGCTTATCTCCTTCTTCTAAAGATCAGGTTTTCTCATCAATAGTTTTTTTATCACACCATCTTTAAGGGGGAGAGTTATGTTTCAGAGGCAAAGGTATTGAAGGATATTATGCATGTGTATGAAGGTTATTCAAGATAGACCATTAGCCTTCCAAAGAGCTCTATTTTTTTCCTAAATACCCATGAGAGAAGACAACAGAGGATTGCTCAAATTCTTTGTTGTAAAATTTCAAAGCTCTTCCATCTACGTATTTGGGCCTCCCATTATGTCATAATGATGCTCCTAATTCCTTTTAGGGGAAGCTAATGGAGAGATTCCCACCTAAACTCACTGGTTGGAAGGGGACTCTATTATCTCAGGCTGGTAAACTACAATTAATTAAGGCCTTTGTACAAAATCTACTTTTGTATGCTATGAGCCTTTTTAACGTTCCAAAAAATTTCCAATCAAAATTGAGTGGATTTAGAAGATTTTTTTATGGTTTAGATCAAGAATTAAGAATAGGTTGCATCTTATTGCCTAGGATTAGGTGTGTCTACCAAGAAATCTTGGAGGGTTGGCCATTCACAAAATCAAGGAATTTAGCAAGGCTCTTATAGCAAAGAAGCTTTGGAGAAGCTTGAAGGACGATAATGATTAGACCAAAAAATTTCATAATAAGTACTTGAAAGGTTATTCTTATATAAGGAAGGTATTGGCAGATGAGAGACCAATGGCCCTATGTTCAACTATATGGAAATTTATTTATGTATCTAAGAACGTTCTTTCACAAGGATTAAGAAGGTCTTTAGGGGATGGTAGGAGGATCCACTTCTGGGATGATTGGTAGAATCAAGATTCTCCCTTATCCTCAGATCCTTGGGCTACCCAGTTTTGAGATGTCTGTATCAAGATATTTGGTTGTTGGGTGGCGGATTATATCCACCATCATGCTTGGATTAATCTGACACTAGTACATTTGACCCACATTTTTGGCCAACATTTTCGACCAAGCATTAAAATGATTTTCCTTGGTCGGTTTATAGAAGGAAAATTTTGATTTTTTTAAATCTATTTCAATGTTAGTCAGAATTACAACCATGACAGGTGGTCATAATTCCGACCAACATGGGAATATAACTTTAAAAAAAATACACAGTTTTATTTTATTTCATTCTACAATTACTTCGCACGCAAAGGAGAGGTGAAGGAGGGAAGGATGGCATCTGTCAACACCGAAATTCAATCATTAGAACATGTTTCATCTCTTCACTAGTTTGATCTCTTAACCCTAACCTTACAAATGCTTATTAAAACCATTGGGAAAACAATGTTTATTAATGTAAGTGCGGTTGTTTGACTGTATCTTTCAACATTCAATAGATAATGGCATTGGAAGACTTAGAGTCCAATTCTAGATTATTATTTTTGTGGCATCGTCTTCAGTGCCCAAAATGTTCGATTTGATCTCTTTTAGTTTATTTCTCTAGTAAACAAATCTAGGTATGTGCAGGATCATGGTATGCCAAACTAATCCCTTAAGTGGCAATGAAAATTCAGAAAATCAAGTTTAGGAAAGTTGACATAAAAATTTGAACAAGTTATAAATATTATATCAAAAATATGTAAGAAGAGAATTTGTAGGAAATTGAATTTAGTTTCTAAGATACTGGGCCTTTTTTGAAAAGCAATTATTCTATACGTTAAAAATTTTAGGAAAAAAATAAGTAGGTGTATGTCTGACCACCTTAAACACAATCAAATGATAATTTTTTTTTACAAGATTCTAGATATAAGTATTAGACTCATGTCCATATGTGATGCATATTTTTTTATAATTTTTTTCTAACTAAATAATTAATTATGACTTTTCTTCTACAACTTTTCCAAAATACAAAAACTCTCATGTCTGACAATGTTAACTTAGTCTAAACTTTATCAAATTGAATTTTTTATTTTATTTCTATTGTAGTAGGAAAATCAGAGAATGTGACACATGTTTTGGATTTAAAAAATGTTATACAGTTTGAAAGTTATAGCTATTTTTCAATAAGTCTACCAATCAGGACTAGAAAGATGACAAGTAGGTGTATGTTTGGTCACATTAAACAAAATCAAATGATAATATTTTTTTATAAGATTCTAGATAAAAGTAGTAGACTGATGTCCAGATGTGATGTATATTTTTTTGTATTTTTTTTCCAAGTAAATATTTAATTATGATTTTTCTACTACAAATTTTCATGAATATAAAAACTCTTATGTCTGACCACCTTAACTTAGTCTAAACTTCATCAAATTGAAAGAATTGTTTATTATTATTGTATTAGGTGAAACGTAGAATGTGATGTATATTTTAGATTTCAAAAATGTTATATTGTTTGAAAGTTATAGTTGTTTTTCAAAGAGTCTATAAATCAGGACTTCTTTTTCACATCTCCACTTTTTGGCTTACCATGATCCTGCACATACCCATCTGCAAAACTGAATTGGAAAAAATTATGTTTTTTAACATTTTTTGACTGGTGTTTGATATCTCCTAAACCCGTACGGACTAGTATGGAAAAAATAACTTCATAGGAAGTTTGTTAGATGTCTTAGCTTCCTGTTTCAACAAATCTAAGGTTATTTGGTTGAGAAATTGAAGAGAAATCGGCTGACAGTCAATAATAGGCCATTTTTGCACATAAACTAGGGTTGTCGGCTTTGTTGAATCATATCTCTTGATTCAACCATGGGAAAATTCTAATTCTAGGTTTAAACGAAAGATATGAGGGTCTATTTTCTTTTGTAGTTGGTTTCCAACTGAATGATGGCAATTCCAAGGAGATAGGACTAAAAACCTAGTTGGGCATCTCTATGTGATTGGTAGAGTGGGGTAACCAGAATTTGTAGATCCCATAACTTTTGATGGGCTTTGAGTTAGAGGCTAATATTGGAGGTTTGGACTTGTTTCAAGTTCCTCTAAATATTCCTACAGTTAGATTGGCGAGAGACCAAGCCTAAGTTGCACCTCCTTCACTAAACCAACCATTTAGGCCTCCTACCCTTTGGAGAATATTGGTGAATATTGGGAGTTTGGAGGAGATTCAAAACCGATCCATTTGGGAGAATTACTGCCCCCAAGTATGAGAACCAAGAATACAAATCTATCCCTATTGGTGCTTTGGGAAACTTGGTGAGAAATATTAAAATAGTGGTCAGAATTAACTGGTGAATACCATGTCTAAGAGGACAGTTTTGAATTTTGGGTGTGATAAGACCAACTTTATGTTTTCGTTGCCGTATGAAATGTCAATAGAGTTTAATTGACATTTGGGGAGGATACAAAGGCCTAGGTAAGAGATTGGTATGGTTTGAGTGATGAGGTTACACAAGGTACATGCAAGTGCAACATGTTTGTAGAAGCATGGGACAGTAATTAACTCAATGTGGAGTTATGGGAGTGCAAAGTGGATGAGTTAGTGAGTAGATTGGAAACACTTGACTGTGTAGAGATTTTGTGTGAATACTCCATACCATAAGAGTAGAGAGAATTGATCATTCAAGCAAAGACTAGTTGGATTGACTAAATTCACTAGAGGACCAAATTTGAATTACTTTCTTGCATTGTCCTTAATCATCGTTGTAGACTATTATTCATATAAATATTTTTTTCAACTATTTAATGACTTTAATAGGAGTCAAAGATTGAAGGATATCTATTTTTCCACTAGATATCCATTTAGCTAAAATGACCTAAAATAGAATCTTGACACCATACCTTAAATTATACTGGAGGGAATTGGGGAAAATATGTCGAATGATGCAATAATGTTTGAATTTCATTTCATTATTTTGTGTGAATGTTATATATGATTGAATTTTGTGCCTATTTGGGGTATTGGTAGAATGGATACCCATTAGTAAAATGTGTATTGTAAATCCTTAACTTTTAGCAAAAATATATCAGTAAATCTTCTTATGCCAATATTAAAGAGAAAAAAAAAATTGTGAATAATGTGAAATCTTGAAAGTAGACTTTCTTATGACCATTCCTTTCATAGTACAATTTTTGATAGACAATTGGACCACCAGCTATTTAGTAGTACAATTGTTATCAAACAAGTTGTCTAAATGGGTCTTTGGGAATGTATTTAGTTTAGCAGAATACAAAGAGAAGGCACTTCATCATCAACATCTCTGGACCATCTTTGGAGTTATAATTTAAGGTATGGTTTCAAGATTTTGGTTTAGGCCATTTTGGCTGAATGGATATCTAGTGGCAAAATAGATATCCTTCAATCTTTGACTCCTAGTCAGAAAGATATTAGTAAATCTTTGTACTCCAATATTAGGGATGTGACAAATATTGTGCTATAGGTCACTTTGACATAATAGATATCCACTAGTAGAATAGATAGGCTAGTGGTAAGTAATCTTTTCTTTGTAGTTTTCATAACTTATTTCCTTCTTCCCATGAAAGCAACTTCTTCAACTTCATTCTAAGGTTACTCGAAGACCTATCCCACTCCATAGACCTATCAGAGGTCAATATTCAATCAACCTAACTCCACTAGACTCCACACCTTGTCTCTCAAACCCAAACTAGTCAACCCTACTTCATGCTCAATACAAGTGCACCCCTCAACCAATAGGGTTCATCAACCAAACACATGGACCTTGTTTACAAGGTGATCCTAACTTCCTAAGGATCCCAACATGCTTAATTCATCTTCAAACAAACATCTAAACTCCTTCTTGCAAGAAATATGTCCCTCTTCTCCAAACTGCTTAGTCTAGCACAGTCCTACCAGTACATCAACGAGGGTTTTCAAATCTTTCCTCAAACCTTTCCCAAAAAAATATGAAAGACAATCACATATTCCAATACCCTTTTGGAAGCTTGACCACATACCCAAAAATTAACCATAGGTGCTTTGGACCAATTCTCTCAAATCTAACACTGTCCCTGAACTAGGAGGGCTAATTTGACTCATTTTACAAAGCAACCCCTAATAGTTATTCATCCCAAGCCTTGATACTTTCATTAGAGTTACCAAATTCTCCCAAACCATGGATTATACAACCAATTTGGTCTCCAGACCTCTCCATATGCAAAATCCCTAATTTTCTCCTCTAAAACCCCTATAATCTAGGGCTTGGTCAATGTATGACATCCCAATGCTATACTTTCAAATAAAGGGATGATTCACCATACTTAGGAAATAACTAAGTGGATTAAACCACAATAAAAACTCCCTCCAATGGCTCGAACTCCTACTGCATTAACCATGCACCATGCATGTAACCCTCCAATACTATCCATTCGGCTCTCCAATATTAATCACTACAAACTTCCTCTTGTTTCTGCATTATTCATGTTAGAAATAAATGTTACAAATGTGGATCCATCCCCAACTTATAGTATGTACAAAAAGGGGATGGATCTTACAAATCCATGGTGGAAACCAAAGAAAATTTGTGAACTTCTACAGGACAATCAACTCTAAATCAATAAAATAAAGCTACAGAGGTCCAAAATTGATCTAATATGTCTTAAAACCTATCATGCAACTATAACCAAGATTATGGTTGATATCAAATCAAGAAAACACCAACTAATTGTATTTTAACTTCTCCTAAAGAGTCTAAACTGATTGTCAACAAAATAACCAAAGATTGTTGTCAAGTTGACAACAAAAGTTGTCAGCTCGACAACATAACATCACTCTTAAGGCTCTATTGGACATAATACAAATATTATTAACCTTATAGGTCTTTCACCAATTCATATTCTCTAGGATTAACATAATGACCCCTAGTGACCCCTAGGTACACTTTATCCTTTTAAATGCCATAAAGGCTTACATCCTTGATCTCATTACAATATGATTAGTATATGATCAAAAAATTCTTTCATGACCATTATTGGTCTATTACATCATCAAATGACCCCTGAGGGCCATTTTATCTTCACCTCTACCCAAGAATCTATCAGTGACCCTGGTGCACTCCTCAGGTCATGTCCTTGACCTTGGTGCTCTTGCACCATAAGTGGAAGGAGAGAAGTAGGGTGGGATGTGTAAGAGACCAAATTTTTAATGATTCCAATCAATAAATAAAAATAAAAACCAAATAGATCAATGATCAAATTTTTTAGATTCTGAGAACATGTATATTCAATGGAGGCTAGAAGGGATATTTGTGAAGATTTGCTAGATCTCTAAAATTCTATAGAATGTCTTCTTTACTAAGTTGAGGTGGGAAAAAAGTAACATAGCTCTATGAAACCTTCACAAATATCCCTTCTTTGGCCTCCACTCATACCTCTTTTCAGAATATGGAAACTTTTCAAAGAAACAAGTGATGAACATGCAAATTTTCCTAAGCACTACTAGGGGCTGACCCATATACATGTGTACTATTGTGAAAATCATCACAAGTCCATTTGTTGTGGGGTCTAGTTCCTAGTAATGCTTGGTCAAATTTGCATGTTTGTCAAATGTAAATGGAATACTTTGTGCCTAACATACTTAAATGGAATACACTAACAAGTACCAAATGATGAATGCTCAATTGTTGTAATGAAAAAGCATCAGAACCGTCCATTTCTAGAACTTGATTTTCTATAGTCTTAATGATTTTTCTATAGTCCTAATGATTTTTCTTATTTTTTTTCTTTTTTCCCTTTTTTATTTCCTATGTCTGTGCTTAGTGATAGGATTTTGAACATTGTTGATAAAGCGTGTTTATTTTTTTGATTGTCATGGGGTTCCGCATTGTTTGTTGCTCTTGATAAATTAGGCCTTGAATTTGAATTTTTGTTCACTATTTTATTTCATCTTCATATTTCATTCATTTTTCATATACATAGAGACTACACATGTTGATAAAAAGATGAGCTATTTGATTTAGGTTTACTGTTCATGATTGTAGATGGTCAATATTTCTGATGGTACTCCTTGGTGTATTCCATTTAAAAATAATCATGTTTCTATGGCTATAATAAATGTCCCTCTTTGTTGAGAAAATTAGAGTTGACAAAATGGTTTTTCAATGACTATATCTGCCATTAGAGCCACTTCATATGCACAGGTGATAAACATGTAGATTTGTGTAAGAACTACTGGGAGCTTACCCTGCAACACATGTACTATTGTAAAATATCATCACAAGTCCATTTGTTGCAAGGTCTAGCTCCCAGTAATATTTGGTCGACAAATTTACATATTTTTCACCTGTGCATATACCTTCTCTGATCGAATCTTATATGCACATGTACTATTGTAAACATGAATATTTTCCTAAGCACTACTGGGAGCTCACCCAACAACACATGTACTATTGTGAAAACCATATCACAAGTCCATTTGCTGCTAGGTCAAGCTTTGAGTAATGCTTGGTCAAATCTTCATGTTTTTTGAATCTAAATGGAATACTTTGTGCCTGACATACTTAAATGGAATACACAATACCAAATGATGAATGCTCAATTTTTGTAATGGAAAAGCATTAGAACCGTCCATTTCTAGAATAAGATTTTCTATAGTCTTAATGATTTCACATTGAAGATATTTGGACCCACCATACGTACAAGGTGGAACATCATAAGTGAACAAACCCTATCCCACTATTTTTATTTCATATCATTAATTGGTACAATATTTTTCCTTTCATTCAGGCCTTTTCTTTTACTATATTCAAGGTACACAACTTTAGTTAATTTTTCTATCTAACAATTTTGTGTTTTTTCTTAAAAGGTGGAACTTGCAAGAAAAAAATTAAAAGATCATCTCATAAAATATTTAGAGATGAACTCATTACAATCCCTCACTGGAATGAGTTCATTTTGGATGAAAAGGAGAAAGGGGATGCTCAAAGAGGAATTACACCAACAAATGAGAGAAGAAGGTATGTGATAGTATTAACTACTAGTAGAATGTAATAATGCACTAATTAGTGATCTTTATATCTATATCATCTAACATATTTCAAACTTTTCATAGGTTCCAAGACACATCAAAGGAAACAAAAGCTAGACTACAAAAGATTGGGCAGTACAAACTTGGCTCTGGTGGATATTCAAAAATTAAAGCACGAACTGTAAGTAGCAGTAAATGAGTTCCAGATCAAAATCATTTATAAAATGCAAATAATTTTGTTTAATCAAAAAATGTAGGGCTCATATTTTAATTTAGAGGCCATGGCAGAACACAAAAAAAATTCCTTCAAGGAAGGCTATCAAGTCGTGGTTGAACGCCTACACCAAGCTTCCACTAGCCCAACCCAAGAGTCTCCTACATCGGTTGAACAGGTAAATATGCCAAAAAAATATATTTGAAATTGAATACTTGAGAAACAATCTATTTGATCTTAATTTCAAACATAAATTGACTATTTTTATTTTTAAAAAGAAAACAACAAAAATAATGCCCATGACATTGCAATGCAGCCTCGTAATCCTAACATAGAACCTATGCCGCATGATGAAGGCCCTGATGAGTGTCGATGGAGGTGTTCATTTTCTATTGAAAATTAATTATGTAATTATTAATACAATTTAACATCTTAAATTGAAATTGGTGTAACCTTTTTTGTGTATATTTTAGAGTATACAGAACGTCATGTTGAATGAGTGGAGGATGTTCAGAGTGATCACCATGTAGATGATGTGGCACATTTAGGTAAAGAAAATCTATGTTTTTTTCTTTTAAATTTCTTTTTTGATTTATAGTTCTTTTAATTAATGAAATACTTGCAACACTAATATAAAATGGTGTGAATTTAACCCATGGCATAGTTGTTATTGCAACGGACCCCCCTTTGGTTCAACAACCTCCTGTTCTTGAACAGATGAAGAGGAGACATGTGTTGAGATTAGAACCAGTAGAGGAGGTAGAGAATGAGGAGGATATTGATGTCCCACTTAGCTATTACATTAGAAAAATGAGCAAGAAACCAAAAAAGAAATGATTGTAATTAACATTTTTTGATAATGAAAGAACGTTGTCTTAATGGATGTAATTTTGTACTAGTAAATGTTGATGAATGATGTGTTAATCAATTGCTCATGACTATTGTGTGTTAATGAATTTTATGTGTTAATGAATATTATGTGATTATAATGATTGAATGTTATTGTATGAAATTAGATGTCTAACTACTATAAATGATAAATTAACTATTTTAAGATTAATGAATCTAACTAATTAGCAAAAAAAAATGAAGAATACAATTAAAAATGAAGCTAAAATAAGGTTTTGCCTTCACCTACCATGTAGCTTGTCTCCATTTCCCTCCTATGCTCTAATTTCTTGGATGTGTTGAGCTCTCAGATTTCCAATTTGAAGCTCCTTGCCCAAGATGATACCAAAGTGTGGAGATTGAATGATTGAATGAAAAACTAAATCTTAATTATGCAAATGAGATGATGATAGTGTGGATGCTTCACAAAATGATATGAATATGCTTGATAATGAGTGCTTGGATGCTTAGAATGCTTGATTGCCTATTACTTGAGTGCTTGATTACAAAAAATACCTATTAGTTCACAAAGGGGAAATTAGGCTCCTTTTATAGATTTTTGGAGAATCTAAGCCTAGGTGGCACAATCCTATATTTGAGAATGAAAGGTGGAAGATCCTAGGGCTAGGATTGACTTGGTTTGAGGAGTTGAGAGAAAGGGGGATGTAGTTGAAATGTGAGAGGAAGAATAGGGATGATGTTCCTCTCACATTGACATGGAGGAGAACAAGGTGGAAGGGAAAGACACATGTCAAGTGTCTCACAAAGACCCAAGAGAGAAAGAGGGAGAGACCTTTTCCTCATGAGGACTCTTTGTACAAGTGTCCCATGAGTCACCTTTGACCCTTAAAGGTGGCTTGAGAAGCCCCTTAGGAATAGGGCATGTCTCTTGACTTGGTTTAAGAGAGGACATGTGGTCATGAGACCAAGTCCTATGAGGCCACATAGCCCTTAGGAATAGGACATGTGTGGGTGAGGATAATTACTAATAAATAATTAATAATAATTATTTATTTTAGCTAGAGTGATGTGTTAGGTGACTAGGTAGGTGAGGTGGACTAGGGGACTTAGTCATTTTTAGGTGATTGTATATTTAATTAAATCACTTTAATAAGACTAATTAGAAGACTTAGGATAGAGGAATAGACTATAGTGAATTTACTAAATAAATTGAATAATCTATTTAATAAATAGAGGAAATAATTATTAATTAAATAATAAATATTTAATTAATTTATCAAGTCAATATCAATTAAATAATAAATATTTAATTAATTTATCAAGTCAATATCAATTAAATAATAAATACTTAAAATAATTTATCAAGTCAATATCAATTAAATAATAAATATTTAATTAATTAATGAAGCCATTTTTAAGTGTATACATTTTTCCCCTCTTTGAAATAATGTGCGTGTCACATTGTTTCAAAGAAAATTTCAAGTATTTTGCCCTTGCCCCAAACAATGTCTGAGATGACCTAAGCATGCCCCCTCGAGAGATTGATTAACAAAAAAGATGATTTGAATTTTATGATTTTCTTTTTTTTTCTTTTTTTTTGAGTTGGATAATCAATCTCACGAAAGAAATAGGAGAAAAGATGGGTGAAAACAAAGTGAAACAGAAGAAAAATGGAAGGTAGGGTCCACACACCAAGCACATAGGATCCACAGGCTATAAATAAGGCAAAGGGGTCCATAATAGGCTCATTGTGCACACTTGTCATTTGGAGATTAGAGCACAAGAGAGAGAAGAGAAGAGCTGCCAGGATGCCATTCTCATTGTCAGATCACCACTTTGAGAGGGCCAGACGCTTCCAGTGACCACCTGATTTAGGAGAGCCGGTAGGTGATTCGATCCTCTTTGTCAATTTGTGATTGTCAGCATGATAGAATAGAATTTAGTATGCGTAGGTTAGGTCGAATCGTAGGTTAGTTTAGAGAAAATTTGTTTGTTTTTGGGCAGAATATGAATGCACAGTTGCGGCACATGTATGCCTAGCAACTTGCAATGTTTGCACAGAAAATTCCAACTTTCTATGCATATATGTAGGGTAGCTGCGCATTCAAGCTAGAATAAATTTTTGTCCATGCAAATGTAAATTAAAAGTGCGCATCGGTTCTTTTGGTGCATTTGTTCAAAATTGCTGCGCATGTGTTTGATTTGATAGAATTTGGTCAAATTAGCAAGTCGATTAGGTCAAACTAGATGTCAATAAGCCAATTTGATCTGTCGGTGATTAAAGTTGATCGATTTGGTCAAGATAGGCAACATTGTAGCATGGTAGCTAGTTAACCAGTCTTGATGCGAGATAATTGATAAAATTATATGTTAAAACATGTGATGAACATGTTTGTAATTGATATAATAGGATAGATAGATGTTGTAGATCAGTTTATCAAAATCTAATAGGTTGATGTTGTTTGACTTGGATAGGAGGATATTACTAATATTCTGATGTCACGGGAGAGATATCCCATCACACAGAATCTAAGAATGGTGCTGTCAGAGACTGATAGACTTCTGATTGGTGCGTCCAATTTATATCATGTTATTTACATGCCTGAGATTAGGGTGAACTGGAGTATGATGACGGCACTGGTAGAGCAGTGGCACTCAGAGATGAGTACCTTCCATCTTTCGACAGGGGAGATGACAGTTACACTAAAGGATGTATATCGCATCCTCCGACTTCCTAGCACAGGGGAGTTAGTGCATTATGATCGACATAGCAGAGTGACAGAGTGTAGAGCCATCTTCGGAGATGATGACATTGAGGATGGAGAGATTAGCTAGGAGGACATGGTGGACTTGTATGAACCTCTACCAGTGGTACTATCTGGAGTAATTGGGGGTTTCATTTGCCCTGATCATAGATCACATGGGTTTGCAATTGGATGGGGCCATACTCTATAGCGAATGTTGGATGGGACCCATTTTGCTTGGGGTGTTTGTTTATTAGCTTACTTATATCATGATCTTCATCAAGTGGTGTATCATAGGGGTGCATCACTATCAGTAGGCGTCACACTACTCCATTTTTGGGAATGGGAACACATTGTAGTGACACAGCGAGTAGCCATTAGATTCCATGGTGCAAGATAGTCGTACATACATTTATATGCATCAGTTTTGTCTCAGGCAAAACTAGGTCATTTAGAGTTTTGGTGGTACACCTTGTTGGTGTTCAAAATGGATGCTTATGCTCTTAGGCTGCCAATATACCCTCAGGCTGATTTTAGGATTGGTTAGTTCTAAAATGTATAAGGATCTTAGGGCAACTGGACCAACTATAGGGACAAGACTGCCCTCTTCACTTCCGGCTCTACAAAACCAAGGTGGCTGCACCGAACCCGGTGAAAACTATACTTCACACACCAAAGACTGGGTCTAAACAATAGATTGAATAGTAAGAAAGTGCTAAATGCTAACCTCACATTCATTGACTCTCCATTACTATAGGATATTACTACTATCAACCAAATACAATTAAAACTTGAAAAGTGTTGATATCTAGAGATGGAGAGAAGTAGGCAAGGGCCAATCTAGCATTGAACTCGATTGAATATACTAATCTCTAATCAGTGCCATTATCCATTGGGCAAATCTCAAATACAAATATTGAAACATGAACCAACTATTGTCAAAGACTCATAGCCATAAACATAAATATTTCAGCCCATCTACTACTTATAATATCCTTTTGTAGACAAATCAAGGTGAATCTATGTCCTATCCAAAGTATATTTCACTTGATCCTAGATCAAGAATTGAAGACTAGAACATATACAAAGGTAACCCTATGCAATAGATCAGAAAATCTAGAATTCACAAGATTGACACCAAGGAGAGACTTGAAAGCTTGAAATAATTGTATTAAGTATAATGAATCATGTACATGTTCAAAGTAGAGAAGAGAGAAAACCACTTCAATAACCTACAAAAGACTACAAGGAAATTCTATTCAATCTAATACAATAAGATACCACCTACTACAACTCCCTGGAACTAATCAAGATCAGAACCCTTTCAAAATAAAACATTTCACTTCTTATACCCCTAGTCACCTTGGAATCCTCAAAAAGGATGCATCAAGCTTCAGGTGACTAGGGTTAGGGTTTCAACAACTCAACCAACCAAAAACTACATCAAAATTTATTGCAGGGGAAGAAACATAAGCAACTCAGATAAAATGAATCTCAGACAGATCTGCAATCATCAAAATCCATGAGGACAGTACAAAACAATAAGGAATTGCCATGAAAATCAGTCAAATCGACCACCTGCAAACATATCTTGAGCACAAAACCATACTTCTCCTAGTACAAAAACATCATGCCACCTACCACAGGGACCCTCGAGCTAGTCTGCAACAACTAGCGCCACCAAATCAATTGAAATGAGGCATTAAAACCATAATTTTTGGTACCTTCTATCGCTTGAAACCCTCTGCAAATTTGAATTTGAACTTCAATGGTCATTTTATGGCTTAGGTGAAAAATCAACGATCAACATTTAAACTTGAATCACCTTTATATCGTGACTGTCAAATCTCTCCCTTTCACAGTCTTTTATGATCTTAACTCTACTGCCACCTTGGGTTACCCTCTAGTGACCATGCAACAATGCATTTCTAATTCGCGAAAAGAAAACTTAACCCACCCTTTAACTCCATGACCTGGCAACCACAAGAAAACATTAACCTCGGTCCCACATTTAGCGAACTAGAGACAAAAGGTCACCGCCAGAAAGTTTAGTGATTTCGTGAATGCTTGTTCACTGAACCACTAAAACACTTAGAGAACTGCCACTATTTCAAGCGAATGAGCGAAGCCCTAGAAATTTTTCTGACCGCCAAAACATTTATCGAAACCACTAAGCCTTCACCTGGAAGATCAACGGCCATTTGAAGTTCACATACCCATTCAAGATTCTATCAGATTACATGCCTACCATTCGATGAAGAATCTTCTCCCTGCCCTGACAACCCTCTAACACAAAACAAAATCAATGGCCGTCGCAAGATCTTAAGCTTCTAACAAATCCCATAAGATCATACGTCATCCACTGATTTACTGACAGGATCAGGACCCACTAACACATCTGAAAACTAGGTCCCACTGAAAACCTCCACCTCATTAATACATGGACCAATAAAATATCGCCAACTGTGCATACATGTCAACGGACCCATCTGTAGGCTTTATGAGAATCAACGGCTGTCGCTATACTGTTGCATTAAAAATTGAGCATGTTATATCAACGGTATAACAATAGCCACAAGATTAGACTAAACTTTAATCTGCCCGAATGCCAAGAAGACCAGTCCCACTGACAACATTCTGAATCATACTTCTGTCGACCAATGAGATACTACCAAGTCAGTACACCTGGTAGTGGACCCGCTTGAAGGAAAGGCTATGTCACGGAAATGAATCAATGATCGGCGTAAGATCTCAAGCTTTTGACAAAGCCCTTACACTTTAGCGACAACTGTTAGATGGAGATGGTGTCAGAGATGGGCCCAAAAAGATATTAAGCCAAAACATAGGAAAAATTAAACACTAAGACTTAGGCTTTCGGGAAAAAAATTAGGTGCTGAAGGCTTTAGGAAATATTAAAATTCACCGGGGGTAGAAACTTAAGAAAAGTTAACACTGGGGCTGACCAAAATATAAAACATGTGCATTTAAAAGCTTTTAAGTGACTCGAAAAGGTAACATGAAATTAGAAAAGGGCCAGGATTTTTCAAAGGGTTTTTTGCACCAATGGCTAGTTTTTTGAATTTTTGAACTAGGGCTAAAGGCAGAGACCTAAAAACAAAAGAAAAGACTAGAACAAAAGTGCTAGAGCCATGAAATTTTTTTACAAGTGCTAACACACCTTTGATACTTTAGATACTGTGACATGGAGATCATACCTAGGTTGTGAGCCCTGGGATGATGAGCGACAGCTGGGATTTTTCTTTGAGTCATGATGGCTTATAGGGTGGACGCCCTTCATTTTCAAGAGACAGTTAGTTAGCTGGGTTCTACACCAGTTCGATAGGATCCAGGGCATGCCCCAAGGAGTTACAGAGTTTGCTAGGACTCATCAGGAGAGACGAGACTAGGGGCCTATGGCTTCTTTTGATATAGCCTGACAGGAGTTTTTGGACATGTCATTCCAGGCATCAATGATGAGACAAGGTGTTGTGGACCCAGGTATGACTGCAGACCTAGAGCAGTTCTTGAGAGATTTTCATGTTCCTCAGTTGACTGATCTGATAGCTAGGCCACCAGAGAGAGATCCAGCAGATAGATGTCATGGGAGACGGTGAGGGCGAGATAGGCGGGGATGAGGGAGAGGAGATGGCGGTGGTGATGGAGGAGGTGATGGAGGAGATGGAGGAGATGGAGGGAGAGGGGATAGGGCTGGTTCACAGATGAGAGGAGGTGGTGTGAGGCAGAGGGGATTAATGCCACCCCCAACTAGACAGGGACAGAGACAGCCTCTGGCACAGCCAACACAGCTAGCTGTAGGAGTTCCACTAGAGGTACTAGTGGCTTAGGTACAGATACCAACTACCCCAATATAGGGAGCAGTTGTACAGGATGATGCAGACATTTTATTAGTGTAGGGTGGAGTAGTACAGGGTGGATAGATCCCTGATGATGGACTGGATGAGCAAGATGTACCCATGGTGGATGTGGATGCTCAGGAGGAGCTAGCAGAGATGGATATCAGGGGACAGGATCCCTATTTATAGAGAGATGCTACGGAGGAGGAGGATCCTGATATTGACTCATTACTAGTCTGACTAGCAATGACACAGGTATAGGAAGATCGTGTTCCTAGTCTAGAGAGGCAGATTGAGAGGCTAGAGAGCCATATGAAATTACTGAGACATGAGCAGGATGCAACGATTGAGAGACTCAGGGAATCATAGATGTTTTTAGATGAGTTGCAGTGTACAGAGGATTTGGGTCCTCATGGAGAGAGTTTGAGAGCCATGGTATGTGCCAGGAAGGAGATATCCTACTAGTGAGAGGATTACAGACAGGTGGTCCTAAGGGATCAGTGGATTGGGAGCTACAGAGAGAGCTCAATGGCTATTAGGACTATGGTTGATGATAGACAGGCACCAGCTGGTAGTGGAGGTGTTTCATCATGCCCTCTGAGAGCACCAATAGGTTTAGGACATCAGGGTGGATCCTTAGCATCAGGTGATTCACCAGCATGGGGCCTCATTGCATCTTGCAAACAGAGACAGATAGAGTCTAGAGGCAGCAGATCATAGATCATAGAGACCATTGTATACATTGTTGTATCATGTTATCATTGTATCATTATATCTTTTACTTGATGGACACTGACTTTGGACACATAGTTATATTTCTTTACATCATTGGACATTTGGACAATTTTGTTGTATTTCTATGGACTTTATATGATTGACTCTATATGATGGACTATATATATATAGTGATGTAGTTATATCATGATTTTCTTTGATGATTTTATATACATGTGCGTACTGACATATGCATGATATGATGATTTACTTTCTTATGCATAGAATGTATGTCTTAGAATGCAAAATGCTTTATATGCTATTTGATATTATTAATGCTTAATGATCTATCATATGATATTGGTATAAATGCATGTCTTAAATGAGTTTTCTTGTGTACAATGCTATGTAATTTTTAATGTAATGATGTAATGAACAATGTGGATAATGGATAATGAATGGACATAAATAAATGATATAAATGAATGATGATTTGAAATACATGCAATGGATAAGAAATGAATGATGTAAAATGCATATAATGATAAATGATGAATGATAATAAATGATGTAAAATGCATATAATGGATAATGAATGAAAATGTTCATAAGATAACTAAAATATACAATGTTCACCCTAATAAAAAGATAATGAAATGTTATGGGATTTACGCACGTGAAACATGTATGTAACATAAATGGAAAATATACAAATGAAAACACCTAATGAAGATAATGCATGGCCTAAATGAATTGATTAAATGTTTATAAGATGTGAGATAAAAAATCAATATTTTTGTTGTCCAAATGTCCTCAACTTAAATAACAATGTATCTGACACAAGAAGAATGGACTAGGAGAATAGATAACTTAATAAGAAAGATAACCTACAAATCCCTATAAAAGGAGCACTGATATGCAAGTCATGAACTATTTAAATGAAATGCAATATGAAATGAGCATATCTCCACAACTTCATGTAACATCTTAGAACTTCATAATAGCTGGAATTTAATTTTCATCATTGAACTCGTTATGTTGTAAGAAAATGCAAGCATCATGGTATAATTAAACCAGGATGACCTGAGCACTTCTTGCATGGAGTTTAATATAGCAAACTTGACAAGCATCTAGGTATATTTGAACTGAGATGACCTGAGTTTCATTTGCATAACAGACAAGGAATATCCCCCCCTCCATTAGGGAACAAATATTTGGAGTCGAGGTATGTGCTGGCGTATCACCATAAATAGCATTTGTAGAGCAACATGATTTGTATGTTGTCAATACTATTAAATTGATGAAGGCACTTATGCACAGACACCCCAACTATTTGTTCCTTTGATTTCATCGGAAAATATCCCACAAACAGCAATCAAAGAAAATACCATGCCCCATTTTGGCTATCCTAATCAATGACATAAGAGAGTTTCAAACTCATGTCAAAGATATCACGGAATAGCATAGGAAACATGATAACAATGAAATCAAGATATGAATGCATAATTGAAAACAAATCATTCTAACATGCCTGCCATGAATATATATTTCTTTTTCCAAAAGATAGTGTAAGGTATAGTGATTAGTTCAATTGATGATGTATAGTCAAGATTCGATAGATAAACAACCATGTTTTGAAGGATAGATCACAGATCACGATTCATCATGAAGATATCATTGTGAAAGAACATTTGATTGTGTTTGCTTGTCTGTGAAAATACTCCATTGTGTCCTCTAAGAGTCATGACTATCATAGATCCACTTCCTGAACTAGGTTGAGGACATGCCCCCAGCTACGTGATGGACTGACTTATTATGGATGAAGAAGGACACAACAAGACTTAGGATGAATACCATGACAAATGATCAAGCTATGATGGGGTTTTATTATGGTTATATATACAATGGATGGTGTATGAACTGGCCATTTTATTATGACATGTACATGGTGGGAATGGGGACTGACTAGTCATTTTATTGTGGATATATACAATGAACGTACACACTAGAAGAATCCTAATAGATAAAGGAGATAACTTGATACACATGGCACCTATTTCTAGGTTTTCACCACATGCTTTTATTGCAATTTTCTTTTGATTTTTTGATTTTTTTATATTTTTATGACTTTTTGTATTTACAAAATATATACATAGCCCTTAAATTGGGATTTCAAGGATATAACTTCTTGAGGTGGATACTGTTAAGAGGTCCATCCAAAGGATCTCCCTCAGGCATGGATAGTTGATAAGCCCCAGAACCATAAACTGCTATAATTATAAAAGGACCTAACCAATTGGATTCAAACTTTCCCTTCTTCTCACGATGCAATTGATTCTTTGGATTTTCTCGAAGAACTAGGTCACCCAACTAAAAGTCTATGATCTTTACCTTGCTGTTATACTTACAAGACATACGATGCTGATAGACTTTCAAATAATCATAAGCTCTCTAACGGGGTTCATCCAACAATTCTAGTTCAGTCAACTGTGTAACTCTATAGTCTTCATTAGGAATCAAATCCTTGAGAGTGATACAAAGTGAAGGCAACTCGACCTCGAGGGGCAGGACTGCCTCAGATCCATAAACAAGGGAATATGGGGTGGCTCCAGTGGGAGTACAAATGGAGGTACGGTAAGCCCATAAGGCTGGATTCAGTTGGATATGCCAGTCACGGCCAGTGTCATTGATAGTCTTTTCTAGGATTTTAACAATTGTTTTATTTGATGCCTCATCTTGGTCATTTCCTTGGGGATAGTATATGGTGGAATAGTTATGGGTGATATGGAGTTTTGCACATAGTTCATCCATATCCTGATTTTGAAACTGTTTCCCATGATCAGTAATGAGATACATAGGTATACCATATCTACAAATGATATAATTTAGGATAAACATGGATATTTGTTTCCCTGTGGCGGTAATCAATGGAACAGCCTCAATCCATTTAGTAAAATACTCTGTTGCAGTGACAATCTATTGGTGGCCATTAGAAGATGGAGGGTTGATAGCGCCCATGAGGTCAAGTCCCCACCGACTGAATGGAAAGGTAATTGTAAAAGGATGTAACTCTTGTGCTGGAGCATGAATAAGGTTTCCATGTATCTGACATTTCTTGCATGCCCTAGCAAATTGAAAAGAATATGTTTCCATGGTAGGCCAATAATAACCCATACGCATGAGTTTCTTAGTCAAAGAGGGACCACTTGAACGTGTCCCTCAAATACCCTCATGTACGTCTCACAAGGCCATTTGAGCTTCATCATGCTTGAGACATCGAAGGAGAGTACCGTCAAGACCTCGCCGATAAAGGGTATCGGATATTAGGACATAGCAGGAGGCTTGGCAGAGAAAAGTTCATTTTTTATTTCGGGATAGGTCAAGGGGTAGGATGTCATTTTTTAGATAGGAATAAATTTTTCCATAGATTGGGGAGTCGTGTCCAATTAGATGACATATAATACTTATATCAAGATCATCATATGCAAGACAGGTTAGGGATTCCACCAAGAACTCAAAATAGACCTTGGTATCTTCTGTATCAAACAAAGAAGCAATCATTGCCATTGCATCGGCAGCCTTGTTATCATGCTGAGGAATCTACTCAAAAGTGATGACTGAGAAATATTGTTTGAATTCATCAACCATACATTTATATGGTAATAACTTATCATCTTTAGTCTGATAATCATCATTAACCTGGTTTATAATCAACTAAGAATCCCTATAGACATTTATTTCAGTTACTTTCCATTGTAAAGCCATCTTTAACCCAATCAGCAAAGCTTCATATTTTTCTACATTATTAGTGCAAGGAAAGAGTAGCTTGTAAGATTTTGGAATTGTGTATCCTTGTGGCGTGACAAAGAGAATACCAGCTCTTGAACCCTGTTGAGTATATGATCCATCAAAGTATAGTTTCCATGTTTGTGTAGATAAAGATAAGATGTGTGCATCAGGAAACTCTATGTGTATAGGTTGGTCATCTGTTAATGGAGCATCTGCTAGCTGATTTTCTATCACTTGACCTTTGATAGTTCCTATCTACATATTCAATATCAAATTCACTAAGTAGCATGACCCATTTAGCCAATTTGCCTGTCAATGTTGTCTTTCTTAATAGATACTTTAAAGGATCAATCTTTGTGATGAGCTAGATTGAATGTGACAACATGTAATGTCACCACTTCTGTGAAGCAAAAACAATGGCTAGACATGCTCTTTCTATAGCAGAATAGTTGAGCTCATATCCCACTAGGGTGCGACTGATATAGTAGATGGATTTTTCTTTTCCTTCATGATCTTGCTGAGCCAGAAGAGCACCTAGTGAAACTGCTATAGTGGAAATGTAGAGCAAGAGTGGCTTGCCCAAAATTGATGACATCAAAGTTGGAGGATTCGCTAGATATTGCTTGATTTTATTAAAAGCTTCTTCACAATTATAATCCCATTGGAATAAGATATTTTTATGCAACAAATGTTGAAAGGGATGACTTCGATCTACTAGTTGAGAAACAAATCTTCGGATGGATTGGAGACATCCCTGCAAGGATCTTAACTGACTGATGTTAGTGGGGGAAGACATCTCCATTATTGCTTTAACTTTTTCTGGATCTACTTTGATTCCTTTGGCTGAGACAATGTACCCTAACAGTTTATCGGATGTGACTCCAAATGCACATTTCTTTGGATTGAGTCGAATATGATACTTTTCCATCCAGGTGAATATTCTATCCATCACTCTCAAATGACCAGCTCTATCTTTGGATTTTGCTAAGATATCATCAACATAATCTTCCATAATGGTATGCATCATATCATGAAAGATTGTGGTCATTGAGCTTTGGTAAGTTGCTCTAGTATTTTTGAGGCCAAAAGGCATCACATTCCAATAGTATGTACCCCATGGACAAGTAAAAGCTATCTTTTCCTAGTCTTCTGGCATTATCTTGATTTGGTTATAGCTAGAAAATCCATCCATTAATGATAACATCTCATGCCCAGCTGTCAGATCTACAATGATGTCATTATTTGGTAGAGGAAAGTCATCTTTTGGACAAGCTTTATTAAGATCTTGAAAATCAAAACAAATCCTGATAGACTTGTCTGGTTTTGAGATGAGGACAATATTTGAAATCCACTTAGCATAATCAATAGCATGAATGAATCCAACATCTAAGAGCTTCTTCAATTCTACTTTAACCATTAGTGCAATATGCAGGTGCATCTTGTGGAGCTTTTGCTTAACTAGTTTTACACGTGGTCTAATAGATAAATGATGCATAATGAGATTGGGGTCTAGGCCAGGCATATCAGCATAAGACCAAGCAAAATTGATTTGTCACTCTCTGAAATTTTTTTCAAAAGCTTCTTTCTCTGATTCTGTCAAGGATGTTAATACATTGAGGATGCGTGGAGACTCTTTTGTTCCAATGTTAAGAGGTACTATTGGTTCTATAAGAATGGCAGATTGTTCTCGATACAGATAATTGGGAAGAGTGTCAATCCTTCCATTATCAGGCACCTCAGAGAGGTTTTCACCATCAGATGCGTCATTTCTTTTTACTATTTTTGGATCTAATACTATCACTAAGTGGTTTTCACCATTAGATCTATTTTTATATTTTTATGACTAAAAGGATTGGCACTCTCTCCAAAGTAGGCCATGTTAATGAGTTCTATCAAAAATCTTGACTTGTGATCTCCTGATGGTAAATGATCCCTAATTCCAAGCTAGTCAATGATTGCATCATCATTATGGAAGACATCAAGTTCTGGATTATTGGGAGAATCCCAATCAATAAGCTCGGGATGTACAAGGGGCATTGGATCATTCGGGTTAGTTTCAAAGGTAGAGATGGTATTGATGGAAAAGTTGTCAAGGTTTATGATGGTATTAGCGAGGTCTATTTCCATATTCTCATCTGATTCATCTATCGCAAGATAAAGGTCACTTTCCTCACAATTGACAAAAGTAGTATCACGTGGGACCAATCCTAGTGAGTCAGTCTTTGAACACTCTCCCTCATGGTAATCATTACTATGGTGATAAACAACATCAACTCCTATCTCTTTAGTACAATCAGATAGTGAATCCCATTCATAATCATTTGAGTCAGAATCATCATCATCCCCAAGTCTATCAATGATTCTCTATGCTATCCTCTGTTTCTCTAGATCTACATACATACCATTCTTTCTGAATTGTAAGGTAGGAGCTTTATATATCTCATGAAAAAGGTGTGATCTTTTCTTTTCCTTTTGGTCCTTCTCCTTTTTATCCTAATCCTGTAGTGTCTCTTTGATAGTTTTGATTTTGCAAAATTGGTTTGATAACACCTTCTCTTTGTAACCCTATAGGTCCAGCAGCTTGGTATCCCATCTTTTGTAACAAAGTATACCCTTTACCATACACATTAGGTGATATATATTCATGTTTGATATCTTCTTCATTCTTTTGTGACTTAAGAAAATGATTAGGATTACGCTCAACTGCCTCTTTGGATATTGTGCCCCCACTTATAAATGTGTCATAAACAAGTGTTGAAGGGGGTTCTGATTATTGTTTAGTGATCAAAGATCTACCATATGATCTAGGAGATAAAGGTAAATCTGTGATGAAAAGAGCTTGACCTAAAGTGTATTCTCCCATACTTCTTTCTTTGATGTCTATCTTGATCCCATTTGATTTAGAAGTTGATGCTATATTACTAGGATCACTGGGTATAGTTGTAGAAGATCTAGTATGGTTATAAGGTATCAAAGAATCAGATGTCTTCACTATGTGAAAATACTGAAATGGATTAGTGTCTCCTTTGATAGTGATCTCTTGACCATTATGAGGGAATTTCAAGCACTGATGATAAGTTGATGGTATAGTTTGCATGGAATGAATCCATGGTCTTCCCAAGAGAATGTTATAAGCAAGATCCATGTCTAGAACTTGGCAAGGTACATCTTTGATTATAGGACCTACTCTAATTGGTAGAAAAATAGACCCCTTGGATGACCGCTCTTCCTTGTCATAAGCTTTTATCATGATTTTCTTCTTGGGATCAACAACATTTTCAAAAAATCCCAATGCAAGGACTAGTTTCAATGTACATATATTTAAGCCAGCTCCTCCATCTATTAGTACTCATTTGATTTTATGATTCTCGACAAGGACTTTGATATGTAGGGGAGCATTATGAGGTTGGGTAATAGCTAAGTCATCATTTTCAGTGAAGGATAGGTAATGCGAGGTTTTTAAATGGCCCACCATAGCTTGAAATTGATCATGATCTAGATTTGTGGGGACTTGGGTCTCTAAGAGAGATTTTTCAAGGATATCTTTGTGAGATGGGGATAGACACAAAAGCTCTAAGATGGATATCTGGGCAGGTGTTTTCTTGAGTTGTTCCAAAAGATTGTACTAGTTGGAAATATTTGGTGTAGACTTTGGGACATAAACTAGCTTGTTTTGAGATGTGCTTGGTTTAGACTGGACTCCTTGGAGAGTAACCTTGGATTGAGCATGAGTAGTAACATGGACTAGTTGACTCTCTGATTTACCTTTTATGGTTATGACATTGGCATAATACTTAGAAGGATGACATTCAGAAATGTTACCAACATATCAATGGGGAGTAGAATTATAATTGGCTTGATTGTCACTCTTAGTGTTGGAAGAACCTCCTTTTTCATGCTCAGGAAGTGGATCTTTGAAAGTCATATGTGATTCATTTGAGGTATGTCCATCAACACCAATTTCATCACTTTCAATTAAGTCTTGAACTACATTTTTGAGTCTTAGGAAGTCATTGGTTTTATGTCCTTTTCCTCTATGAAACTCACAATAATCATTTGCATTCCACCAAGAAGGTTTTACTCTAGGTTCAAAGTCTTTCATTTCAGGAAGCGTAATGAGTTTCTTTGTGATTAACTTTCGTAATGTTGATTCGAGGGATTCCCCTAAAGGAGTAAAATTTCTTCGAGGTGACATAAAAGGCAATCTTGGTTTAGATGAATCTTTGTTGGTGTTTTGATTTGATGATTGATTGTTGTAGGTTCCTTGAGTAGCATTGGCCTGACTTGTGAGATTGAGAAGGGGTTGTGTTGGTTTGACATTAGGATTATCAACAATCCCATCATTGACAATGTTTTTTTTTTTATTCTAGAATTTTGATTTGTCATTGTTGTAGTTGTTGGAATTGGAATTTGAGGATCCAACATTGTCTTTAGAATAAAGTTTTATCTCACCTTTTCTGACCATGGCTTCCTCAATCTTGATATCATTTTCTATGAGCTTATTGAAGTTTGGTGGACATTGCAATTGTAACCTATAACTCATTTTTGGTGTAAGGTTATGCACAAAGATATCCATATTTTCTTGTTCAGGAATCATTCATGGATATTTGGCAAACAATTGATTCCATCTTTGTAAAAAAGTAAGGACGGGTTCCCCATTCTTTTGATGTGCATTGCAAAGATCAAGCATAGTGACTTCATGTTTGATGTTATATGAATAATGAGTCACAAATTTGTCAAGAATCTCATTGAAATATTTGATGCTTGGGGGTAGTTTAGAGAACAATTCCATGGCTTGTCCTCCTAAACTTCATGGAAATAGTCGCATAAGATAAGTGTCATTGTGAGTGACTTCAATACAAGCAGCACAAAACTCATGAATGTGGTCTTGTGGATTTGAATTCCCTTTGTATTTGTCAAATTTTGGTACCTCAAAATGAGGAGGGAATAAAATCATTGCTAAATTCTTATCAAAAGGATAAGGACATATATCATCCAAGGAATACTTCTTAGTTGATGATCCAGTTTGGATGTCACTTATTTTTTGTTGAAGCATCTGGATTTGTTGTAGAACAGGATCCAAAGATAATGTGTTTCCTTGAGTGTTTTGGGAAACATTGTTGTGAGAAGCATTATTATGGGAAGCATGGTTATGTTAATCATTTTGAGAAGTATCGGATGGTTGCTTGGTTTCTTTTGCTCCATGAGTATCTTGAGAACTACTAGGAATTTCTTAATTGCGCATTCATTTAGGGCAGCTGTGCATGCATGTTAGGAGAAAAAAATTTTGGTGCAAATGTGAATTAAAAGTGTGCATAGGTACTATTCTAAATGATAAATTAACTATTCTAAGATTAATAAATCTATCTAATTAGAAAACTAAAATGAAGAATACAATCAAAATAAAGCTAAAATAACATTTTACCTTCACCTACCATGTAGCTTGTCTCCATTGCTCCCCTAGCCTTGATTTCTTGGAGATGTTGAGCTCTCGTATTTCCAAATGAAGCCTTTTCCCAAGATGCTACCAAAGTGTGGAGATTTGATGATGAATTCAAGGAATCTTAAAGCTTGATTATGCAACTAATGGATGGAATTCAAGATGGATTTGATGATAATATAGATACTTGATTGATCTTAGAATGCTTGGATGCTTAGATGCTTGGATGCTTGATTTCTTGAATGCTTGATTAAAAAAATACCTATTAGCTCTCAAAGGGGAAATGAGTCTCCTTTTATAGATTTTTGGAGGATCTAAGCCTAGGTGGCACAATCCTACAGTGGAGAATGAAAGGTGGAAGATCCTAGGGCTGAGATTGACTTGGTTGAAGGAGTTGAGAGAAAGGGAGATGTAGTTGGAATGTGAGAGGAAGAATAGGGATGATGTTCCTTTCACATTGACATGGAGGAGAACAAGGTGGAAGGGAAAGACACATGTCAAGTGTCTCACAAAGACCCAAGAGAGAAAGAGGGAAAGACCTTTTCCTCATGAGGACTCTTTGTACAAGTGTCCCATGAGTCTCCTTTGACCCTTAGAGGTGGCTTGAGAAGCCCCTTAGGAATAGGGCATGTATCTTGACTTGGTTTAAGAGAGGACATGTGGTCATAAGACCAAGTCCTATAAGGCAACATAGCCCTTAAGAATAGGACATGTGTGGGTGAGGATAATTACTAATAAATAATTAATAATTATTATTTATTTTAGCCAAAGTGATGTGTCAGGTGACTAGGTAGGTGAGGTGGATTAGGGGACTTAGTCATATTTAGGTGATTGTGTATTTAGTTAAATCACTTTAATAAGACTAATTAGAAGACTTAGGATAGAGGAATACACTATAGTGAATTTACTAAATAAATTGAATAATTTATTTAATAAATAGAGGAATAATTATTAATTAAATAATAAATATTTAATTACTTTATCAAGTCAATATCAATTAAATAATAAATATTTAATTAATTAATGAAGCCATTTTTAAGTGTATACATTTTGCCCCTCTTTGAAATAATGTGCGTGCCACATTGTTTCAAAGAAAATTTCAAGTATTTTGCCCCTGCCCCAGACAATGTCTGAAATGACCTAAGCATGCCCCCTCGAGAGATTGATTAACAAAAAAGATGAGTGGAATTTTATGATTTTTATTTTTATTATTTTTTATTTTTTTTAAAGTTGGATAATCAATCTCACGAAAGAAACAGGAGAAAAGATGGGTGAAAATGGGGTGAAAAAGAATAAAAATGGGAGGTAGGGTCCACACACCAAGCACATAGGGTCCTCAGACTATAAATAAGGCAAAGGGGTCCACAATAGGCTCATTGTGAACACTTGTCATTTGGAGATCAGAGTGCGAGAGAGAGAAGAGCAAAGCCACCAGGATGTCATTCCCATTGTCAGATCACTGCTTCGAGAAGGCCAAACGCTTCCAGCGACCACCCGATTCGGGTGAGCTGGTAGGTGATTCGATCCTCTTTGTCAATTTGTAATTTCCAGCATGATAGGATATGATTTAGTATGTGTAGGCTAGGTTGAATCATAGATTATTTTAGATTAAAAAAATTGTTTTTGGACGGAATATGAATGCACCATTGCGGCGCATGAATGCATAGCAACTTTCAACATTTGTGAAAAAAATACAAACTTCTGCGCATTCATTTAGGGTAGCTACGCATGCATGTTATTAAAAATTTTGTGGTGCAAATGTGAATTGAAAGTGCGCATAGGTACTTGTTGTGCACTGGTTTCGAATTGTTGCGCAAATGTGCAATAAATTGGTGCATGTATGGAAAACTGTGCAAATGTTAAAGGTTATGGCGCATGCATTTTTCTGTGCTACGCATCTATTTTATGGATAGAATTTGGTCAAATTAGAAAGTCAAATAGGTCAAACTAGATGTCGATAAGCCAATTTGATCCATCAGCGGTTAAATTTGATCGATTATGTCAAGATAGGCAACATCATAGCATGGTTGCTAGTTAACCAGTCTTGATACTAGATGATTGATAAAATCATTTGTTAAAACATGTGATAGAACATGTTTGTCGTCGATATAATAGGATAGATAGATGTTTTAGATCAGTTTATCAAAATCTAATAGCTTGATTTTATTTGATTTGTATAGGAGGATATTACTGATATTCTGATGTCACGGGAGAGATATCCTGTTACACAGAATCTGAGACCGGCGCTGTCAGAGACTGACAGACTTCTGATTGGGGCATCTGGTTTATATCATGTTATTTACATGCTTGAGATTAGGGAAAACCAGAGTATGATGATGGCACTGGCAGAGCGGTGGCACTCAGAGATGAGTACCTTCCATCTTCCGACAGGGGAGATGACAGTTACACTAGAGGATGTATATCGCATCCTCCGGCTTCCTATCACAGGGGAGTTAGTGCATTATGATTGACATGGTGGAGTGACAAAGTGCAGAGCCATCTTCAGAGATGATGACATTGAGGATGGAGAGATTAGCTAGGAGGACATGGTGGACTTGTATGAGCCTCTACCAGTGGTACTAGCTGGAGCGATTGGGGGTTTCATTTGCCTTGATTGTAGATCACATGGATTTGCAGTTGGATGGGGCCGCACTTTACAATGGATGTTGGATGGGACCCATTTTTCTTGGGGGGTTTCTTTATTAGCGCACTTATATCATGATCTTCATCAGGTGGTGTATCATAGGGGTGCATCACTATCAGCAAGCGTCACACTACTCCATGTTTGGGCATGGGAGCACATTGCAGTGACACAACCAGTAGCCATTAGATTCCGAGGCACGAGACAACCGTACATACATTTATATTCATTAGTTTAGGGGTATGTTGTTGACTCTATATGATGGACTCTATATATATAGTGATGCAGTTCTATCATGATTTACTTTGATGATTTTATACATGTGCGTACTGACATATGCAGGATGTGATGATTTACTTTAATATGCATAGAATGTATGTCTTAGAATGCAAAATGCTTTATATTCTATTTGATATATTTGATGCTTAATGATTAATCATACGATGTTGATATAAATGCATGTCGTAAATGATTTTACACTATACAATGCTATGTGACAACTAATGAAATGATGTAATGAACAATGTGGATAATGGATAATAAATGGACATAAATAAATGATATAAATGAATGATGTAAAATGCATATAATAGATAATAATAAATGATGGTCTTAAATGCATATAGTGGATAATAATAAATGATGGTCTTAAATGCATATAATGGATAATGAATGATAATGTTCATAAGATGACTAAAATATATAATTTTCACCCTAATAAAAAGATAATGAAATGTGAGTGATAACTTATAACAAAACAACACATGAAACATGGATGTAATATAGATGGATAATATACAAATGAACATAACAAATGAAGATAATGTATGACCTAAATGAATTTGATTATATGTTATACAATTCAAAATGAAACATTAATGTTTTTATTGTCCAAATGTCCTCAACTTAAATAACAATTTATCTAACACAAGAAGAATGAACTAGTAGAATAGATAACCTAATAAGAAAGATAACCTACCAATCCCTATAAAATGAGCACTGATATGCAAGTCATGAACTGTTTAAATGAAATGAAAAATGAAATGAGTATATCTCCACAACTTTAGGTAACATCTTAGAACTTCATAATAACTGGAATTTGATTTTCATCATTGAGCTCGTTATGTTGCAAGGAAATGCAAGCATCATGGTATAATTAAACTAGGATGACCTGAGCACTTCTTGCATGGATTTTAATGTAGCAAACTTGACAAGCATCTAGGTATAATTGAACCAAGATGACCTGAGTTTCATTTGCATAATAGACAAGGAATATTCCCCCTCTCCATTGGGGAAAAAATATTTGGAGTCGAGGTATGTGCTAGCTTATCACCATAAATAGCATTTGTAGAACAACATGATTTGTATGTTGTCAATACTATTAAATTGATGAAGGCACTTATGATTTGTATGTTGTATAATTATTTGTTCCTTCAATTTCATCAAAAAATATCCCACAAACAACAATCAAATAAAATACCATGCCCCATCCTAGCTATCCTAATCAATGACATATGGGAGTGTCAAAATCATGTCAAAGATATCACAGAATAGCATAGGAAACATGATAACAAATGAAATCTAGATATGAATGTATAATCTACAACAAATCATTCTAACATGCCTACCATGAATATACATTTCTTTTGCCAAAAGATAGTGTAAGGTATAGTGATCAGTTCAATTGATGATGTATAGTCAAGAATGATAGATAAACAGCCATGTTTTGAAGGATAGATTATAGATTTTGATTCATCATAAAGATATCATTGTGAAAGAATGTTTGATTGTGTTTTCTTTGTCTGGTGAAAATACTCCATTGTGTCCTCTAAGAGTCATGACTATCATAGATCCACTTCCTGAACTAGGTCAAGGACATGCCCCCAGCTAGGTGATGGACTGACTTATTATAGATGAAGAAGGATGCAACAAGACTAGGACAAAGACTATGACAATTGAAAAAGCTATGATGGGGTTTTATTATGGTTAGATACAATGTGTGGTGTATGAACTAGCCATTTTATTATGATATATATATGGCGAGAATGGGGACTGACTAGCCATTTTATTATGGATAGATACAATGAACGGACACATTAGAAGAATCCTAATAGATAAAGGAGATAACTTGATACACATGGTGCCTGTTGCCAGGTTTTCACCATATGCTTTTATTGCAATTTTCTTTTGATTTTTTTATTTTTTTTTTGTATTTTTAAGATTTTTTGTATTTGCAAAATATATACAGAGCCCTTGCATTGGGATTTCAAGGATAGAACTTCTTGAGGTGGATACTATTAAGAGGTTCATCCAAAGGATCTCCCTTAGGTGTTGACAATTGATAAGCCCCAGAACCATAAACTGTTGTAACTACAAAAGGACCTAACCAATTGGGTTTGAACTTGCCCTTCTTCTCACGATGCAATTGATTCTTTGGATTTTCTCGAAGAACTAAGTCACCCAATTGAAAGTCTCTGATCTTTACCTTGCTGTTATACTAACAAGACATATGTTGTTGATAGACTTTCAAATCATCATAAGCTCTCTGACGATGTTCATCCAGCAGCTCTAGCTCAGTCAATCGTGCAACTCTATAGTCTTCATCAGGAATCAAATCTTTGAGAGTGACATGAAGTGAAGGCAACTCGACTTGGAGGGGTAGGACTACTTTGGATCCATAGACAAGGGAATATGGGGTGGCTCTAGTGGGAGTTGTTGGGTATATTCTTAACTTTTTGAGGTTTTTGTCCAATTTTTGTTTGTCTCCTTGTAAGTGCTTTGCCTGGTCTAGGGTTTGTAAAATTCATAAAAAATTGTCATGACCAAGCTCGAAAAAACCCTTACCCTAGGTTTTGTCCTTAAAGAATTTTGAATTCATGTCAAAATCCTCAAGTCAGCCCTGAATTCTTTTAATTCATTGTTACCTTCTTGGCCACTTAAGTGGGTAGCCGTGCACATGCTTATTTGTCTCAAGTGTTCACTAAATCGAAAAGTGTCATTACATGTCTCATATAGTTTTCAATGAATCAGAAAATAGGTAGGAAAATTGTTAAGTGTTATCCTCAGTCGCGGAGTCTCCAAGTATCCAATAGTTATCAAAAAACTTTGCATGACTTGGTGAATGCATTATCTCTTATTCACTTATTCCTTGGTGTTTTTGTGTTAACACTCAGTGACCTAGGGACAATGGTTATCACTCATTTTCTGAATCAAGCGATTAAGGGTTATATCAATTGGCAACCTGGTGAATACCATGGATCATTGTCAAGATCAGTGGTTATGTTTTAATCTCAAGTATCTTCTGGGTCCTACATGTTTGACTTGGCGAATGAGTGACTAAGTACTTATATTATTATCCTCCAAGTCTGGTGGTTCTGACAATTTGATGTAATGAGTTTGACAGATGTAAGGCTTTTTGTGTTCGCTTATTCTCAGAATAAGTTAGTGAAATTCTAAATGATCTGGTGATTCAACGAATCATGTGGTCGCAAGTTCTCTTAAAAGAAAGGTAAAGGCTAGAAGTATTTGGTGAATGGGTGAATCAAAGGATTAGCAAAGTATTATGTCTTCAGTCGCTTAATCACGTAGGGAAATACTCAATGTTTGAAGTATTGGGAGATTCAATGAACCCTTTGTTCGGTGAGTCTCATAATCAAATGACTAAAGATCATATGTTTCAGTGAATTGGCGATAGCCATGGATCATTATCAAGATCAATGGTTAATTCAAAATCTCAGAATGAAGATGAGGGTTAAGGAAAGATTCAGTGATTCAGAGAGTAAAGGCTTCACCAATTCTCTAAATATTCAAGCAGTTAAGTGTTTTATTAAGCAAATGCACGAACCTTTTGTTAGCTAAATCTCCAAGAAAGTTGACAGTTAGCTAGGACATTAAGAGAATGGGAGATGGCCTTATTCACTAGTTCTCCAAATGATAACTGCAATCAAGTGCTCGAAGGTGATCGCTTTGTTCGCTAATTTGCTAAGTGGATGAAGAGTTAAGAATTGCATTGCGAGAACCCGTGAAAGCTTTGGTCACTAGTTCTCTAAATATGAGCTAGGGTTAACATTGTATTAAGTGATCACAAGAAGTTTTCAGTCGCTGATTCGTTGAATGGGCTCAGTTGGAAAAGGTAATAAAAGAAAAGAAAAAGATCATTTCCTACGTGGATAAAGTACATTGTAAAGCTGGATAGTAAATTAATAAGCCATCCAATCAGTTTCAAAGAAGGATTTCATGACATAAATAGGATGTTAAAGTACAGAGTAGTAATCATTACCTTTTTGCCTTATTTTTGAGTTTTTAAATCTATCTGTCAACATCTTTGCATCGGTTAGCTATGATTTGAAAATTGATGATATGTGGAATTGAATGCGGGAGAAATTAAGGATTGATTTGTAATGATTGTGGTACCTGTAGACACTTGATCTACATCGATAAATAAGCTAAGATCATTGTTTCCTGTGTCCAAAATAAGTCGAAGAGAATTGTGTTTTTCTGAAGTAGTTTATGAGTGCCGAGCAAATCAAGTTTGCAAAATTGAGAGTATTTGTAGGAAAAATGAGTCAACTAGAGCAGAATGTGGTTTCTTCTAGTAGTGAATCAAAATCCAAAGGTGGTGAAGACAAAGGCAAACTGAACTATTCAGATGAATTCATGAAATTGTTGCCTAGTTCCAGCCAAAATAAAAGAGCTCCCGATGATGTCTTCGAGGATGTTCTAGGGCTTTGCTGAGATCCTATCATACCAAATAGCACAGGTTATACTATTTTCAACTTCTTTTATGGAAATAGAGATAGGCATGTTCCTGTGTGTAATGGTTGGGTTTTGGGTCTATGGAAATTAGTTGTTTCTGATGTTTTCTTAGATGTGGATTTAATTGTTGCACTAGCTAGGCATTATGACCCTATTTCCATAACAATTAGAATGATTGCATACGCTTTTTGGTAGAGGCCAAAAATATAACTGACTCCATGTGGGATAAGCAAATTA